>JALJCO010005416.1:0-454237 GCA_023101725.1 Atherinomorus stipes | reverse complement strand
TTGCTACATTTTTATTGTTGTTCTTGTTATTGCTGTTCATGGTTCTTCATTGCAGTTTTGTTGTTTTGTGCATGCTCCCCTGATTGTATTAAACATACTTTATAATACACAGTATACGCATCTGTGCCAGCATCCCACAGACAAAATTCCTATCCTTACATTCATCTTATCTTATTCTTTGACTTCACACGCAGAGTTGTTGTTGTCCATTTAGAAAAACCATAGTAAAAATATTGGCACAAATATGGCAGCTGCCTGTATGTGGGACCCACAGCAAGTATATATAATTATTCATTCTAACATGATAAAAACATAATTGTTGTTTTAGTAAAGTGATTAGATCCCAACAGAAACAAAGTTTTTAATAACATATCTTTTTATCTCTGTCTTTGATTTTGCTACAACTTTAACATGCTTTATGTTGCTGCTTCACAAACATACTACATGTTATTTGTTATGCTGCCACTAGAGGGCAGTCCAATGCTTGAGGTATTGGCTTTTCTTTAACAGGCGCAATGGGACAAAAAATGGGCCCTGTCACCTTGGCCGCAGACTGGTCCATATATGATCATTGGCATCTAAAATCTTTCTGCTCCCTTGACTGTGAATATTAACAATGCCACTCCTACAGTTGATAAGCAGGAATAAATAAGACTGGTCACACTAAATACTTCCAAAAAGTGTCATTTTTAAAAAAGATGAAAAGCTGTAGTCCAGCAAAGTGATGAATACTGGCGCAGCATTAATCCTGTGTTTGGTGGAGAAAGAAAATAGAACGGATGTGAGAAATGATGGATGAGACGAAAAACTGTTCCTGGACAAAGATGTGTGCCTGTGTTTGCTGCCTGCTCTTCTCTTCTGGAGATGTTATCTCAACCAGGTTTAATGATTGAATGGAGATTTTAAAAAAGCATCAAAACAAAAACATTATGATTCACTCATGCCCAGAATTATCGGGTACTTCAGTATTTTTGTATGGATTTTTTAGTAAAGAGGCAAACAGCTGCATCAGTTTCTGACCATAAGCAACTACACAGAATCAACCTGTAACACATTTTGACCCCAAAGTGTTCGACAATCTGCCCACAATAAATGATAAATAGATGATGAATAAAATCAGAAAGCTGATGACTCACTGTTAAAGTTTATGAATAACATTAACAGTCATGTTTTTACTTTCAACAAGATGATTAATTCAGGGAGATATAAAGAACTAAATTTAAAGGGACACTGTGTAATCGTGAGCAGCTCCCTCGTACTTTTCATGCTGCATTCGCGTGAAACCGGGCAGACCGACGACATCCGCTGCATGTAGTTATCTCCGGCCTCTATGTGAAGACGTGGTCCGTCAGTTACAGTGACATCAGTCCACATCTGTTCTGTTGTCATGGCGATGTCGTATTGTTTTCCCTGACCCATGTTTTACCGTCTTTCGCTCGGCTTCATTGATTAAAATTACATCTGGTTTGTTACCAACGGCCGTCTGCCCGACTGCACGTGAACCCAGCGTCAGTGAGACGCTAGTCTCTCCCCCCTGCAGCGCGGTGACTTTTCAAAGGCATTACCTCGAACTGAGCTGAAAATTCCGGTGTGTCCGGTGAGTTTCTGTGTTTTCCTACCGTCACGCTTCTCCCGAACGCAAAAACATGGCGATACGACATGGCAGCCTCCACCAAGCCGACCCGCTCGATGTGTAAATGAATGATACGAACGGCAAATTTAGAACTTAGAGGAGCACTTCGGTTTGTTGATGTGAGTGATTACTGATTAATGAAAAAACACTTTTGAACCAAATAATCAGTTTTTGTGAATAAAACACAGGAGAACTTACACAATATCCCTTTAAGATCTGCTGTTTTAACCATCGAACACAACCAGTAAACCAGCTGTTCTCCTGCTGGAAACACTGTCATCAACTTAGTTCTTATAACTTATATTTCATTGACGTGTTGTCATCGCTTCATCATAACTTTGTAAACAGCTAGTGTGTTCACTCCTAACTGGCTCATATGGATCAGACTTACTGGGTTCAATGGGACTCTTCACTTTTCTTGCTGCAGCTGAACTCCCAATCACTGTTTCTGATACAATGGTTTTCATCATTTCTAAACTTTATCTATGGAGAAAATATTTACATTTGTGGATTTTTTTTTTTTTTACTTGGTAGCAGCCATCTTGCCGGTGATTGTCTTACACCCTCGTTGTAAGTGTGAATCGGAAAACCCTTCATTTGAAGGGGTAAACCCCTACACCTCTGTCCTAACAGGATTGAGACAACCCCCACATGAACGCGCAAAATGAAGGGGAAAGGCTAAGGGGGAGAATTGAGATTGGGACTCAGTCTCAATCTTAACCCCCCTGCTGCCAGCTCAAATAAACTGCTCAACTTGTACATAAGTGAAAAGATGTGTGTTGTTGTGTGTTACCTCAGACATGTAATGATCAACACTGTCCTTATACACAGGTCTTATGTAGGGGTAAATGGGAATGGAGTAGGAGCTGTTTGGGAGGGTTGAAACCCTCATGGCCTCCTGGATGCGATGACGAACAAACCACCGGGCCTGCTTGGAATCTTTGAGCACTAGCTCCAGATAGATGGATGGAAAAAGGGCTGTGGACTCCTTCCAGAGCCACAACAGCTCATCATTCCTTTGTTCTTCAATTTCAGGACACTCCCCGGTGAAGCTCATCATGTCTCGGTTGTAATCGTAATTGTAGCAGTCAGGGTATAAGTAATAACCCCAAAGTCTGTTTGGCCTCATCCTCTTCCCGAGCCTTAGTGATCGGATGAAGTACCTTCTGGCTCCACGTTCAAACACGAACTTTGCCCTTTCCTCTACCTGATCATCAGACAAAGATGAATTCTTCTTCTTAACTTTTTCAACGGTAATATCTCGGTAGATGTCTTTGCTTCCCCAGTTCCGATCCCACTGTGGCCTCCACTCCTCAAAGTCAAGCACAGCAAGACCCGATCGGTTAGTTGGGATGTAGTACTCAATGTCATCCTCTGCCTCTTCACGGTGCTCCTGTAGGTCTATGAGATGTGGGAGACCGTCCTCGTACATCTCTCCAGTGTCTTCATCTATATACGGGAAGAGGCCAAAGCGATCGATGTAGAATATGGAGATGCTCTGGTTGGTTGCTGCTTTTAATGTGCTGCTGATTAAACTGAAGTAGGAGAGGTCAAGGGTTATGTTGTAGCGGGGTTTGCAGAGCTCTGTTGGAGCATTCCACATAACCATGAAGTGGTGGCGAGAAAGCATGGGAGGGCGTGTCGATGGTAAGGCCCAGCTGGAGTGCAGCAAGGTCAAAACACTGACAAGGATTGATAAGAGGCGTTGTGTGTCATAAAAAAGTTGGAGTCGTCTCATTTTAGCAAGAACCAGATCTGCAAGAGAAAAAAAACAAGCAAATATCAGAGGAGGCCAAAATAACTCAGACATTTTTGTCCTGGTTGGAAAGTTTTTGTCTTAATTTAACAAATAAAGATTACATAACGAATGCATCGCAATACTTCCCTGTGCAATTCAATATCTAATTGCAAATCCTCTGAACCGATTCACTTCCTGACCAATGGGGGGAGCTGTGCGTGTTATTTACGTTGTACGGACAAAGACCACATTAGATCATACAACACCAAAATGGCAAATATTTTCCGATGTTTTATTACCCAGAAATATGAGTTAACACACCACATACACTACTCACAAAAAGTTAAGGATATTTGGCTTTTTTTGATGTCAGAAGGAATCTAAAATCCACTACAACCTTTCCAGGTGAACTGAATTAAACTTTCTCTAAACTTTTCAATGCACATGTACATTATTCAATGGTTAAATATTTATTCTGCATCATTCCGTTCTTCAAAAACTGAAAGTTGAATATCCCCAACTTTTTGTGAGTAGTTTATGTTCATATGGGCATAAAAATAAATATTCAAAAATCTACAACAGAGTTCTTACTGAATCAATATTGAAGCATTTAAATCAATATTGAATCTAATTGATATCGATATTGAATCGCAACCCAGAGAATCAAAATCGAATTGAATCGTGAGATTCTTAACAATACCCAGCCTTAGATCATACTGCTTTACCTTGCCTCCAATGTCGGCATTGCTGGTATATGAGGAATTACGAAAGTTTCAGAAGTGGTCAAAGAGGTTATTGACTGCCACTTTTCCATTAGTCAGCCCCAGGACAGCCGTGGCTACACGTCGCTCACCATCACCAAATATGAATGAGGGGTGGATGGATAATGGATCCTAAGTAAGTACCCAGCTGTAAAGTGCAGTAAAAATCTGATCCCATACTATAAAAATAATGTCAACAGGATAAAACTATTCTTGATTTGTCCTGTCTTGAAATACAAGTCAATTTAAATACAGGAATTGTTTTTAGTTTAAACTGTTGTTTAATCTCGTCCCAACATTTTCTGATTTGTTCCTTTGAAGTCACCAAACGTCATGAGACGAAATATTTTAAATACTCATCTGTCTGTAAAATAACTGATTTGCAAAGATAATATTTACTGGTAGTTTGAGTTGAAAATAAGCCTCATGGGACCAACGGTACCAGCAATATACTTCCACATGTGCTGACTTAAGAGCAGGAAAGATTTATGTCTTTAATATCCTGAAGTCAAAGAGCTGGCTCAGTATTTGTTTGCATTCCCTTTTGTTGCATCAAAATGATAAAACCTGAGTGACTACATTTAATGCTTCTTTTGTTCTCATTTCATACCTGAGGAAAATCTGATAATCAGAGTTGAATGTCAACAATACCTATCCTGATATCAAGAACTAAGACTGCCTAAGGAAACACCAAATCTTAACTTGTAGAAATGCCACCCTCCTCGAAAAGAAAAGAAAAACATCTACAAGGCCTGATTTAATGAACACACCAACACTGGGTCTGAGACAGGAAGATACTAAGAAAAACAAAACTTGCAAATCTTGTAGCCTTGTAACTAACAGCGTAAAATTAAATTAAAATGTTATAACAAATCCATTTTATACTGTTATATTGTTACTTATTGTTACTTTTTATACTTTCTTCAAAGCTATACTCTAAGACACTACTCCTTTTAATATGTTGTTTGGTATAAGAGATAAAAAAAAAGACTGGTACAGTGGGGTTTTTTTATAAATCAGGCTGCTTCTGCTGTTTCATCTTTGCACAACAGTTTGGAAAAGATAAACAGCTCATACAAAGATAACCAGCATCTCTAAACCTCATCAAAACTGAAATGTACAAATTAGTTTGGCAGGAATAGTCATCAGACCCAATTAATTTAAAATTATCATGACTTAATGATAAATATTCAATAAAATCACATTATTCCCCAACAAAGATGTGATTAATGACATAAAATTTAAAAAAAGCCATTTAAGTTTTGAGTTCATGAAGAGAGTCTTGACACACCAGCATTCCCATTAACAATTGGAATGTGAATGGAATGCTTTAAATAAATTCACAATTAACAGAAAGGAGGATTTCCATTGGAAGGATTTGTTTTTAGAATATATCGCTCTGATCCTCTTTCTTAGCCACCAGCTGTTTCTCTATGAAAACAAATCCTTATCACGACTGAAGTCTGACCAGAATAGTGGTGTGGTTGCGATCTCACGTTCACTTTCCTGCAAACTTTTCTTATTTTTCTTTATACGTTTATTCAGACATGTGACATACTGTCAGCTGATAACTGGGGAACCATTGAGGCATGTACCACAGGACATAATAATAATAATATTAATAATATAATAATAATAATATAATAATAATAATAATAATAATAATAATAATAATAATAATAATAATAATAATAATAATAATAATAATAATAATAAAGGTAGTAATTTTATTATATTAGTTCCACTAAAATAAAGTCTTTTACAGGAGTTCTGATACTGATGCAGACGTCTGTGTTCATTTTAACAATCAAAACGCACCTAAAATTAAACTATCATTTTTCCTCATGTTTTGTGATGTTACACATTTGTATCTTTGACCTTTATTTATGACAGACTCACCTGCCTGTTTGATCATTTTTATGAGCTACTCTGTTTATATGTGACTGCTGCCCCTGACAGGATCTACAGTACTTCAAATAGTTTAGACTTCTTATATCTTGCTTACTGTTTACAGCACTGACAGTTTTACACAGTCTCCACTGTTCCCAGTGGTAATTTCTTAAGGTCAGGGCACCGAATGTGTCTCTATAGTGTCAGCAGACAGGTTCCAGAGGGGGTGATAGTTAAACCATTCAGACAGTTTAAGATAGAAACTGTATAACAGCAGCTGGTGAACTTGACCCCAGTAATATTTGGGTTGAACGCTCGTTAAACCTTTGAACCAACATGAGACCATTAAATAAGATATTATAAACTGAGTACCAACCTGCTTTAGGGGTCCAACCTCCTGCTGTCCAAACTGCTTCTTTGGTTCGTCTTGAAATTATTGTCTGTTAGACATAGACTGTTACTGTACCTCCAGTCTGAATATTGCCTCTTTAAATAAGTTGTTGCAAGAGCTTGAATTACAGCCGGAACACTTGTGGCGGCTTGTCAGAGCTGCGAGAACTACAGCCCTGAAGTTATCTGAGTTTTTATAGGGCTGTTCTGAGATGGTTTCCAAGCCCCCCCCCTTTCCCGCCTGGAGCAAGATATCTGAGGTAGCTCCTGAAGGAGGACAGTGTGGACACAGCAACTCATAACTCATATCTGAGGTTTGTGTACGAGTGGATGGAGAATGTGCTGATGTGTAAACTTTGCGGTCTGTAGGTTGAAATGTAGGGAAACTTACCTGGTTTCATAATCAGAGTGATGAGTCGCATGACCAAGCAGCTCAGTTTGTTTCACACATCAGCAGCTCAGAGTTGATGTCAAAGCATTTCCAGTTTCATCTTCAGCTTATCAGTTAAAACTGTTTGTGTGAGAGATTTCCACAAAATCACAAACAAAGCAATTGTCAACCGACTTTATTTAATGAAGATTGTTTGATGGGAAACATAAATTCCAATGTAGACAAGGCCGTAACTAGCTATGAGGTAGCCGAGGTAAATACCTCGGTTAATATTTCGTCGGATTTTATAGAAAATCAAATTCAACATTCAACAAGGTAACAAGAAAAAAAAAAAAAGGTGTTATTTGACAAATTTGCATTTGAAATGTACCAAGGCCAGAAATAGTCTGGCCAGTAAGTAGCAGGTAAAAGCAAACATTTTCTTGTGGCAGATGGACCATTTGTTTTCATTATCTTGTCATATATCACCACATTTATCCAAACGTTCAAGTCTTTCACTGTTTCAGTCTCTAAATGGCCTTTTCTTCTTACCCAATGGGCTCTATGCACAACTCCACTACTTCCTGAACTTAGTAGTGTTCCTTTATTTCCTGTCTTTCATTATGGGACAAACTGATAAATCCAGGTGTGCCTGATCTCAGTTACCATGACGACAATGGCCAGACACACCTGGATTAATCAGTTTGTTACATTTTGCTGGTTTAGTGGTTGGTTGGAACAAACTGTTGGTTGGAACAGAAATGTTACTTTCTGGACCAGGAATGGACGACTATTTCGGGATAAAAAAAAAGAATAAAATAAAATAAAATAAGAATCCTTACTGTCTGCCAAACACTCATAGGAAATTAAACATTCATTTTTTCATTGTCATGTTGGGCCGTGTAGGTGACGAAGATGAAATCTGCTCTTAAGTTAACACTGGCTGCAACCTGAGTCAGTTGACTTTGAAGGGCCTGCAAACTTTCTGAACGTGGTAGCACATTTTTAAAACCGTTCTGAAAGATGCACCAATATGTATTCACAATTGTGAAAGTGGTAGCACCTGGTTTGAAGCCGTTTTGACAGTAGACGCTACAACGCGACCACGCTGCTTGCTAGGGTAATGAGTGTTGCTTTTACGGACCATGCAATGACAATTACCGCAGTCGATGTAGAAATATCTGAAGTTTTTTTTACTTTTTTTTCTTTTTATTTATTTTACCAGAACCGAAGACTGGGCCACATGGTTGGTTCTTTTTGATAAGTCTTATAGTTAGGGATGGTTAGCCTTCCCTTAGTTAAGCTGCTATAGGTTTAGACTGCTGCGGGATGTTCATGATGCACTGGGCTCTTCCTTTCCCACTCATCTCTGCTTCTCCATGTAGAAACTTGTGGCAGTATTGCATCATTAATTGTGTTTCTCCTCTCTCAGCAGGTCTGGCTGGATAAAAGTTGCAGTATCTGTTGGTCTCTTTCTGTCTTCTCCACCCCAGCCGGTCGAGGCAGATGGCTGCTCTACCTGAGCCGGGTTCTGCCGGAGGTTTTTTCTCCCTTTTAAAAGGGTGTTTTCCTTCCCACTGTTGCCACTCCGTGCTTGCTCAGGATGGGGGATTGGAGCGGGTCAAGTCAAGATTCGATCCAATCTGTTGGTTTCCTTAGCTAGGCTATTATGAATCTGATCTGAATTTTTCTGTCTGTTAAGCGCCCTGAGGTGACATTGTCTTGAATGGACGCTATACAAAAAAAAAGTTTAATTGAATTGAATTTTATCTATAAAATGAGTATATGAAGTGAATCATTATGTTTTACTGGACCCCGCCCCATATTCTCTTTCCTGAGTCTGACACGGGACACAGAAAAGAGAGACAACCTTTGTTCTCGGGGCTGCCCTGAACAAAGTCACAAAACTTGAAAGATGGACTTCGTAGATCATTCATGTGTTTTTGTCTCTGAAAGCTGTGTACTGTGTGTGCTGATTTGTGTTTTATATAATCATTTCTGAATGCTACATCCATTTTTGCAAGGCCTTCATTTCCATGCCAAACATTTTTCCTTGTACTTTTTTTTTTTTTTTTAAAGAGCATCTACACATTTCTGTGCAGGGGGAACAAAAACAAGACCATAATCAATGTAGTGCTCATGCCAGGCCTCTAGTGGACTGTGAAACTTTTCAACACACCCAGGTGTGCACCAGAAACGATGCGTGCCAACCGCTATCACATGCAATCTATGCACCTTTGCTGACGGCATAAATGTTACATCACAAACAGGTTTTGTTTCAACAGGTGAAGAAAAGGTTGCAGCAGCACAAACATGATACGGATAACAATTAAACAAATAAATTAAACCCTTGAGCCTTAATTGTGACTATTTTCATCCCTATAGTGAAATGAGTATATATACACTCCTAAACAAAATCTTAACACTGCTGAGAAACATTTTGGATTCACATTTCACATGGAAGGATAAAAAAAAAAAGTTGCAAGTAGAGCTAGCTTCAAAATCCAAAGATAAAAAAAAAAAGGACCAAGAGACAAAATCTTGAGAGAAGGGTTTGTATTGAAGCAGCATTTAAACTGAAACAGGCTGATAAAGACTGTGGAAAGATGGAACAGGATAGAAACAGACAAAAGTCAAGTTAAGCTGACAACTTTAATCATGATTCATAAATACATCTGCTCTGCTTTTTTGTTTTGTTTGTTTTTTTTTTTTTGTTTTTTTTTCACGTGAATAAGACATTACTGTGCATCTTTCATTTTTATGAACTGTCCTTTAAAAAAGGAAAAAGGTCGCAGAGTCCCTGTTCTCCAACTACTTTTAGTTCTGGTGTTGGCAATTTGGAGGGAAAAGGATTAAAAACCTCCGGGATGATGTTTTGCAATTCCCTGGGTGTGTATCTGGGTGAAAGGTAGTGTTGTGTGTGGTATTTTCAGGTTCCATAATATGACAGAATTTGTGATATAAAAAGTTTTATGGGAACAACCTTTCGGCTGCCTGTCAAACTGTTTTCTTTAGTAATTTTTGTGAATGCAGCTAAAGAAATAGGATCAAATGATTAGTCTGATCAACAGGCTGTGTTTACCAAAATGCCTAAAGATACAGTTTAGAAACAGTTCTTTTTGTGGTGTTTTTGTGAACACAACACTGGTTCATCCCTTAAATTAGGTGCCAGTTTTTATGATTCATAGGTCAGTGTTAAGGTGAACAAAATACGTAGGAGAAATAGACTGAAATGCTTGAAAAAAGCGAAAGACTTAGAAGGTCTGGCTAAATGTTGCTCAAAATGACAAGAAAGAAGAACATTTGAGTCCTTGGAAGAAAAATATGAAGAAATAAAGAAATTAGGGGTGACTTTACACTGTCATTGAATGCAGTTATAATGAGAAGAAAAGAGAAAGAAAGCATTCTAAGTAGCTGCTTTTTGAGGCCTGAGAAACAAAATGTCTTATCTACCAAGGTTAGCTGGAATGGAAGCTAAGGCCACACACAGTTTCTTTTAGGTGCTAGATAGCTGATAAAGTGTTTCCCATAACAGTATAGTATATTACAGCAGACACAACTCAGTTTGTATATTTTTTAGGTTATTTTTTCCTCTCTACTTCATCTGATTGAACAAGTTTCTAAAAGTTAATCCTCCAGCTGTAGTTGTGACACAGAAGCTGGGTTTCCATTACACCTGGAATTGCGCAAAACCTAAATATCGCAATTAAAAACCGCTAATGGAAACACCTACATTTCGAAAAAACTCTCAAATATCGCAAAAAAGTTTTTACGCTTTCATGAGGCGTAAATCCAGACGTTTCAATAAAGCAGTTTTGCGGATTACATCGTATGACTGCGCCTTCGTATCAACGACTATTTTACAACATCGGTCAGGAACTGGTGCCGGATAAAAGTGGCCAGATCAAGACATCCACACCCCAGCAGTTGATCCTGACGGGCTTTTAATTTGTGTTACGTTTCGGGCGTCTGTTCTGGAAGTCGCCATGAGTGTTTTTCCCTGCTGATGTGATCAGAGGCTCCGTACATACGGACTTTACCTCTGAATCATCATCCGCTGTTTTCATCTCCTGATGAGGAGCAGCAGCAGCTCTAAAGCACGTTTATATCTCCATCCTCCTCAAAGTGGAGTCTCGCGGGACGGGATTTTACGAGAATTACGGTTTATACCATTCAATGGAAACACCTGCATATCGCAATTGTACTTTTTCGAAACTTAAGTAATATCGCTTTTATTTTTTGAAAAAGTGTAATGGAAACCCAGCTAGAGACTCTCTATGGGCATGATTTTTGTTTAATTTGCTCACTACTGCAGAAACACTGTTAACGATGACTAAGCATGCGCCACCGATGCAGTGTTTGAGATGTTACTCATAAAAGAACAATTGATACAAATTTTGTCATGACCCATACCATGTTCAGGCTCACGAGAAAACACAGTGCATAAAGCTGGTGGGAGGATGCAACATGGCATTTCCTTTAAGACACACAACGGAACTTTTAGCAGTTTTCTCAGTGACTCGCCCCCTATCGATGCTAAACTAGCATCCATCTTGTATCGTACCTGTACTGTGATTCACTCCAGCCAGTAAAAGACAGTCTTATCTTGACTCTTGTTCTGTCGCTTCCTCTCTTCCTCCAGTAATGTTTCCCTGCGTTTCTTTACCAAATCCGACATGACACACGTTCAGAACACCCGCTGTGTTCATGTCTGGTTCATATCAGTGTGCTAGTACATGACACGGTGCGCAACCAATAGTCTGCTGCAACGTCACAGCCCCGCCACCGATGGAAAACTTACATACTGCTGTTTCTGAGCCTCAGGGCGCCTCTGGGCAGTAACGGTTTGAAAATGCGCATAATGAATGTTGGTGTGCCATCAAAACAAGTCAGAAATGCAGATTTTTAAGGTCTAAAAGCTTTGTTGTGTGTCTTTAAGGTGACTACCACCAAGACCTGCTTAGTGCTGGTAATGAAATGAATGAATGAAAAATACTTTATTCATCCCAGAAGTAAGTACAATTGGCTAAAGACACTGCTTAGAGTTACAGTAAAACAAGATGACGTTATGTGCCATAAAATGTTCCAAATGAGATGAAATGAAAAACACTTTATTAATCCCAGGGGGAAAATGCAATTTAAAGAATCAAAACAACAGAAATGTCTTGCAGTCAGTATAACAGAACACACTGAGATAGGAGCAACTACGCTTTGTCGTTTTAAAAACGTCAGTAATTGTCGGAATTAAAACAGAAATTAATCATCCCTGCCGTCATCCCCCTTCTGTGATCAAGTTTTATTACCTTACTGGTTTAATGAATCTCTTTATTCGGAGCAGAGCTTCACTGATGTGAGAGCAGTGCAGCTAACTACAGCTTTTATCATCATCTGACATACATCTTATCATCATACTGTACATGGCAGCTGATGGAGGGCTTGATGCAGCTGTCAATCATTTTTGGAAATTTGGCAGTGTCTTTTTTATTTTCTTTTTATTCCACAATTTCTCTGTGCCTCCTTTTTGGCTCTGACAGCTAGCTGCACCCATCGGCCAAAAATTGGCTTTAAAGTATCTGATTAGTTCAGCCTGGTGTTGGTTAAAGGCAGGGTGGATGATTTTTTCCAGAAGCATTTTTTACTATATTGCTTAAAGTCTTCTTCACACCCCAATTGCAGCCAATTAATTAAATGTTCTGGCACAAAACGTACCGTGAGCGTCTCACAGTGCACATGAACGGTGCTGCTCGCTGCTCTTATCTATGTAGCTGTTTGCTCTCAAAGGGACTTGAGGCAAGATTAATAAACGAAACTCGCAACTGCCGCGACTGGCGCTTCAGGTAACTGCAGCCACGAGCCAAGCCGTCACGGGAGCGTGCACAAACTGAAGCTATAATGTTGTTTACTCACCTTTTTCTTCGTAGTTACACTTTTTAGTGTCTTTCAGTTGATCTGCATCGTTTGCTGACGGCAGAAGAATCCATAACTATCGCTGACAGTGTTTGAATTTAGCATGACCGTCTTCTTCCTGTATCAAAACTGCGGATGTAGCGTCATTTGACGTCACATCCGCAGGGCAGTGCGGGAAATTCAGACACCGAATTGCAGCGCATTTTGCAGCTCACAGCCTGTTCAAGGCAACGGAGAGAAACATGGGTGGAAACGTTATGTTTGGTATTTAGCGCTTCATCACCAAGCGGCAACCTCCGGTGGCCAGCAATGACGCCACACCTAACTGCACCACTACGTCCAGTTATCATATACAGTCTTTGTTCATCACCCATTGGTATTAAAGAAAATGGACATGCATGTTTGTTTTTTTTAAATTCCTGCCTCTGGTCTCTTTAAAATCCACCGAAAAGAAAAAGAAAACACGGATGTGGATCAAGTCATGGAGGTGTTGACATTTGCAGAGTGGATGTTTAACACCGCAGAAGGAGTTGGAGGTGAGGGAATTTTCACTTTTAGAAACATGGTTCTTCTTCTAGCAAGCTAACAAGCTATCCACTCAGCTGTTCTTGGTTGTCTTTGGCGCACACGTTCCTGTGTTCTGGAGGTTTTCGGAAGGGTGTATTTTTTAAAATGTAGCTTGTTCGAACTGTTTTTCCAGGATCCCCTACCCTGCCTTTAAGAACAGAACCAACAAGCTGCAGATCAACGTGCTGGTGGTCAGGAAAGAGGTTCTGTGATGACTTTTTGGATGAATGAATTACTCAGGCAATGGAGCAAAGACTGAAGCCTGCAGGTCTGCTCCATTGGATCCACTCACAGATGAAAACATGTTCATGTCTGGAAGAATTTTGGCTACTGATGGCCATGGCTCATTCACTGCTGTTATTGACATTTAAAGTAATTTCTACGTCCATTTTTACTACACACATCAGTAATTCTTACATAATTGTAGATATTATTCATTTTCAATTTAATTTTTTGATTGAGTTTGGACTCAAATTACTCTAGTAATTTCACTTCACAGGACGGTTCTTCTCTTTGTTATTCATTCATCTTATATTTATTTTCATTTGGATTTTTGTCAGGAAAAATGCAAGAAGCTCTGAGTTAACAGTCACAATGCACAAAAGTAAGTTACTGTAAAATTCCTTTGAGTCAGAAAAAATGAAAACATATACCAAATTTTCAGGTGATGACTAAAGAAAATGATTTCATTTATTTGTCCCAGCAGTGCTATCCTGTTCTTCCTGTTGTTTTTGTTGTTTGGCTTTTTCATGAATAATAATAAAAAATAAAGTGTGGCAATGTACACAATGGAAGGCCTGGGCAGGATTTGATCTCTAGACTCTTGGGTGAGAGTCATGCATGCAAACCAGTCAGCCAATGGGACATCCCTGTTGCCAAGTAGCCAGGGCACATTGTCTATCAGAGGCATAGTAACAGGACTCCATACTGTCACAAAAGCAAAAACCTCAATGAAAACAGTTTAAATACACATTTTATCGGAAGAATTCAGTTGCACTTATGATGCGGATTACATTTTTTAAGCTTGGGAATTATGGCTGGTAACTTTAGAAATCTCCCAGAAACACTGCTGATTAGAAAAGTTCATTTGCCTTCTACCTGTGATGTATATCCATCACCCCCCTGTTCATGCAGGCAGAGTATAGAAAAAGTACTCCACTAAGCTGCAGGCTCAGGCTGGAGGTTTGAATCAGAGAGAAAATTTAATGACATCTGTTGGTTTTCTTAACCAAGTCATTATTGTCATTAATTGTCCTATTTGAACACAATTATTATAAATTAGAATAATGTTAATCTAATTAGATTCTAACCAGTTGTGTTGAACTGAACTGTGTCTGAGATGACTTTGCATTAAATGTGTGCTGCGCAGTATAGATTTGAATTGAAATTTGTGATGTGTCAGAATCATGTTGCAATAAGGATGTGTTGTAACCTCTAACCATGTCTTGTTTTCCACCTCAAACCAACTATTCTTGCTTTTTAATTCTAAGTGGCGTTATTGCTTAAATCATAGTGGCAACATTTCATCACTGAATAAAATGTTGTCCATGATGGTGACATTCATGTATAAAAATAACACATTTTTTCTCTTATTTAAGAAGCAGTTTTAAAAGGTTTTTCATAAAATGTTGTAGTCATTTGTTGTAAACACCACGTTATTGCACCATCCTTCCCCTCAATGACAAGCCCTGTTTTTAAAATTTATTCCCTCTCAGGCAACTGTCTGCAACTAAATTGGCTCTATGGCTGAACTTGACTGAGTTCCTATCTTATAGTTCGAAGATGTTTAGTCAGTGGAGACAGAAAGAAAAAGAAATAAAATGTTAACTGGCTTCAGGAAATTAAGATTTTTGCTGGATGTCTTTATTTTTTAAATAAAAACACTACAGATTTCATGCTCAGACATTTTCAGAGCAGAATATGTCATTAAATTTGAGAAGCAACAAGGGGATCTTGATGGTAAAATTTTACTTTCCACATGAATTAAACCTTGATGACTTTGATTTTAGTTGGATGCACCAGTCTGGGAGAGCAGCTCCACCCAGCGTAGCACCGACAGGTGAAGTTTTCAGCCCAGGCCTTGAGGTCAGCGCCAGATGGAAGGCCGACAGCCAAGTACTTCCTGCCTTCATGAAGGATGCGGAAGTGGATGGGGTTAAGGTGAAGGTAGTGGGGGGAGTTGTAGTTCTTCCTGATGCAGAGACCTTTTCCCTGGCATAAGACCTCGCTGCAGAGCATAGCAGCCGCCGTCACGTTAGCAATGTACGGGTTTAAAGTGGAGGTCAGGTACTCAGACAGAGACTGGCAGGCGGCCTGCAGGGAGAGGGTGGGTTAGCAGTGGAGACATCAGAAACAGAAAACTGTTCTTTATTCTTCTCCACAGTTGGGTCTGTATTAAAGTTTAGATGCAGTGATGGAAGAAGCCAGACACAGTAAAATATGTAGGGATGGGAAAGTCAACAAATATTCATCACTGATCATTAACTTTTAAGTCTCTGCTGGAATTTTTCTTTTACTAACTTTAATTATTCAGGCAACATTTAAAAAGGGCAAGAAATGACATTATTTAAATAAGTTGAAAGCAGATTTTGAGCGTCCATGGACAAAATAACAGCTCCAGTTCAGATTAAATCAAATATGTGCTGACTGAATTTTCTAGCCAGCTTTCACTTTGTTGGCTCCAGATGTAGACCCTGCAACCTACATGATTAGTTAGAAATTTACTTCTTTTACTGCGTTCAGACATTTCTGGCTCCTTTTCTTGATAGAAATGAATGTAGACAGCAGCTATTTACAGCTAGCAGGCAAAACACTGTACAGACATGTTTTAGTTTTAGAGCCTAATTCTTTTGAATCAATCAAATAATGTTTTGGCTGCATTGACTGCAATCTATTCCTTCCTTGTTTCTTGCTGTATATGAGGGAAATGAGAACTTATCATTTTTTATCTCAAACTACAACAATAGCCTGAGTAAAAATACACAAACTCTTCAAGTAGCCTTATTTCTTTGTCAGAAACTATGGTGTACTTTCCCAAAATAGGCATTTTATGCCACCAAACAGCACAACTTCTTTTTGATTACACAGCTTAAAGTTTGATTTTGAATTCTGACTTCTCACTTTTGACGTACAAAGCAGTTCACTCGGCAGTGGGGGGCCAAGTTTACAAACTGTATTTACAGCTTAGTATAACTTTAGTTTTAACTAAAAACTCGCCCAGATTAAGTTCTTGCTACATATAGAGAACAACTTTAAGTTCATCAATTACTTAACTTGAAATTATTCATCAACTTGATTAACTTGAAATCATCATTTTGGTACAAAATAAAATTAAGTTTGTGTGAAGCATCTCATCTGATTTGTGTGAAATCAATCACATCAAGTTTCCTCCACAACTCATTCACTGACAGTTTAATCAAGTTCAAAAAAGTTCTACAAACTTAAACTGTGAGTTGCTTCCATTAACAAAACTTAATTTTTTAAGGCAGTAAGTTTGCTTTTTTTTTTTTTTAAGTAAAGCCGGATTTTACAGTGTACTGAGCACATAAAGTCAGTAAATTTGTGTTTGGTGGATTATTTTCTTGTAATGTTGCTTTTTGGCTATAAATCTTATTCCATTGGAAAACATTTTCCTTTTAAATCATGCCCTATTTGTGAGGAAAATGCATTTTTGGGATGAGCAGAGGAGTTGTGGATTGTTCATGGACACAATCCACATGCTCAATTCTGCAGCTTAACCTACAGAAACTTTTTTTTTTTTTTTTTTGGTACATGTGGTAAAAAAACAGACTTTACAACAGTAAATAATTTATTGCCTAGAAGCATTGTTGTAACAATCATTCAAAAGCTAATTTCCTTAATTCTTTATGTACTTTACTTTTGTGTTGTCACTGTGTTATAAATGCAATAAAATAAATGTATTTGTGAATGCGGTTCTATTGTGAATGCAGTCTCTACTGTATGTTGATGTGCTGTGTACTGTAGACGATATTCTCTTCATGAACTTGAAATCAATTTCCAATGCTATTTCAATATCTTCTTTAAATGTCTTAAATTTTTATTTAAACGGATACTTGGATCTGTTAAACAAACTTTTGAATTAAACTGTATTAAATTGCTTAAAATGTGTTGAATTTAACATCAAATTAGAGGAAATTTAAGTAAATAAAAAAGGATGTCACAGAGAGAGCTGTAAGAGCTCTTGCACATCTGTTAGTGAAGATAACAAACACCTCAGTCACTCAGCTGTCAGTTCTTGCTAAAAGAGGAATTAAAGGCAGACAAATTATTTGCTGATTAAAGCCAAGTCATCTGTTCCTGTTTTCAGGCTTTAGCAGAACTGCAGTTTTCTGTGAATGCTGATAAATGAATAAATGATTAAATGAGAATATCTTTTAATGATTCAGATCAGACCACTCCAACCACTAAAACTCACAGTGCTGTGATTACCTCGCTGTTGTAGTCTTTGGTGCCTCCCCACATTACAACCCCTGAAGCTCCCAGAGCTGCCGACTCTCCAACAGTGCTGATAAGATCAGGCTGAAAGAGCAAAAGAACACAGAACTAATTAGCAAACACATCTGTTTGCTGGTTTCAGACTTAACTGGTTAAATCCATTTGCCACAACCGTAATCAGCACTTTGATGACAATTTGCTTAAATTTACATTTACATAAATGTATTTCAAGGTTTCTGTTTTCTGTGGTCAAATCTAGTACAGTTTCCACAAGAATCTGTCAAGTTATCATGTTGCTCTATGATGTGCTCCATGTTACTTCTTATCTTTGGTTCACTGGATGGTTTGTTTGGTTTCATACTACAATTGAATCTGCATCAGGTTTCACTTACAACTGTCACAAAGGGTATTAGTTGTACACAACGTGTGTAACCTGCATGACACCTTTCAGTAAATAGGGGTTATACTGGAATGTTGTTGCCAAAGTTAAATCAAACCTGTATTTACCAGTGTAAGATCATGATTACTGATTTTTCCTGACTCTTAAGTTTAAGCCTCAAATAAATAGCTTAAAGCCCTGCTGGATGGAAGAACTTGTAATCTCATCCCAGCAGCTATAAGGGCCCCAGAGAGAAACAGATGACCACTAACACTCACTTCAAGGACAGTTTGAAGACACCAAACCCCTGCATGCATGGAGAAAACGTGCAAACTAAACACAGGAAGGCCCCAAACTGAGGTTCAAACCAGAAACCCTCTTGCTTCTTGTTCAAGCTAAGCCCAATTAAACATGAATTTGCAGGTGAGTGGCCGAGTTATTTTAAATGTGAAGAAGCACACTACTCACCAGGCTCTCAAACTGCTCAGTCTGATCCCTGTACAGTGGCCTGGAGTAGACGAAGATCGGTGCAGTATAGGGACGTTTCGGCAGGGCCGCCACCCTCAGAGCCTCCTGGACACGATTGCGAACGAAGAGTGCAGCGCGGGGTGAGTTCCTCAGGCTCAGGTGGAGGTAAACAGATGGAAAGAGGGCGGTACTTCGTTCCCACAGCCACAGCATCTCATTGTTCTGCCTCTGGATCTTAGCGGAGCACTTCCCTGTGTAGCCTGGCTTATCCCATCCATAGTTAAAGCAGTCAGGAAACAGGTAGAAGCCCCAGCGGCGGCTTGGACGCTCACCAATGCCGAGGCTGATTGTCTTCTCCATAAAACGTTGACCAGCCAGCTGAAACTGGTCCTTTGCTAGTTTAGAAATGTGCTTTGATGACAGAAATGGAGCAATCTGTAGGGCGTGAGAAATGGACAACTTCTGATAAATACGTTTTGATCCCCAGTTCTGGTCCCACAGGGGTCGCCAGGACTCCCAGTCAATGACAGCAAGCCCAGGAGACGAATCTTGAGAGATGTAGCGATCTATTTGATTTTGGGCTTTGGCAAGATGCTCTGTCAGGTTGCCATTTTGGGGGACACCTCCTTGGTAGATTTTCTGCTTGCTGACGTCAACCTTGGGGTAAAGGCCCAGCCTGTCTTCATAAAAGATGGTAAGAAACTGACCTGGCACAGCCGCAGGTGTAGTCACTGCCTGGAAGGCTGCAGTGTCCAGTGGGATTTGAAGCTGCTGGCATCGGTCTGTGGGAGCATTCCATATAGCAACAAAGGGGTGGTCATGGATCAGTGGTGGCTCCACTGGTGGTAATGCAAAGACGGAGGTGATTGAGCCAACAATGCAAAAGACGACACAAGACAGGAGGAGTTGGGCCATCGTGATGGCTCTGGATGAAAATGATAGACAACAAATAAAGATCAGCCTTATTTTAAGTGGTTAAATTTAGAAAAACAAACAAAAATTCTTATTTAAGTATTTTGAGCTCTAAAGCAACTGAGTGCCCATGAAAAACATTGGAATTGTGTAATTAAAATGTTTCTTTTGCATTATTTATTGGAGCATTTTTGTGTCCGGGGAAACTGGTTTGACATTTATTATATAATTTGACACACTTCAAAAAATAAGAAAATAAACTGTATCAGAATTAATGCTTTTTTTTTTCTTTTCTTTTTTTAATAATCCCAGACTCTGATAATACCACCTTCCAAAAATTAAAAGAAAAAAATATATTTGGAAAGTTTGGGCTGGAAAATTATTTGCTTTTTGTGGCTTTGAATCTTCATTTTCATACAGTAGGAGGGTATGTCAAAGGTTTTCCCATAATAAACCATAAGGATACCTCAACAAATGTTCTGTTGAAGCCGCGGATCAAACTACCGACTCTCTAAGCGATGCACAACACGTAACAAATACAGCGCGCAGAAGGACCAAAATATGCCAAACAACAAAAGTACCAAGTAGTCGTTAAAAGTGTTAAACATCTTACCATATTGAGATGAGAAGAGGACAGGGCACACATTCTGACATGACTGACTGTTGATGAACAAGGATTTTTTCTTTGTGGTTTTTGTTGTTGTTGTTTTTTTGTTTGTTTGATTTTATTTTATTTATTTATTTTTGTTTTGTTTAGTTTTTTTTTTACAGATTAAAAGTTACAGATTACAGGTCTCTGATGTTTACTGGGACAGAGTTCCACTCTCAAGCAGCTGTTACTGAAAATGTGCAACTAACTGACTAAAACTATGTTTTCAGGGAGGAACAGGGCAGTTGTTACTTTTTGCACCTACTGTACTGTAAGTTATCGTTGGTGTGAATTATATCAAATGTTTAATAACTGGCTGACCGAAGGACATGTCAGACAATGAATAATTTGACAGACATAATTTTGAATATTTAATCATGTTCTCGCAGCTAAAACTGTGTAGTGGTGATACAGTAGTTTTTGTCCAGAACTTTATTTGTTTAGAAAGAATTTCTAATAGTTTTAGTGGAGTTTTGTTTTTCTGTGACCAAATTATTGAACAGTAGTTGATGTAGCGGTGATATAGTCACGGTCGTACCATGCATGTTCACTGTTGCTGCCGGCGTTGGTAAGTGACCTGATGAAATGGAAACTTAAAACATTTTATATGGCTCAAATGCAGACTCTTATAGATATTTGAAAGTTATAAAAATCAAGGGAATTAAGAGGGTATCTTTATTTATTTTATTTTTTACATGAATAGAGTTAACTGCTATAAACTGCTCAGATGGATTTAATGAATCTGATGTCCTTTTGTTTTCCTAAAAGGTACTTTGGTTGCCACCATGGTTGTCACCATTGTCATCTACAGTAACACAATATCTGTGTGAAATTTCTGTATGTTTTTATATCACTTAGAGAATTTCATAGTTATAATACAATAATAAAGCATTATAAAATGTGTCAATACATCTTTTTTTTCTTTAAAAAAAAAGCATGTCATCTCCTACCTGCTGTTCTCGTGAGTGACCAGTGAGGATCTGCTCACTGTTTCTAAACTTCGCAACTTTTTTAGTTTTGCTGTTTCATGTTTTGACGGAAGCGTCTCTTCGCTCGATCCCTATCTGATTGGTGTTCAAGTCTGGCCAGGTCTCAAGAGACTGATGGTGAAAGTAGAAGTTGTCATTACACACACTCACAGAAGAAAAACAATTTAAACTCAATATTTAATTAAATATCTTAAAGATGCCACAAGAGTATCTGTGTGACTGAGCTAATGAAGAGTCAGTGCAATAAAAACATGACTGAATCTTCACTGGAAGATGTTTATCCTAAATTAACATCCTCCTTAATAGTTATTGCCTGCAGCTGTGATAGAACTGGAAGAAGAGGCAGTCCTCATTTAAAACATTGTTACCTTAAATTTCCTTTTGGTTTAATCTCTGATTGTGTTTTTGTAGTGTTAAAGTATAAATGAATTTCTTGATCTTACTATGTCGTAGATTGCAGAAGACCTAGTTGAGCCGTTTTCTTGTTCACATGCTCAGTATCCTCTATTCTCATAAAAGCTCAGTATAAGTTTGGGCTGAATTGGCAGAAAATGTAAAAAGTTTCTGCTAAACTGATATTTCTCATGAATAGTGGACAAAACATCTTTGTCCTTTTTGTCTTTTTTTCAGTTAATCAATGAGTACTTAAACAATGACCAGTTACACACATGCTTTCAAAAGTTTAGAGAAAGTCAAATACAGTAAAGTTCACCTGCAAGATTATAGCCTGCAGGTGTTCTGACATATAAAAAGCCTTAAGTGTAAATAAGTATTTAGATTTTATTCAGGCCTACTTGACCTGTTTGTTGCACACCCAGTGGTGTTTGGAACGTCTATCCATCAATAAGTGGCCTGCAAAGTGTGAAAATACACTTTTGCATGAAGGAATGTTCTTTAGTTGTGTGTGTTTGATATATTTCATGAGTCAAAGTGTGTGAGAAGCAGTGGGTGTGATCTCTCTGGTCTCTTCCTCTTCTTGGGGAAGGATGGTAAAAAAAAATAGAAAGGCCGCATATTAAAGTCTTTTCTTTATTAGCAGTGCATTTACATTCAGGTAACTTTTTTGCATTGCATAGTCCTTGTTATGTTGTGTACATGGTTTACAGTATCTTAAAATATGAACAAAGTAATGTAGCCCTGGGAGACCTACAGTATGATATATGCTACAGTATGAAAAAAAAAAAGGGCAGAAACTTGATGCAATTTTGCTCCAACCGTAATTTGTAGCTCTAAATGTTTAATATCCTAAAAATAACAGAAAAGACAACATGATGTTCTTCTCTGAGTTTTATGAGTTTTGTCATCCTCAACAAGCTTTAAAAGGCGAAAACATAAGATTGTAGAGAGATGCTCTTGATATTTTCTGTTCAAACAGTGGCTGAGCTCTGTATTGGGAACAGTGGGAGAAGCTCAGACATCTGCTGCTTTCTGTGTTAAGGTAACTCCACATCCAAGATGTGATTCTGCTGCACCCAGGATTAATGGCTGGATCTACAGTAATTTCACAAAGTCAAAGCTGAGAACTATTTTCCACGAGCCAGAAATATATCAGTTTCATTTGGCCTTTTCATTGTCTTTTAGTTCCACAATGTTAAGTCATACTAAAACAATGTTCGTGATATGTAAATGTTAGAGTGCCATTTTTCTTACCATCACTGTGGTTAAGGTTTAGGTCACTAAAGCTGCCAAAATGAAGAGAGATGAAATTTGTTCTCTTGGTTGAAGGATAAGCCTGATAGTGGAAGCAAAGATTTGAACAGAAGTTTTCCACTGAATGTACCGTATGTTTTCACCTGCAGCTCTGTCAGCTTAGTGGTTTGCAATTTGTTATCATCAATTTATGACACCCTCTTATGTACAGTATCCTTTGCAATCTGGCAGTGACACAGAATTATAACAGCATTTAATTTACTTAAAAGGAGAACAATAGAAATTCTTCACTGAATTCCCAAAGTTTTGCAACTTTACTGTAAATGAGTGAAGCTAAGGACTCCCGGTTTTTAAAACCTATTTGTGATGATTGAAAAAGTAGCATGAATGAAGCTCTAACAATCCCCTAATTAAGGTTGAACCATGAAGAGTTCATAAGGAAGTTTTTGCTGTTCACTTTTTAAAAACAGGTGGGAAATGAACAGTGGGAGGAGCTTTAAACTGAATGATGACATAAAAAATGATAATGGTGATTCTTCATGACTCAGACCTTTAACACTGGGTTCTTTATAGGGTTAAACCCAAGAACATTTACAATTAGTCACAAGTCAGCTTACTGCAATTCTGGTTTTACAAAAGATGAAAATTGCAACTTTGGCAACAAGAAATCTTCAGGAACTGCAATTTATCTGCGTCAGATACAGTATGTGCCGTATTTTACGTCCTGTTCAGTGTTTCTTTTTATCTACAGTACTGTCATCTTCAGACAGGAGCTGTTTGTCAGCTAAGGTGAAGAAAAATCCAGAACTAAACCCAGTCTGTTGCCTTCATTCCTCAAAACTGAGACAATATGAGCTCTTACATGGTCACTAACAGGTAATATACAAATATGATTTCGTAGTAAAAACAAAAACAGAATATTTATTTTATACTAATAATTTTTTTAGGTAATAAACAATGAAAACAGGCAAATGCAATATGTTTAGAAATAACTTGAACTAACATGCACACATTCACTGTCATCCCTACAGGCACAAATATAAAATGTTTCCTGATAAACTTTCTTCAAGAATATCATGTAATCAACAAAAAATAATCCATATAAAATGTCAAGTAAAAAGAGTTGTTTGCCAATGAAAAAAATGTTCCATGTCATCAAAAAGTATAATAACACCTGTAAGGTAAAGTATGTCTTTAAAAGAATCAGTAAAAAAACATTAAATCTTGAGGATTTTTTAAAAACCTGCATGAGGTTATGTGCTTTTTTCCAGTGAAGGGCTTTTCACCAAACTGGAGCAGCACCCTACAGATTCAACTTCATTTTTTTTTCCCTATTTTTATGTGTTTTATCCGAGCCTTACTGTAGTTCTTCTGATCCACTTCTCTGCAGTGACAATGGATAACTGATGTATCAGTTTTTCTTTCTTAATTGTGATGTTCTCAAAAATATTATCATCTTCCAAAAGCAGTTTAACATTTCTAGAAGAGCTGCTGGTCAATGAGGCAATGAAGATGGTTGTAGATGCTTCACAATCAACTGAGAATAAACCTTTACATATGCCACATCTCTGTTGATGTACAATCAAAAACTTTTTTTTTTTTTTTTTTTGCTACTGGGTTGAACCTACAAACTAGAGTTCATGTTAAAGGTTTATCTTTCAGTGGTGAATGCTGAATGAACAGTTTGGGGAATCAGTTGTGTTCTTGATAAGAAATTGAAAAGAGGATATTTATTGCTCATCAAACCATTACCTGCGCTGGTTTAGCTTAGCACAAACACTGGACTCGCAGGGAAACGTCCAGCTGATTAACTAAACAACCTTCTTAGTTCAGTTCCAACTTTTTTAAGCATTAAGGCAATGATTTGTTTCATGGCCATGTTTAGTGCTGAGCAGAGATTGAGATTACTCACTTATTGTCAGAAAACGTTGATGTGGTTCCACATGGTTGAACTAGTCCAACCTAAAGCTTGTGTTTTTGTAAGGAGCTGACTGGTTTCAGTTTTCCCATTGGAAAAATGTGCTGTTCATTTGTATGCCCCTGATCTCACTTATGTCTTAGACATGAGTGAGATCAGGGGCAGACAATTCTGAGATCTCTTCTGTTTATCCCACTTTTCAAGTATGGCTCAAATAGTTATCTCAACTCAACCTCCTTTGTCTCAGTGACGTCTTTTCTCTTTCTTAGCTCACCTGTTGCTCCTAAGGAACCCTTGGGAGAAGTAATTCATAAACAAATGATCACAGAATGATACCATTATGAGAAGCTCAAACTGATCTCAAGAGATGAGATTGAGCCACAAATGAGCAGCACATTGTTCCTATAGATGGGTTTCCTGTTTACAAACATTGGCAGTTGCGCGCGCAACCAGGGGGCAAAAAGCCTGTGTTTTGTATTGGAGTCTACGGCCAAACACGCACTCATATCATTCATAAAAATGTAAAGTAACCCGACGAAACAAACAGAGATCGTTGTGAATTAAATTATATTGAATAAATCTGTATTTTGATGACGAATAACAAAATACCGACGCTGCGTTGCTGTGTTATATTTCTATCATGATTACACTAACTTGGCAAGGGAGTCATCACCCGGAAACGGCATTTTTCTTGTTAAAACATGGATATTATTCGTGTTGGACCTCATTTGAAATTTGCCTGAAAAACCTGAGTTAGAAAGCGGCTTAAACTTTCGTTTAGACTCTTTTGGTTCGAAAACCAAAAGAGGCCACAACAATCTGCAGCCTGCAGCAGGTTCAGTTCAGCTCCGGTGTCGTCCTCACCTCCTCCATACAGGAGCAACTTTCACTAGTTTGGGATTAAACCAGGCAAAGACGACATCATCACCACGTTTGGAAAGGAGCTGATTCCAGCTGTTAGGGACTAACACGCATTGCTGTCGGTAAGTTTCGCTGCTTGTGTAACGTTCTGCTTTATTGTGTGTGAGATCGTGGTGGACAGTAGACAGACTAGCTAACTGCTACCAAGCAAACAGTATAAACTCAAACGCCATCTGATGTACGACCCCGTACTTCGTGCTAAATCTCCGGGATGCGTTGTTATGCCACGTGAACGTTCGTAAACGGCTCCACAATCAGTTTCTTCTTTTTTAAGTTCGTGCCTAAGCAGCAGAGGATGGCTGTCACACACAGTGTTTACAGTTTATGTCATGCAGCCGATCGCGACGGTGATGCCGGTATTACAGTCTTCCAACTAGAACACGGGAATAACTTCTGCCTCCGCCGTGGTTTAATCCTACATGTGACCATGGTGAAAGACTAAATAAATCATAGTCTGAACCGGAATAAGTTATCTGGGAGGGTTTTCTGAAGATCAGTCACGCCTACTGTCCTATTTTCACCATTTTCAAGTGTTCACATGCATTAATGTTTTGATTTTTGCAACCGAACAAATACCAGGACTCAAACATTGTATTTCCCCGACACTTTCACGTCATATCTTGACCTATTCTGCATTAAAAGTCGAGTTTTGTATGTAAAACACACGTCTTCTCATAGTTCAATAATGCTTTTCCTCTGTTTTCTTGCCCCCTGGTTGCGTGCGCATCCCATCTGTGACGTTGCTCAGAAACCCATCTATGGGTTTCCAGAGAGATAATTTCAGCCGAACTTAGAAACGCTTGCTCATCATTCTGAGAAGATAATCATCATCATTTTAGAAAATGATCTGTGAGTTTCAAGTTCAGGATGTACCAGACACAAGGAGACATTGTCTTTTTTTTTCACCTAGAAAATGGGGCGTACAGTATTTACATACTTCTGACTGAATGTATTTGGGCTTTGGACTATTGGTTTAATTATTCATGTGAGTTTAAAGGATAACTTTCTTTCTTTTTTCAACCTGGACCTTATTTCTGAGAGTTTATAGGTGCATTTACTCACAGGTAAGGTTTCTGCATCACTTTGAGTCCTTCAGAAGATATAACTTGATTTGCCCTTCGGTGTACATCCAGTAATAATGGCAGAGACGGGGCAGCCACTATATAAGCCATTATCTGCAGCAAAACTTCTTCATTTCATCAATGCTTTAAGTAGAATGAACGGATGAATGAGTAGTTATTGTCCTGTGAGTTCAGTTTCACAGATTGTTTTTTGTTGGGGGTCTGTGTACGGAGCTGCTGTTCTCAGCTGTACTAAGGAAAGCACGCATCGTGAACGCACGGCCCCGAAAAGTGTGCAGAACTACCTAATGACTAACGGAAAGCTAAATCTGGACTCACAGGACGATAGTACTCGTTCGTTATTTCATTCTACTTAAAGTATTGGTGAAAATCAAGGAGTTTTACTGCAGATAATGCCTTATTTAGTCGCTGCCCCGTCTCCACCATTATTACTGGATGTACACTGAAGTGTGAATCAAGTTATATCTTCCAAAGGACTCAAAGTGATGCAGAAACTTTACCAGTGAGTAAATGCACATATAAACTCCTAGAAATAAGGTCCAGGTTGAAAAAAAAAGAAAGTTGTCCTTCAAAGAATTTTTCTGGACTCCGATAATCTTATCAAACCCCTTGAACGATGGCAGATTCTTACAGTTTAATTGTTATTTTTTACACATCCATAAGAGCATGCTTATGACTAGCCGTTGCTTTGGAGCATAACCATCAAACTAATGGCAACAACCAGCTTTGAATAAAAACGTTACAGTGGCATTCCATTGAAAAGTAACATGTCCACAGCTAAATTTAATTTGACTTCTCTGGCTGTTACACAACCACCTTTACAAGTAAAACGTCTAACAGGATCAAAAACAGGATCATATACTGACTGCAGCTGAAAGGCATTGCAGCACTCTCCCTGCTCTCATATTGTCCACCCTGTTCATCCTCCCATTCTGTCCTTCTTCTTTTCTGTTCATCTTCCTCATCCGTCCTCCACAGCTCATCATCCTCTCTCACTTTGTTGATGCTGTCACAGCTGTCTCCCACGTGGCCTTCATAGCAGTGGCAGCGAAACCTCTGAGTCAGCAGTTGTAGTTCGTACTGTGAGTGCCACCCAGTAACAACAAAGTCTCCATCTCCAGACGGATGAATCTGGTAGCTGTCAGCACTCAAGTGGAGGTAATGGTGGGCACAGGGGTCCCGCCGAATGCAGCGGCCGTTGCCCTGGCACAGGAAGTCACTGCAGATTTCGGCAGCCCGTGTCACGTTGATAATGTACTGACCCAGGCGGTGGCTCAGGAAAGACTTCACCGTAGAGCAGTTATGCTGTAAAAACAACCCAACAGTCACAATGTGACATGATGTACATTTTCTAGCTTTATTCATTCATTCATTCATTTCTATAACCCTATAACCCTTATTCATTCCAATTCAGGGTCACGGGGAAGCTGGAGCCATTCCCAGCAGTTAGCAGGCGAGAGGCAGAGTACACTGTGGACAAGTTGCCTGTATATTGCAGGGCTTCATCTAACATTAACAGAAATATCTAAGGCTCCCCAGTCAGATGGTCATGTGACACAGTCATCTGGCTGGTATTTCTTCAATGTTTCTACAAGCATCTTTTCAAATGGTTCTATGTAGCAAACCATATTGCATCATCAACTGGGGAACTCCACCAATGTCCGGCAAAACAGCCCAAACACGTGTTCTCTGAATATTTTACTGAGTATCAGCAATTCCTGTCTGTTCCACAGGGGACTAAATTTAAATTTTTTTGTGTCAGAGCATTTAGTTATTTGGCTGCAATCGGGGTGGGAGGGAAATTTTAAAGACAGAATCCAGAGTTTTCCCCCTGAAAATATACGCTAGACTTGTGTGAGTGAAATCCGGCTCAATCCACACCTTTGGGCCTTACTCTCGTGTGGTGGTGAATTTTGTTTGCAACTCCCCTCCCTTGACTGTATATCATGTTTTTTTCTTTGATTTGGTGTGTTTGGGACGTTGTTGGGTGGACATTTGCGTGTTGACAGAGCTAAGGGCGTAGCACTCGGTTGGGATAAACTCGTCGATTAGAGCAAACTAATTTTTATCAAAACATTGACTGGAGGCGACACCAGATTTACTCAAATTCTCGCTAAAAATGGTGGATGCAGTGAGGAAAATTAAGTATTTTGCAGCTAAAAGAGCTTTAAATAGTGCACACTCGAAAATCATGAGTTAATATTGATTTGGCTTTCACCCACTTCCGAGCTTTGAAGGAGAGGCTTGGGGCTGAAGAGTGATGCGGCCATTTGCCCGAAAAGAAAGGCTCTGAGTTTGAACAGTGTTTACAAACAGAAACGGGGAAACCCTCTGGACTCTGCCTTTAAGCAATATAGTTGAAAATGCTCCTGGAATATCATCCACCCTGCCTTTAAAGCAATGATTTGTTGTTTCATGGCCATGTTGAGTGCTGAGCAGTTCTGTTGTTGCTTGAGATTAATCATTTAACTGTCAGAAAACACTGATGTGGCTTCGCATGCTTGAAAGTCCAACCTACAACAATAGCTTGTGTTTTTGTAAGGAACTGATTTCCACAGAGATGATTTAAGCAGAACTTGAAAATGTTTGTTCCTTATTCTGGGAATATCATCATCATCATTTTTAGAAAATGATCTAGGACTTCCAAGTTCAGGATGTACCAGACACAATGACACATTGTCTTTTTTCTCCTCAAAAATCGGATGTACAGTATTTACATACTTCTGACGGAATGTCTTTGGGCTTTGGACTATTGGTATGATTATTAATGTGAGTGTAAAGAATTTCTCTGGACTCTGAGCATCTTATCGAACCCCTTGAACAATGACAGATTCTGACAGTTAAATTGTTATTTTGGATGTTATTCATATTCTCAGAGTATCAGCAAGTCACTGACAAAAAATAAACACAATACGGCATCAGTCTTCCTTTAAAACACATTTTCTGTTGCAAATGCAAATATCCAGTACATACAGCGGCCTGACAGAAGAAGTCCAGGGGCAAAGTACACCCACCTTGGAAGAGGTCAGGTTCAGATCCCCCCAGATGACGAACCCTGCAGCTCCCAGAGCAGCACTTTCTCCAATGGTGTGGATCAAGTCTTTCTGTGGGTGGGACAGCCAACAAGTCATATCCATCACTAGCATACAAAAAAACTTGTATTCTGAGGGTGCATTTTCTGTTTAATTCCAAAAAGCTCAGTGGCACAACTGAACTTTGACTGTTTAATACAGTTGCGCTCAAAAGTTTACACACCCTGGCAGAATTTGTTTTCCTTGGACATTTTTCAGAGGGTATAAGTGATAAGAAAAAAATGTTACTCCAACACTCATGAGTAGGGAATAATTTGGCTAGAAAAAAAATTCTTACAAATTTATACCCTCTGAAAAATGCCCAAAGAAAACACTAATCTCACTTTCTTTTTTTGTTCAGGTGTTCAACGGTATTCCAGTAATAAGGAAGAAAGGTGCTGTGAGTGAAGTAGTGGGCGGGATATAGCCTTGTGCCAGGATATGTAAACTTTTAATTACAAAGTATTTCCACTAGATGGCAGTAGTGGATAAATCAAAGTCTTACTATGTTAAGAGAAAGGTAACAGAGTGCAGGGAGGATATATCTAAGTGTCGTTAAGAAACATATGAAGAGTTCATTTGCAAAAACAGTTAACCACCATTTAGAAAAAATAAAACAGAGTTAGCTGCTGCTTTTCGTCGCTGTCGCGTACAAACCTCCTATCTCTATTTAACATCATTAAAATCCTCTACTTCATGTGACTGTGATTTGGTGAAAATATTCAAAAAGTAAATGAAGAGTTTAACTCTGTTTTTTGCTAAATGGCGGTTAACTGTTTTTGCAAATGAACTCTTCATACTTCAGAAAATTTCATCACGGTACTTTGATATTAAGAAAGGAAAGTGACTGAAGTATTACAAAAGTCTCTCTTCAACCTTTATTACAGGGTCAAAAGAAAATTTAGACAACTTTTGCAAGTTTCTGGACCTCAACAATGAACCAATACATGCATTTGATTGTTATTCAAACCCATCCTTATTATTATTATAATAATTATTATCCTAATAAGCCATCCTTACTGTGATTTTAAACTTAGGGGTCATGGTGCATAGGTATGTGTGTTTTGCAGAGAATGATTGATTGATCTTATGAAGAGCTGGATCTTGCCATGTACATACACTTTTAAACTTTTAACTTAAATCTAATTACACAAAAGAGCTCACATTATGAAAAAAAGAGTTTATCATAAGGAAAAATAAGCCCTCAAATCACAGATATCAATGAAAATAACATCAAAATATTAATAAAATTCACTACATGGATTCAGTACCTGAAGACTTTTATAACTGCTAATTACTCCATTTCCTTCATGTCCTTCAGATTGTCTTTCTGCTTATGAGGCTTGCAGCCTCTGTGTTTTGCTGATAGCAATAAAATTTGGTTGTTCGGACCAGACAGTGGTCACAAGAGAGGAAGAAGTCCTCTCAGGGGTCCTTCGGAGTGATGGGGAGGCTTGGTACTTGGTACTGAGCGCTGCTTGGAGGAGAAGATCAACAACCTAGAATAACGATAAGGCCCTAATCTGCTATACTACACCCTCTGAAATAACAAATGGAGAATAAGGCTGACATACATTATCAGCCAGAGAAACTGCAGAGAGAGACCTGAGAGTATGCTTTAAGAAAAAATTCAGAATGGTAGAAGTAGATCTGCAAGACTAAAATCAACCCTACACTATGCTGTCCTGCTCAATGCTTTGAAATCTCAACGTGATGCAGAGGCATTTGAGACTCTTATTAACAGTGCATTCAGTGGAAAAATAGAAAACACAACATTAATCTAAAAGCTTTGTAATCTTGGTCAGCTACAAGCAGCACAGTGTGCATGGCTCCAATTCCCCAGGAGTTAACAAAATGTACCAACTCCGAGGTAAGTCAGAGCATTTTAACTGGACATGCCTTCAATTATCACCATGAAGTCTGCAACAGGGGCCAATTTGAAAGTGCACAACATGATGCAACAGCCTGGATTGGCCACAAAGCTGAGTCATCAGACCATTTCTGGAACCAAAACTGATCACAGTTCTCATCCACTTTACACTGCAATCAGCCAGCTATGTTTATGTGAAAAAAGGACATGCAGCTTAACTTATTACTTTTTGTGGTGAATTTTAGTTGGTCTCATTGCATAGTGATAACATCAGCATCGTTATCTGTATAATGAACGAAAATGAGCAATTTAATCAGGAATGCTTATTCCTCAAAAGAGCTTAGTGGTCAGAAGGAATGCCACCATAAGACAACAAGCATAACATTTAAGGAAAACCATTCTGGTCAACATAAGAACCACTTTTTCATGCTAATTTTAAGGTCAGTGAAAAGTTTAGACACAACCTCTTAAATAAGTATGTGTGTCTGAACTTTTTACTGGCTGTCTTATTTCTTTGTGTAGACAAACCAAACAAGGTCCTGGGTGTTACTGAGAAAGTGTCTGAGAAAAACGGTGGAGTGTGTCTCAGTACAGTAGAAACAAGATAATGTAATAGTGTTCTTAATACTAAACAGAAATGACTACCATCAAAATGTTCTTACTGTGGTCAGGAAGGCCAGGGCATCCTCTCGGTAACCCAGCCTGAGGTACACGTAGGTGGGAAGGTCATACTCCTTTGAGGTCAATGAGGCGATGCGGAGCGACTCTCTGATCCTGTGCTGGGAGAAGTGCAGGTTGCTGATGCTGTTGGTGTGACTTTTCCTGATTGCCACAGAAGGAAACAGTGCTGTGCTGCTGTTCCACAGCCATATTAGCTCATCATTTCTCAGCCTCTCGAGCAAGGGGCAGAGACCAGTGTAGTTCCTCTCGTGCAAGTTGTAGTTGTGACAGTCAGGATAGAGGTAGAAACCCCAAAGGGCATTAGGACGAAGGCGTGTCCCTAACTGGATTGTCCGCTGCATGAACATCTTTGCACTTTTCTCAAACCGCCGCCTCGCCAACTCCTCCACCTGAGCTGCAGTTACATTAACATACGCCTTCATGGTCAACTCCTTGGACTTGCGCCGATAGATGTCCTTCTTGTGCCAGTTACGGCTCCATTGAGGCCGCCAGAACTCCCAGTCAATTACAGCCAGGCCCCGGAAGTCCTGTGCTGGGATAAAGTGAGTGATATCCTGATAAGCTTTGAGCAGGTGCTGGTCCAGGCTACAGTTTTGAGGCAACCCGCCATGTATAGCACTGCCTTGTGGGTTGTAGTAGGGGTAGTTGCCCAGCCGGTTAGCGTAAAAAATGGTAACATTTTGGCCCGTCCAATCAGCACGTGGGCTTCCTTGGATGTGAAACAAGCGGTCCAGATTGGTTGTGATGTTGTACTTGATAGTACACATATCAAGTGGAGCATTCCAGGCGGCAATGAAGGGTTTACGGCTAATTAGTGGAAGTTTTGCAGGTTTCTGACCGAAGGCAGCATGGAAGAGAAGGAGCAGCCATGAGCAGGTGAGCGTAACAGGTACAATGTTGTGGGAGGAGGATGCCCCGCCCGCTGGCATCACAAGCATTCTGGGTTCAACAACTGCAACTGCCAATCATCCTGAAAAGAGAGATGACAATTCAATTCAGTTCAGCTCAGTTCAATTCAATCTAATTCAATTCAAGTGTTCAAGAAGGTTTTCTCCAATTATCTTAATGAGGCAGGACGAGGGAGGGCCCAGGCGGGATTCAAACCCAGGCTCTTGGGTGAGAGTTATGCGAGCTCACCAGGCAGCCAAACTGATATCCCCTTGACCAAGTAGCCAGGGCGCGTGATCAATCGGAGGCATAGTGTCAGGACCGTCAACTGTCACATTCATAAAACGATAGCAAACCCACTGAACTATGTGTGTCTTGCATCAAATTGGTGCCAAGTTTGTCGTTCATTTAATTCACATGAATCTCAGTTTAGCAATTAAAAAACTGTTCATTTCAATTCGCGAGAGAAAGGTTGGTTGTCTCACTTTTCACTTAAATGTAAATTTTCAAAATTTGTTTGCCTCAGCTGATTCCAATTCAGTGTGTAATGGAAACCTAAACTTTAAGCACTGAATATAGGGACATTTTGGTACTCAGTATAAATCTGTTCAAAAGATGCAGACTGCCAAACACAATTAGTGCTTTTGTGGTCAAATTCTATCCAATGCTAATTCAATGACAAGAAATAAAAGATAAAATAAAAAGGATTCTTTTAATAGATTTAGAATTATTTTAATATTTTCCATCAGACATCAATTAATGGTCAGAAACTTTCAATAAATCCATTCATTCACTTTCATTTGGTCTGCTTTCTAATGCCTGTTAGTTCCTTGGTGATTTCCACATAATGGTGTTCTGCATCAGTCAGATTCTTTTTTACTGATATCAGCCTTCTTTGTTTCTCATATTCATATCATTATTCAAACGTCAACAATCACAGAGAGGAAGTCAGTTGACACCCAGGAACTTGAACAAAGACTTCAGCAGGGCAGACCACAGCTTTCCCGTCCACATATAGTCTTTCTCTGACCAGAGTGGAAGGCCATAATAATAGGCTTCTCTGCCAAATGTCTCAGAGAGGGTCAGTTTCTGCTCTGTCTCTGCATCCTTTATACAGCTTTTTAAAGCAAACATCCATTCAGAAAGCGGACAATGATCAGATATCTGAACCTGGCACATCACACACTTTAATTAAATGCCTTTGACACACTGAATAAAATTCAGCAGTGTATTAATTACTCCCCCCAGTGACTAAGCTTATGGATTTGGAGGTATAGGGACAAGGGGACACTCCTTAAACTTTTTGATGGTCTGGCAATGAGATTTACTTATTTGATATTTAGTCATTGGACTACAATGACCTTATATATGTCTTAGTTTTGTAAAATATACCTTTGTCTCACAACATGTGATTTTCAAGTCTGATGACAGATATCCAGAACGTTTGGGTGATGTATTTTTTTTTTTTTTTTTTTTGCCTTCTCAAAACCAAAAAAATTACAAATGGACCCTTACAGAAAAACCACATGAATTTCACATGTGACCACACGCAGTTCACATGGGGTTCACATGTGGATCACACTAAAATGTTCCAAAAGCACACGTTTGCACATGTGGATAACATGTACATGAACATGGTCACACATTTTTCACATGTGGATCACAATAAAATGTTCCAAAAGCACACGTTTGCACATGTGGAACATGTGCTCCACATCAAGTCAAGTCAAGTCAAGTCAAATTTATTTATAGAGCACATTTAAAAGCAACCTCAGTTGACCAAAGTGCTGTACAGGATAAGAATAAATCAGAAATAAAAAGCAGATTAAAAAACACAATCACATAAACAGATAGAATCAAAGATACAAAAATATAAAATATAAGATGTGACACTCTCAAGCTGGTTGGAAAGCCAGCAAAAACAAATGAGTTTTCAGCAGTGATTTAAAATGGTCAACGGTCTGTGCAGATCTGATGGTTAGGGGCAGCAACAGAAAAAGCCCTATCACCTCTTCCTTTTAGCCTGCTTCTAGGCACTGTCAAGAGCATCTGGTTTGTTGACCTCAGTGCTCTGACTGGGCTGTAAGTATTCAGAAGTTCCAAGAGATAGGGAGGTGCAGTACCATTAAGACTCTTAAAAACAAGTAATAAAATCTTAAACTGAATCCTAAATGGCACTGGCAACCAGTGTAAAGAAACAAGCACCGGAGTAATATGCTCACGGCGTTTAGACCCTGTCAGGAGACGAGCAGCTGCGTTCTGCACAGTCTGCAAGCGCTGAAGAAGAGACTGCTCTACTCCAAAATAGAGGGAATTACATTAGTCCAAGCGACAGGTAGCCAGAGCACGGATCGCTCTCTCTAAGTCCTGATACGGTATATGATTTGACTTTGGCTAGAAGGTGCAAATGAAAAAAGCTAGATTTGACAACAGAACTGTTCTGTTTATCAAATCTGAACCGCGAGTCAAAGATCACTCCAAGATTTCTAACATATTGCTTGGAGTATTGTGACAAGGGGCCAATTACACTAATATAACCATCCAATACATCTGACTCACCAAATACAATAATTTCAGTTTTATCCCTGTTTAGCTGGAGAAAGTTCTGAGTCAGCCATGAATGCAAGGCACTGCAGCAGATATTCAATGGACCCTGAAGACCTGGTCTGCAGTGGCAGATAGATCTGCAGGTCATCCCCAAAGCAATGAAAAGAGATGCCAAACTTACTAAAAACAGAACCCAACGGAAGCAGATACAAAGAAAATAAAATAGGACCCAGAATAGAACCCTGGGGGTCCCCACAGTTGAGAGGGGAGTTGACCATGTGGGGTCACAGTTGACCCCACATGTTCGTGCACATGTGCTCCACATGTGCACGAACATGTGGGTTTTTCTGTAAGGGGAGAGACGTGGAATATGGATTAAACGGTGTGGAATACAGATCTGGGCATGAAAAAGTTCCCCTTTCAGCCGACTGCCAGCCAACTGCCAGCCACTTACCAGCCACTTACCAGCGACTTGTCTGCTAATTCAATCGCACATAGAAACGCCTGTGTGCCCAGGGGAAACTATTTCAGAGCATAAATGAAGGCCCGGAACAAGGATGTTTCCACACGCCAAGTTTGGACACGCTGCACGATGACATATTTGCGGGACAAATGGTTCAGCCAGTGATAGTGCAGTAATGGTGCACTATTAGTGCACCACCTCTGGCAGAAAAAGGAGGAACTTTTTTATGCCCAGATCTGTATGGATTAAATGGTGTGAAAGATTGATTAAACGGCATGGAAGACCTCACTCGCAGCTCCATTAGGCTGTTGAATGTTGACATTAAGGGTATTAGGAATTTTGGGAATGTGTACCCAGATTTTAAGAATTTTACTCTCTTCTCCCCCCACTTCTCACTTCCCACCCCCCCCCCTTTCCCCCCCATCCTAATCATCCCCGGAGCCCCCACCCGTCCCCCTCCCATTTATCATTTATTCCCAGTTGTTCTTGTACAAGTTTTTTTTTTTTTCTGGACATGAATCTTCAAGACGTAGGGTTGCTGAGTCTTTCTGTATGAACGCTGAGCCTTCGCTTTGATTTTAACATCCTCTTCATCAACATTCCCCTGCCAACAAATAATGATGTATTCCTCAGATGCATACTACAGTCCTTTCTGTCTAGCTCCCTTTAATATTCCCCAACTACTCCAGATATTTGACACAATTTCCTTCGGAATATGTTCATCACTGAGCAATCCATGTTGATGTACGCATAAATTAGCTAAAACGGAAAGCTTGTCAGACTTAGCAACTGTACCCGTGGGGGGCGGGACTTAGCAAAGGGTCAATTGTTAATTGGATGAAAATGTATTTTATCTATATTTAATAGCATTCATAGTTGGTGCGTATAACACGAGTTATTACACGACAACTCAGGCCAAGAGTTCTCTACTGTATAACAGTTGACCCCATGTTTGTAGCCCCTGAGCCTTCAAATATGCACCAGCAAAAATGGATGGAGTAAAACGTCCATAGTTTACCACAGCTAATTTATTGAAATTACAACAAAGATATTAAAAAAAAAATTTGCATTAGTAAATGTAACTTATGCATTCATTGCTCCTGAGACAGAAAAGTCATACAGACACCACCATATAGCTCAAAAGAGGTGCCAAAAGTAGAAGTAAGTTTGGGCTGAGGAATGAGTCCCAATCATACCCATTTCTATTCCTATGTTTCTTTGAAATCAAAGTGTTTTCCTCTCTTTGTTCTTATGCCAGTTCTCCTTGAAGTTTGTAATAATTTGACTGCTACAGTCAGTGACAGCAGTTCATTTTTCAAAGCAGGCTGTACCGCAGAATTATGTATGGATAAATGACTCTGAATTTGAGCTGAAATCACTTCCATCTGAACACTGCCAGCAGAGCACAAAATTTAACCAGAGGAATGTTTGAGTTCATACTCATGTTTTGAGATGTTTTGTTTGAGTTAAACATCTGATGCTAGCTAAAAAAAAAAAAAAAAAAAAAAAAAGGTGTTATTGATCTCTTGCCTGCAACTCATCTGAGGTCCACAGATCTCATTTATCTCAGTTTATTTAAAAGTGAAACTTAACAGGGATTCAAAATATTATGAAGAGTGAATATGAGACTTTGTACTTGATGTTTGAACCTTTTTAACTGTTGGCAAGGTTTTAGGACTCATATTGTTGAGTGATGTAGTATTTCTTTATCATTGTCTTCTTAAAGAAACCATATAAAACAGTGTTTTCTTTTAACAGAGCATCTAAAAGGAAACTGCCTAAAACAGACTATTTGGTTTCATTATGCTCAAATCAAACATAAAACCACAGCTTGGGTTCTCCAGGACCTTTTTCAATCAGTGGTTCTTATCATAGTCAGAGATGGAAAAAGAGGCTGCAGATTAAACACATTGAAGGTTATATTTACAGTTTGGCTTTGTGTAAAACAGAATTATTTATCCAAAGTAGCTTGGAGCCATGGACCAATCTGGAATCGATTAAGATAGGAGTTTGTTGATGTCTGTGGTTCCTGTGGAATGGACTGGCTCCACTCATTCAACAAAGAGATCGTCTACTTTTCAGTGTGTTTGCTGGAAAATTGGGGGTGAGTTTGAGCCACAGTTGCCAGTGTCTGAAGTTTAGAGGATTTGTCTGCAGGAATGTCAGTAAACCACCTTAAAGCTCCCCATAACTTCACAATTCATAGCAGATCATTTTGTTATATCTCATGGTCATGTTCATGTAAAAACCAGAGAAAAGATGCATTTTATCTTTACTGTGATAACTAACCCTCAGCAACAAAGAAGGGGTTGCAGTGATACTCCTGTATGCGGGGGAGTTTGTGATTCCTAAGAAATCAGATTGAAGGAGGTGCAACTAAAAGAGCTGAAAGACAAGAACACTCTTAGCACATGCAGAGTTGGCGTAAAAGGGAGAAGCATGTCCTGGATTCGATGGTTTTTGGAATTGATCTGAAACCCTGAAGGAGGGCTGGGGGGTGGGGGGTGGGGAACAGATTCTCTCACATATGCCATCTGTCATGTGAATAGGTCCCAAAACCAGATAAACTTAATCGGTCCCATTACTGTTGACTCAGTGTTATTCAGAGCATATTCAATAATCAAAAGTATTTTTTCTCCAACTGTGTCTTTTAATTGTCAAACCTTACTCTTCAATGTCTACATCTGAAAAAAAGACTGAGGTTTTTTTTTTTGGTTTTTTTTTAAAATCTAATTTAAACAGAATGTGACATGGTGGGGTCCTGTCACTATGCCTCCAGTTGATCATGCGCCCTGGTTACTTGGCCACAGGGTTATGCCTTTGGCTAAACGCTTAGTGCGCATGACTCTTTTGCCCCGTTTCCACCCGCGTGTCTGGGTGGGGCCGAGCTGGGCCGGGTGGGTTTTGGTACAGATATGTTGATTTCATGTTGCGTTCCAAAAAGTAACCTTTCCCCTTACCCTGGAGGCGGAGTATTAACCGGATAGCGCTGCTACGTGATTGCGTGACATCATCACAGTGCAACGCCTTTTAACTAAAGCACCACACCACACATGACAGAAACAAAGGGATCATCCCTGCTTTGTTTTTATGCTGGGTTGCATGGGAAGTGACATGTTTTTTCAACCAATCAACGGATTGCAGTGTGTTAAGCTCCACCTTTTTGGTCCGGATTGGTTAGATCAGTACCCCTATGGAAAAGTAGGCCGCGTCAGGTCGGATATAAAGGTACCCGTCCCAGTTTTGTCTGTGGAGACGCAAAAACGGGGCTTTTCTGGGGAGGCTGGGGTTCAAGCCTTGCCCGAGCCCTTCCTGCCAAAAGAAAAGTCTATGAAATGGTTCTACAATCTTTAAAGGGCCAATGTAAAACCTTGAGAATACTGTAAACGGCAGAAACAATCAGAGCTGGAATGGAAAGTGAAATCTAAGGTGCCGATTTACAAACAGCTCATAATTGTGCTTATCTTGGATAAATATAGAAAATTTCCACTCCATTATCTTTCTCAAATTGTGGGAAAATTTAAAACTGAAAAAGAAAGCTTCAATAATAAGTAGAGGGAAAGCCAGATCTTTGATCAGGAAGGGATGCATGTGCATGTTTTCACACGTTTGCATACTGCCAACTCAGCAAGCCTAAACCCAGGAAACATGAGACAGAAGAAGAAGACAGTAAAAACATCCAACTAATCTACATAGAGAGTGGTTGTTTTATGCACAGTTTGGGGTTTAAGATGTAATTTTAAAGGCATATCTGCAACACCTAGCTTTAATATTAAATATGATATTAAAAAATTCATTTCATTATTGAGTTATAGATTACTTTTTGACCAACCAAATATCAACAACTCCTAAATGATGCCAGCTGATGCCATACATTTTTTTTTTTAAAGAAAATGAATAAAGTTGCTAGATTCAGATTTTTTTTCCCCCCAGCACATTAGAAATCTCAATTGTGCACGGCCACTTCCAACCATTAATAAATAGTGCTTCTCTAGTCCTGCTGACTTCTCGATGTGTTTTTGCTATAGGCAACAAAACCCTGACCCTTCCGCATACATTCATACAACTACGTTCTCCAGCTCCTTGTGGGGTTGCCGTGATGTCCCTAGCCCAGAGGGGAAATGTGATTGTTCCAATGGTCTTCCCTGTGGTCTCTTCCCAGTTTGACTCAGCCAAAATGCCTCCCCAGTGAGCCTTACAGATGGCACCCTGGTCACATGCCCAATCCTTCTCAGCTGAGTCTGTGCTCAGGGGCTCTATAGAGGAAGCTAATTTAGCTGCATTTATTTGCAAATTATTTTGCTTGATATACCAAGCTCTTGTTAATAAAAGAGGATAGAGAATTAACTGCCTGGTAAATTTGAGCAGGGCTGATGATCAGCCAAAGCAGCGAAGTCAGCACGGTCTTACTGGCAGAGCTAGTCCTTGGCATTGGCCACACGGTCGACCACAGCACACAAACCATGGTGGGTAACTGACAGGGAATGAAACACACATGAAAAATATCAGAAGCAGCTGTTTGTGATGCTAACACTGAGGAGGATGAACCAGACTCACAAAGCATGCTTCGGAGGATAAAAAAAAAGGTTTTAGTAGATTCAGTTCACCATTATGATAAGCCACCTTCCAAAATCAGCTTCTCTCACTGAGATAATGAAAAATTTGGATTTTTTTTTTCCAATATTGCCATAAATACCTGTGTTTATGGACAGTCAATAATAAATCTCTTAATATAAGGCTTGAAAACTATATGCATGTTTGTATGGGATGGTGTGTGAGGAGAAATGGGGAGGGGTTTATCAAATAACCTTGCTACTTGCAAACAACATTTATGAGCACCATAAACAAACCATGAAGAGAACATCATTCTCAGATTCTTGACAGTAAAACATTCATTAACCCGGCTCATTACTCTGTCATTAACCACGAACATTCTCCAAGACAGGGCTTTAGCTTGCCTCCTCCATCACCTCTTTACACACTGTAACATGACTCTGCATCAGGATTTTCCATGAGTCACACACAAGGCTGGTTAGGCCATGTTAACCAGAGCAAAGATTCAAGTATTCTACCAAATGTTGCTGGTGATTGAACGTGGCTGTGATTCACGCTGTTTGCATGAGAGGCTGACAACAAAAGTTGTAGGAGAAGAGCGACTAAGGCAGAAATCTTTCCATTCTAGCTGAGCCAAAGCCAATCAAAGTGCTTGGTGAGCACCACAGCTCCAGAACCAAATGCCAGGACAAAGGCTACGGCTGAAGGGTTTGGGGTGGATTTCAAAAGGGGAAAAATTAAATGCAAGCGGCAAAAATATGTTTTTAAAAAGTGTAAAACTGAGGCAGGGAAGCTTTGTTTTGTTTCTGTTTTCTACTTTCTGTTGGCTTGTTTTTAGCAAAGAATGATGACACAGAGCAAAATGTTCATAGAAAAGGAAAACTGCTTCAAAAGTCCAAAACCAGGATGCATTTAAGCCAATGTTCAGGCACTCTTAAGCATATTTGCCACATGACATGGCAAAAAGTGCATGCAGGAGAGAGGAAGAAAAAGAGAGAGGTATTTGTGGGATGAAGTTGTTCCCAAAAGACCACAAACATTTGTCTCACCATTTTAACCAATACCATATTACATTGTAATAACATATCATCTCATTATGCGTTTATTCAAATAGGTCAACATGGGGGTGGGGGGTATTGTCAAAGTATACAGTGGTTTCAAGTGAGACTCCAGTATGAGTCTATTCAGCATGTTTTCCTATTACGCTTTCTTGTTTTTACTGATCCATTTTTTGTTCTTTCAGTTTCACTTGTTTATTCATCATCAGAAGTAACTGATTAGGGTTAAACTCCAGTTCCCTTCTTAAGATGAGGGAATGAAACTACTTGATTGCTGTTAGGAATCAAAATTACCTGGTCAGGGTTTGTAAGAGTGCATTGTAGTCTTAAAAACACTTTTTTATGACTCATATTGACATTACTACATGTTATGTGATTGGCAGTTCAATTAAAGCGTCACTACAACCATTCAAAGTGTGAACCAGGATGCACAAAAGATACCTACCGGCCCATACGTACAGAACTTGCATTAATAACATTCTGTGCAATTCCAACATGAAGATAGCAACGAGGCTCGCTCAAAATGATCTATTTTGAATCTATAGGCTGTACAGTGGCGTGGTGGTTGGCACTGCAGCCTCACTGCAAGAAGGTTGCTAGTTAGATTCCCGGCTGGGGAGGGGGTTCAAACAATTCCAACAGTGGCTTTCCTGTGTGGAGTTTGCATGGTCTCCTTGTGTATGCGTGGGTTCTCTCCGGGTGCTCCGGCTTCCTCCCACCATCCAAAGACATGCATGTTAGGTTGATTGGTCACTATAAAATTGTCCCTAGGAGTAAAAGTGAGTGTGCATGGTTGTCTGTCTCTCTGTGTTGGCCCTGCGACAGACCTGTCCAGGGTGTACCCCGCCCCTCGCCTGATAATAGCTGGGATAGGCTCCAGCAACCCCCATGACCCTGAACTGGATAAGCAGTACAGAAAATGACTGATGTGACATGAATATTGCACTGCTATGTTTTTAGCATGGAAATGTGTCAATATGACAGCCATATGAGTCGAAGTCGAAGCAGCTCATGCATGTGCACGACAGTGTCACTTCACTTGTTGCCAGAGGGGGCGCTCCTCTGAAAAAAGCTGGAACTTGCGCTGTACTCCGTTAATGGCAGCAATACATCTCTGAAAAGTGGTTCCAGGGTGATGTTTACCATCATGTAGCATCTTCTCTTCTATTAACAACTGCCTGTAAACATCTGGGAAGTGAGGAGACCAGTTGCTGGCGTTTTAGGAGAGGAAACGTCTCATTCCGGTCTGGTGCAGGATTCTAGCTGCTCAGCAGTCCTGGGTTCTCCATTGCATATGCACAAAACGAAGCCTGAAAGAGACGTACGATACTCTCCACGCAAAAGCGTGATGGGACATTGTGTCCACTTTTATGTAAACTCTGGCCCATGTGAATGGACATTTTGAGATGGGGAAAATCAGCGATGCAGGTGTTGAGGTGGTGAACTGCAGATGTCTTCCCCTTTCTCTGATACTGTGCCACATAAACTTGCTTCCATCAGTATTGCAGGCATGTTTTGGTCTAGCACTGTGTGCTTGGGTGGGCTCTTGCATCCTCTGCTTGCAGACGTACTCTGACTGTGGGAGTCAAGTCTCTTTTTTTGCCTCCACCTTGACATCCAGCCACTTCTTTCCTCTTTCTGCTACAGGTACAGCATTTTTTTTTTTATTTGTGAATCCACTGCCATGGCCACTAAACAAAATTTATTTTCTTGCCTCACCCTCACCCTTGAACACTTCATTTTCTGTGTCTAAAGTTTCTTTTCTTTGTTTTCTTCTGGTTTGTTGCCATGATTTTGGTCAGCAGGCTTCTTTGTATGCAACGATATTCATGACCATGTTATAGCTGGGCTCAGCTGCACACATTTCCAAGTAGTCTGTTCTCTTTAAAGAGAAAACTGCCCACAGGTGTGCGAGGACACAGTTTTATAAATCTGATTGTTTGGCTCGTGTGTGTATATAAACTTTGAGGATGGATCCGACAGACTGAATGACACCCTGGGACCTTTGTTGCTGGGTTTTTGGTTTCATGATGATTTCTACTGGTGAAAGGTCTGGACTGCAGGCAAACCAGTTCAGCACCTGGACTCTTCTCCTGTTTTCTGCCCTGCTGTTGTGATGGATGCAGTATGTGGTTCAGCATTGTCTTGCTGAAATCTGTAAGGCCTTTTCTGAGAGAGTTGTCTTCTGGATGGGAGCCGATGTTGCTCTAAGACCTCCATGTACTTTTTAGCATTGATGGAGCTTCACAGATGTGGAAGCTGCCCACATCATAGACACGAACAAAACCTTTCAATACAGTGCGTACAGAAAGTATTCAGACCCCTTTAAAGTTTTCACTCTTTGTTTCATTGCAGCCGTTTGCTAAATTAAAAAAAGTTCATTTTATTTCATTAAATAAATGAAATAAAATTAACCAGGCTTTAAATTTGCAAAACTGTCTACATTTCTGTTTTTTTTTTTCAAGATGGGGTGCTGAGTGTACAATAATGAGAAATAAAATTAACTTTTTTTATTTTGGCAAATGGCTGCAATGAAACAGAGTGAAAAGTTTAAAAGGGTCTGAATACTTTTCAGACTGTACCCACTGTGTATCACCAGAGATGCAGGTTTTTTGTAAAATGAATAAATTAATGAATAAACAAAATGAACATAAAACTAACGCAACACTGCAATTTCCTTTTAGCATAAAGTGTTTTCGCTTTTCTTTCACTCATTTTAATTTTGACCTCTTTGCTGATATCAAACTGGATGGTCCCTACTCTTTTAATTACGTAGTAAGATGGTGAAATCTTCAGAGTCAAGAGAAGATGGCAGTGTCTCAGCATTGTTTTCACATCTGGGATCTTCACTGCATGATAGAACTTAAACCTACATTTGTGGTTTTCACGGTGAACTGAGTTAACAGACGGTGATTTCTGGGTTTCTGGGTCCATGCCATGATTTCCAGGATAGAATCATGTCTGTTTTTATTGCAGTGCTGCCTGTGGACCCCAAGATCACCAGCAACCACTATGATCTTCAGCCTGGTCCCTGTTTACGCAGAAATTTCTCCTGATTCTCTGAATCTTTTGATATAATATGCCGGAAATGGTAGGACCTTCAAAGTTTTCAGAGTTTCACGTTATGGAACATTTGTCTTAAATTGTTCCAGTTTGTCTCCATCTGTACATCGGCGAGACTCTGCTTCGCTGAAATCCTCCTTTTATACCCAGTCATGTTATTGGCCTGTTGCCAGCTAACCCAAGTAGTTGTCAAATGCTCTTCTGTTTTTGATTTGTAACAATCACTTTTCCAGGCTTTTGTTCTCCTGTTTCAACTTTTTTACAGATTTGTTACTGCCATCAACTTTAAAATGAGCTAATATATTACATGAAATGGTAAATTAAATTCACTGTTTTTTATTTCTAGTGGGAAAGTAATTATGAGATTTATAAAACACTGCATTCTGTTTTTATTTACGGCTTATACAGCATGCCAAAAAAAAGAACTGGCAAGTAAAAAATGGACTTTCCTGTCCGATTTTCTTAAACTTGTGGGCTTGACAAAATAAAACTGAGACAAGCAGTGTCCCAGTCTTACCTACTCTTATCTGATCTACTTATCTCCCGCGACTCTATAAAGATTATAATGTCATTACTTCAAGTCTTTAGAAAGCACATGTTCATTTTGATTGGACCTTTTTTTGTGTGTTATTCTCAGTCACCAGAATTCCACCTAAGAAAAAAATATCTCCTTCAGTGGAGATCTTGTTTCACCTTTTCTCATTTTGCCGTAGGAGTTAATGCACAATCCTGAAATCCCTTTAGCTAATTAAGACTTCTGGCTCAAGCATCTGATCTTCAACCCCAAACATTTAAAGCCTGTGCTTGTTTATGGATTGCAACATGAAAAATCAACATGCTGAATGAATGTCAGTTTTGCTGTGCTCTCTGTCATTCTTAGAAAAAGTACTTAGACCTCCCATGTCGTCAGGTTTTCTGACTGTTTACCGTAACTCATTGTGAGTCAGAGCTTCTGCTGAATGGCTGAGACGGCACCTAAATGGGATCCTGAGTGTCTCTGGAACAACTTTCTCCTTCTGAAGTCAAACACAACTCAGGGACTTCAAATATGTGCTGCTGTGTGTTTGATTCTAAATGACAAAACTATTCTCCACTCCGTGGGTTTTGTGTCGGGAGAACCAACATTCCTTGCATGACAGGACAACCCCTCCTCCTCCCCCTTCCTGCATCACCCAAAACACTCTAGCCATGCTGTAACACACAAGGTTGCCGCCTTGCTCAGAATTTAAAAATACACTTTATCTCCCTCAACAAGCCACAACTGCAGAGAAGTCAGACTTGATCCTTCAGACTGATGGAAAAAAGTCAAGCTTTTAGCAGTCTTCTGGTGGAAAAAGTGATATCACAGTTTAAAAGCTCACCTGCACATATTGGAGTTTCCTCTTTGGGGGTCACAGCAGGGGTCATGGTGGCCCTCTGTGTCAAACGTCCAAGAGGCTTGAATGCATTCTCTCTGTCACACTGAAATACAAACTAGCCAACCACACTTATATACAGCCAAGAAAAGGGAAGAGAGGGAGGAGAAAGCGTTAGCACCACAACACAGCGATTAGAGAGGGAGAGAGGGAGGAAGGGAGGGAGGGGGCCAAGAGGCATAGAAACAAAGTAAAGAGAGTGAGAGAGAGGAGTTAAATCCCTATGAGTTTGCTGAGCTCTTCGGAGGTCTGATCCTGTGAGGAAGAAAAGTCTCAGCTCATCCACTTCAATCAGCCCGAAACGCAGACATAAACACACAACTGTCCCAGTTCTTAGCTGGGCCTGAAAGTTTGTGAACCCTTCAGAAATATTTCTGCCATCAACCTAAAACATCATCCGATTTTCATACAAGTTCTAGGAGCAGATAAAGATAACCCCATCTAACACACAGGACAAAGATACAGTACATACTCAATTTTTCTTAAAAATCTTATGTTTTATGTGGTGTGTCAGAACATTTGTTTTCACAAAAGTCCACATCTGACCTGCTTACTTCAGAAACCTTCACAACATTTCTATAGACAAGTTTCACAAAGGGACCCACCATCCCCCCTTTTTCTTCTAACTTCCATTACCACGGTTAAAGTTATTTTACACTGAGGACATGCACAATTTAACAACACACATATGAAGAGTTCCCGAACTCAATCATTGCAAATGGATATTTGTAAAACCCAAAAAGGGTTCTGGGACATGTTGTGCTCTTTACGCGGTCGCAACAACTTGTGAAAAAAACAAATATGAACGTTGTAAAGTGAGCGAACTGAGTGAGCTGTGCAGCTGCTGACTGACCACGTCCAGCTATACAGGTGCAGCCTGCAGTTTCCACCTCTCCATCCTCCGTAACCACCAACCAAGCCTACTGACTGGAGTCATTCAGACATTGGCTTGGTTGAAAATCCACCTTCATAGACACTAAACTGCCATGTTTGTGTCAGCTATCAACACACAGCCGGCTGCGTCACTATGTAAGCCGACAGCGTTCCTGTTCACCATGGACTCAACAAAGGACAGAAATATTTAGCTAGTTTTAACATTAGGCCATTTTATTACATTAACCTCCCATTTCAGTGTCGTAGCAGGTGAGGAATTAATAAAACACCTTCTTTTGCAAGAAATACTACAATTTTGGAGACATCACTATTCAATGTAAATGAACGCAGATCTTACTTGACCGGAAGCACTTGGCAGAAATTGATCGACTGCGGAAGTACAGGGAGTGCAGAATTATTAGGCAAATGAGTGTTTTGACCACATCATCCTCTTTATGTATGTTGTCTTACTCCAAGCTGTATAGGCCCAAAGCCTACTACCAATTAAGCATATCAGGTGATGTGCATCTTTGTAATGAGAAGGGGTGTGGTCTAATGACATCAACAGCCTAGATCAGGTGTATTAGGCAAACATAATTATTAGGCAACTTAACAATAAACAAATATATACCCATTTCAATTATTCATTTTCACCAGGGAAACCAATATAACAGCTCAACATTCACAAAAATACATTTCTGACATTCAAAAACAAATCAGTGACCAATATAGCCACCTTTCTTTGCAAGGACACTCAAAAGCTGCCATCCATGGATCCTGTCAGTGTTTTGATCCGTTCACCATCAACATTGCGTGCAGCAGCAACCACAGCCTCCCAGACACTGTTCAGAGAGGTGTACTGTTTTCCCTCCTTGTAAATCTCACATTTGATGAGGGACCACAGGTTCTCTATGGGGTTCAGATCAGGTGAACAAGGAGGCCATGTCATTAGTTTTTCTTCTTTTAGACCCTTTCTTGCCAGCCACGCTGTGGAGTACTTGGATGCGTGTGATGGAGCATTGTCCTGCATGAAAATCATGTTTTTCTTGAAGGGTGAGGACTTCTTCCTGTATCACTGCTTGAAGAAGGTGTCTTTCAGAAACTGGCAGTAGGACTGGGAGTTGAGCTTGATTCCATTTTCAACCTGAAAAGGTCCCACAAGCTCATCTTTGATGATACCAACCCCATCACCCCACCTCCACCTTGCTGGCGTCTGAGTCGGACTGGAGCTCTCTGCCCTTTACCGATCCATCCACGGGCCCATCCATCTGGCCCATCAAGACTCACTCTCATTTCATCAGTTCATAAAACCTTAGAAAAATCAGTGTTGAGATATTTCTTGGCCCAGTCTTGACGTTTCAGCTTATGTGTCTTGTTCAGTGGTGGTGGTTTTTCAGCCTCTCTTACCTTGGCCATGTCTCTGAGTATTGCACACCTTGTGCTTTTGGGCACTCCAGTGATGTTGCAGCTCTGAAATATGGCAAAACTGCTGGCAAGTGGCATCTTGGCAGCTGCACGCTTGACTTTTCTCAGTTCATGGGCAGTTATTTTGCGCCTTGGTTTTTCCACACGTTTCTTGCGACCCTGTTGACTATTTTGAATGAAACGCTTGATTGTTCGATGATCACGCTTCAGAAGCTTGGCAGTTTTAAGAGTGCTGCATCCCTCTGCAAGATATCTCACTATTTTTGACTTTTCAGAGCCTACCAAGTCCCTCTTCTGACCCATTTTGCCAAGGAAAGGAAGTTGCCTAATAATTCTGTTTGCCTACCTGATATAGTGTGTTGATGTCATTAGACCACACCCCTTCTCGTTACAGAGATGCACATCACCTGATATGCTTAATTGGTAGTAGACTTTGGGCCTATACAGCTAGGAGTAAGACAACATGCATAAAGAGGATGGTGTGGTCAAAATACTCATTTGCCTAATAATTCTGCACTCCCTATAAACTGGAAATGTCCATGAAACTTGTCTATAGGATTAGGGTTAAAGTCCCACTTCTGAGCTTATTCCGGCATCCATTATGGACCCTAGCTCTTCTCTGACCTCTCTCCAGCAAGTTAAAGTTGACTCTCTTCCTTTGCTAGGATAAAAAATGAAGTCTGGTGCAACTTATGTCAAGTCAAGCTACCTTAAAGTAAGTCTACCACTGTAAGGCTACATTTGAGAGTTGAGCATACAACAGGAGGTCCATTCACAAATAAACAGTCATAAGCTAGCTTTGTAACCTTATGATGCATGTTTGGTTTTAGACATGAAGAGCAAACAGTGAACTTCATCTCAAAGAAGATGGTGAAAGACATGCAAACCATTAGTTAGTGAAGGTTTCAAATTTCAACGTTTGATGGAATTTGTTGAGCCTGAGTTTATAGTTCAATCAAGAAAATGGACTAGAGGCATTAGTTTTCAGCTATAATTTTGCATATCTACATTTCTATGTATCAATATTCAGAGGTGGACATTTCAGGTGCCAGAAAGTAGAAACCCTGGCATGTTGGATCAGTCTGTACATTTCGAACAGATCTTTTCATTGCGGACACAGTATGTAAAAAATCAAAGGTCAGTGGCTGTAAAATGTGATATATAATTCAAAACTGTGTTTCTATTGATGTGTAATTGCTGCACTAGAATAGCTGTTATATGTTCATTTTCTTAGACTGAGTCATTTATATCTTCTTGCTGAGGGGTGCACATATGGAGGCTGCCATATTTGTTCCGCCATTTTTACAACGGTGTCCCTGAATGTACAAAACAATGTAAGTAAAGTAAGAACCTCTGAACTTTAAAACTGCTGTACCACCTTTGTTTAATGGGAGTTAGAGACTGTTTAGGATCAGTAATGCCTTAAAAGACATTAAAAATAGTTACTCATAGTACAGTCATAGCTACACACAGATAAAAACATCTTTATATCTGGGAGAATTTTGGACACTAACGGCCACCATACATTCACAACAGTGCTTGGAAGATGAAGTCATTTAAAAGAAAACATATTTTATTTCAAGTACCCATCTTTACCACTAGATGTCAATAATTCTTACATACTATACCTTTAACGAGCTCATCTACTAGCTACTAGCAAAAAAAACCTCAAGTTCAAGGAATAGCACAAGACTGAAGAAACTGTGTGAGGATAGTGTGAGCTGAACACTGAACACAGTTAGCATATGTATGGGACGCTGTCTCTCTCCACGTTTCTTTCCCCTTTTGTTTTGTTTTTTTTTAATATGTCGCCCCCCCCATCCTTTTTCGGCCCCCCCTTTTTTCTCCTTTTTTTGCTTCTTACCCCTTTTCCCCCCCCCCCTTTTTTTTACAGAGAGAAACCCCCCTCCTTTCTTTTCAAGACCGAACTCCAATTATTTTCCCCAGATTTATGGATAGACTAACTAAATGGAAATGGTCAGCAAAATTACTCAAGAAGTTGTTTGAAGCTTTCCAAAATAAAGATCGCAAATAGCATGCATTGCACCCACACATTTAATGACCCATCTCACTGCCCTACAATTTAAGTGAAAATTTCTTGACCAGACCAGACCTGACCTTTGGGCTGCCCACAAATCCCACATGTTACGGTTCAGCTCATCACTAGTCTGCGCTGTTTGGGTGCTTTTCTAGTTTTAAATGGAGAGTGCAGTCAGACCTCCAGCAAGCAGCTCCCCCATATGACCCTATCTCACACTGACAAAGAGTCCTTAAAGGAGTGATGACATAGCAGTAAAAACTAGTTTATGTTGTTGGCATTGCTGCATATGTAAATACTCCAAAGAAAAAAACGGCAATTTTACAGCGGGGTATTGTTTTGAAATGCCAGACCTCACTTCCTCAGCAAAACAGTTGGGTCCGATTGATGATATGCAGCTTTACCCGGAGACCACGTTGACTTAATTTTGATTGGCTACACCTAATTTGGCTATGACCTTATTTAGAGAAACTAGGTCATGCTGCGGTCGGAGTTTGCTAAAGGCTAACTGCTAGCAACATGGGCACTTCAGACAGTAAGCTACATTTATCAGACAAGACAGCATTTAGAAAATAAATAAACTTGCAGGTAATGACAAGGTTGTGGTCGCCTCCCTCAGTGTTGCTGCAGAAGTTTCTTTTAAATCCATTTGTTTGAAACCCAGACCTGACTGCACAGAAGTTACTACTCAGCCACACACACGCGGCTGAATCAGATAGGGAGGGGGGAGGGGGGAGCAAAGCGAAAGGTGCATAGACAGTTAGGAGAGAGAGGGGGGGGGCTGTTTACTTGATTGGAGCAATTAAATTACGTAAAATGATAGAACTATGTAGAATGATAGGCTGCTGTCTGATTCAACCGTTTCTGAGCAGAGAGACAAAGCTGACAGACTATGAACAGGAACTTTGATTCTCACTCTGGACAACAGATCATATTATACCCCCAAAACCCCAAGAAAAGTTAAATTTGATGTCATGGCACCTTTATAAAAGCAGCGTTTAGCTCAACTGGTTGAGCAGCTGGCCTATGTTCAGAGGCTCCAAGTTCTTAGAGCAGCTGGCTCAGGTTCAGTTCCTGGACTGAGACCCGTTTGCATGTCATCACCCACACTCTGATCCCCTTTCCTGTCATTCTACCATCATATAAAGGCCACTAGCACCCAAAATCCTTTAAAAAAAAAAATCATTGAAAAGATTTGTGGAATTGAGACGGTGATCCGATTGTGGCAGGACAAAGAAGGACTGCTAGGATTCAATCCCTAGACTCCCAGGTGAGAGTCATGAGCACTAACCAGTCAACCAAAGGAACACCCCCTTGGCCAAGTAGCCAGGGCACACGATCGTTCAGAGGCATAGTGACAGGACCGACAACTGTCACATCTCTTCCCCTCTTTTCACAAGTAATGTGCTCATTGAAGGCTGCCACCCATTCACAATCCATGGACACATACCAAGTGCCATATGGGTTCCTACTTGCAAGCACAAGATTGTGTCAGGACAAAAGAGGGCCAAGGCGGGATTCAATTCCCAGGCTCCAGAGTCATGCGTGCAAATAGGTCAACCAAAGGGATATCCCCTCGGCTAAATAGCCAGGCCACATGATCAATCAGAGGCATAGTGACAGGACCATCATCTGTCACATGATCACCAATAAAATTTCATCTGTTCTTTCTTGTGCCATTATCAACATTCTCTGGATATTCCATCCAGATATGGTCATGTCTTTTTTGTGTTATTTTGTGAACAGACAGACAAATACATCACCTTCTTGGTGGAGGTAATAACTGCTAATATTTGGAGCTGATAGATTTGGCTTACATCAATTAATGAATTGATCAATCGATCAGTCTATTTACTGTATATAGAACTTTTCCAACATTGTGCAGATCAAAGTGCTGTAAAAAAAAAAAATTGAAAAGATTATTTTAGCAACAATTCATCAGCCCAACCCACCCACCAACACAGAAATCAGGGAAACACACCAAAGGATGGATGTTTGGATGTTTTTTTATTATAATGCAAATAAGAAAAAAACATCCAAGCCAAACAATAAAAGTAAAAATAAGTTAATGGAATTAATAAGAAAAAGTAATTAAATAAGTCAGTTTGACATTTTATACACACAAGTATACAACAGTAGTTTCTGTGTGTTTGCTGAACATTGAAAAAGTTCCATTCAGCACAAACCAGTCTGCTGGTGAGTTCGCATAACCTCAACATCCATGGGGAAGCTAGCAGCGGAAAGCAGGATATCCCAAAAAGTCAAACATCACAACTCAGTTTTTTTTTTTTTTTTTATGACAAATTAATTTGCAACAGTATCTTCATCTGCATGTATTTTTAAAAAAATTTGGTTTTCTAACTCCTTAGCACAGCCAAGTGTCACTGTGCTAATTAAATGACATGACTTTTGGACCCAGCACTTTTTCCCAGCCCACGCCGAGATTCCAGTGGTTTACCACACATATTTACAAGCAGAAGACAAAGTCGCTGTGAACCCAATCCCTGAGTCCCTCTGTTAAATATACAGATGGATTTTCCCTTTTTAAGTTGGTGTTTGCCAACTGAGTAAATATGTCATCTGACTAAACATTTATGGAGATCTGTAGAAAGAAATGCAACACAGTTTGTATCCTATAAACAGCTGCATGTTAGATACCATTGAAATAGGTTGTAATGAAAGAAACTGAGTCCAGCAACATTTTTAAATGCTATTTACATCTGAAACATTGACATATGTGTTTATTCATTATGAATTTGAACAGATTAAAAGAAAGATTTGTGAAAGGTAAAGTATGGAGTTTTCCCCCTGAAAATAAATGCAACTTGTGCAAGTGAAATTAATCTCAATCCATGCCTTTGGGCCTGCACTCTCATGTGATGGTGACTTTGTTTGCAATTCCCTCAACCCCTGTCTGTAATTAGCTTTTTCCCTTTGTTTTGGTGTGTTCGGGACGCTTCTGGGTGAAGATCTCTGAATATATCACCAGCCAATGACAGAGCTAAGCACATGACACTGTGTGGGGAGGGGATACGGACATGATTGGACTAGACGGCAGTGAAAAAAAAAACAAAAAAAAAAACGGCAGAGGCAGCGAAGAACAGGAAGTACTCTGTGGTAAGAGTTTTAGATAGTGCACGATGGAAAATCAGGGTTAATATTGGTTTGGCTTTCACCCGCCTCCAAGCTCTGAAGGAGAGGCTTGAAGCTGAATAGGCTGAAGAACGATGCAGCCATTAGCTTGAGGGGAGTGAACACTCGCGGATGTGGTTGTCTGTCTTCCATGTTGGCCCTGTGACAGACTGGCGACCTGTTCAGCGTGTACCCTGCCTGTCGCCTGATAATAGCTGGGATTGGCTCCAGAAACCCCCGTGACCCTGAACTGTACAAGTGGTAGAGAAAATGAATGAATGAAAAAATATTGAATCAATATTGTCTTAATTTCTTGATTTCTAAAGATCAAAAGGATAAAAGGTAAGTAGAGAAATTGAGTCATTGTTTTTTCTTTTTCTTCAAGATGAAATAAGAAAAATCTATATCCACTGGGAAGACAATCAGAAATGACAGTCAAAAAGAAAAGAAAAGAAAAGAAAAGACTAAAAGGAGCATACACAGTTAGGAGACAGGCCACGTTTACATGGAGACTTTTTTCCCTTTTGGTACGAAATCATTCTGATTGAGGTTTTAAGGGCAGCTGTTTACATGGGAAATAATTCATTCCGATCTGTGTACATGCGCCAATATTTATTCAGAATAATCCTTTCTGACATGCGCAGAATGATGTAAATCACATGATTATTAAAGACGGAGGTCTACAAACTGATTGCCAAGGTTGTTGTGGTTTCTGCAGGCTTCAGCTGATCCTCATGCCCTGTTACTGCAAACAGCCAAGAGAAAAAGGTGTAGAGACAGAGTTTGAATTAAAAACAAACTTTCCGTCGCTGTCCAGGGAATTACGTTGTTCACAACCATCTGTCAAAGTGTGGAAACATCACTGGCTGCACGTTGACGTCTCGTTGAAGCATGTGCTCTAGGACCCTGATTTACAAAGAATCCAAATAAAGAGCGCGGATTTCTTTGCCCTGCTGATAAATAGCGTGCGTTGTTTCTTCAGCGTTTGCGGGTGATCTACAAAGATTATACACGCAATCTGTAACAGGCGCAAACAGCAGGATTTAAATGAGGATTTAGTGTGCGCTGTTGCTGTGCCATGGAAAGTTCAGAAGAGTATGTGGTAATTGCAAAATGAAATTCGACCTGATAGAGATATTAGTTCCAGAGATATAATATGAGCCAAAGAAAAAGCAGAATATAAAATAAATATAATAACTATAAAATAAAAACAATGCAGCAGGTTTCCCGGTGGGTTGTAAGAAGAGGCCAGTTTCAGGACATGGATAAGGAGACTCTGTTGAATATGGTCTGATATTGCGCACACAGTGTGCTCTCTTTAGCACAATGCCAGGTGCTGCATAATTACCCCCCACCCCACGCAAAACTCAGTAAAAATAGCATCAATAGTTTTTGCTACATTACTGGTTTTTACTGAGATTTCTGTTGGGTGGGTGCCAACTTCACGCTGGAAAGAGAGGAGAGGAGGAGCGCGCAGGAGTGGATCTAAATTAAGAAATATGCCATTGGCAAAAAACAAAATAAAATAAAAAGACACAATCAGTGTCAGTTTTAACTACCATCATGCTGCAGCTGCAGACGTTGTGATTCATTTGTTTAGAATAACCCATGTTAGAGATGTTGATTGTTATTTAATTAAATAATGAAAACTTGACGTGTCACCTGCACACCTCATGAGAAATGGTTTTGACCCAATGCTGCATGTCTGTGGTCCTGTAGGCAGCACTCTTTCAACCATCATTGCATAAAGCTGCCAGTTAACACCTGCTTTTCAGACATGCTAAATTACACGCAATTTTTTGCGCCCGCTTTCTGTTGCACGGTTGATAAATCACATTGCGTGTGTTAAGCTGAGTTGTTTGCATAGTCTCCTCCCAATATTTTGCGCCTTCTGGTAGAAACGCCCAGATTGCATATTCATCTACAGCAGACACGAAAAATGGATAGTGGGGCTATTTTGCCCGTTAACAGACACAAACTTCCTTTTGCCCTGCTTTGTAAATCAGCTCTGGTGGAATATTGTGTGTGAAATGAAGATAATGCTCATTTTAGCATAGCAAACCTTTCATAAATCAGGGCCTAGAACGCAACCTCACAGCTTTCTGATTCTGCATTTATATGATACCATGATCGGTTTGGGAAAAGGAATGTTCTACCCCTGTGAAACCGAATTATAATTCATTTGGTTTGGCACTTTTCATTCAGAAAGAGGTGATTACATGGATTATTTTCATTCCGAAAGAGCTTTTAAACCGAAAGCGTATTTCGGTGTATTTGGGTACATGTAAACGCAGCCAGTGATTCGGTGGAAACATCTTGTTGCAAAAACTTAGACTGACCGAAAGTGACATTTAAAGTTTGTTTAAACCAGAGTTGGCAATCCTGTTCAGAAACACTTTTTGTTATTGTTGGAACATGTTCTGTGATAGGGGATTATCCGCTACCGGAAGTTGCCGACTTTTACACTTCCTCTTCCGGGCCATGTAACGACAGCCGTTCCTCTCTTTTTTTTTTTTTTTTTTTTGCCGTTCCTGCTCTGTTATACTGTTTAAATCGGAAAACTCCAAACATATTGAAGTTTTCATTCTAGACTGAAGTGATACTGGATCAAAAGCTGGATCAAAGCGATCGATTTGCCGCGGTGAAGGGCCGAACTTTATAATAAAACACACGTTTGTTTGTCCCCGGTGGGGCACGACACCGGCACTTCACAGCATGCTAGCATTAGCCAGCTAGCGTTACTGACGTGCTTAACATTGTGCGTCTTAAAACACACAAACATCTGAAAATCGGGTCTGTACCTCCCCGTTTCCAGTGGAACAACTGGGGACTGCCAAGAAAGGAGACGCTTTCAGATGCTTGTGTGTTTTCAGCCGCACAAAGTTAGGCACGTTATCAAGCTGGCTAATGCTTACAGGCTAACACGACTGTGCAGTCTGCCGGCCACAAACAAACGTGTCGTTTTATTATAAAGTTCGGTCCTTCACCGCGGTGAATCGGTCGTTTTGATCCACTTCTTCCTCAGCATCACTTCAGTCTGGAATGAAAACTTGGCATTGGCGTTTATCCGATTTACAAAGTTTAACAGAGTAGTAGCTGGCGGACTTTTGTTAGCAGGTTAGCATTCGCCAGCTTGATGACGTGCCTAACTTTGTGCGGCTGAAAACACACAAGCATCTGAAAGCGTCTCCTTTCTTGGCAGTCCCCAGTTGTTCCACTGGAAACGGGGGGGGTACAGACCCGATTTTCAGATGTTTGTGTGTTTTAAGACGCACAATGTTAAGCACGTCAGTAAACGCTAGCTGGCTAATGCTAGCATGCTGTGAAGTGCCGGTGTTGTGCCCCACCGGCGACAAACAAACGTGTGTTTTATTATAAAGTTCGGCCCTTCACCGCGGCGAATCGATCGCTTCGATCCAGCTTTTGATCCAGTATCACTTCAGTCTAGAATGAAAACTTATATATGTTTGGAGTTTATCCGATTTAAACAGTATAACAGAGCAGGAACGGCTGATGTTAACATGGCCCGGAAGAGGAAGTGCCAAATGTTTCAACTTCCGGAAACCGGAACGCGGAAATGTGATAATCCCCTATTGTGCTCTTACACTGATTGTCTAAAGGGGTGTGGCTAATCTGTCAGGTGTTGCAAATTAATAAATGACTGCATGCCCCTCACCGTCAGTCTGTGTGCATGCCGGTCAAACCAAACCGATGGCTACTTGTGTTTGTTCCTCCGTTATGTTTTAGTCGGCGTTCCACCCTTTACTATTATGGCAGCTTCAACAGGTTATGGGCCCAGAAAGGAGCTTGGAAGCCGATGGAACCGTTTGTGTTTTGACGGGGATGAGAAAAACTATGAACTGTGGGAAACAAAGTTTTTGGCGCACCTGCGTCTGCTTAATCTGAAGGGCACCATACTGAGTGATCCACCTGATGAAGACAGCGAAGGTGCAGCAGACGACGCAGCGAAAAATGAAGATGCGTATGCAGAACTGATTCAGCTGTTGGACGATAAAAGTCTGTCCTTGGTGATGAGAGACGCGGCAGATGACGGCAGAAAGGCACTAAAGATTCTGAGAGAACACTACGCTGGTAAAGGGAAACCACGAGTGATCAGCTTGTACACGGAGCTTACGTCTCTCCAGAAAGCTGTCAATGAGAGCGCACAGATACGTCATTCGCGCAGAGACCGCAATTACAGCACTGAGAAATGCGGAAGAAACTTTAAGTGATGGCTTGTTGATTGCAATGGTTCTGAAGGGCCTGCCGGACTCATTTAAGCCATTTGCCATCCACATAACTCAGAGTGATCAGACATTAACTTTCACTGAGTTTAAAACTAAGCTGAGGAGCTATGAGAGCACAGAAAAGTTTAATGCTGCTTGCTCAGAGGATGACAGCGTGATGAAGGTTAAAGGACGAGACGGCTGGAACATGAAACTGTCCTGTTTTAATTGCGGACAAAGGGGCACAAGGCTGGGAGTGCACTTCTACAATGGGCGAGCATCGAGAACCAAGACAGTGGTGTCATCTTTGCAAGAGTCCCACACACAAGGATGTGAACTGCAGGCGGAGGAAGCGGGACAAGGTGAAGCGGGCGGTGGATGAGGAGGACCACACGTTTGCTTTCAAGGTGGGCCAAGTGGATGAAGTCCTGGTCAGCGGAGTGAAGGAAAAAGGCCTCATGGTTGACACAGGGGCCACGTCGCACATCATCCGGGACATCGCCCAGTTCAAAGACTTTGATGAAAGTTTTGAGCCACACAAGCATGTCCTGGAGCTGGCTGATGGAGAGAGAACGAGTGGTATCGCTCTGAAAAAAAGGTACAGCCAGAGTTCGCCTGAGAGACAGCAAGGGTCGAGTGGTGGAAGCGACGCTGATTGGGGCGCTGTACGTCCCATCTTTTCCACAGGACATCTTCTCAGTTAAGGCAGCGACGTCCCAGGGAGCGACAGTCATCTTCAAAGAAGGTCAGAACAGACTCGTTCATAAGAACGGTGTAACATTTGACATCCAGGTGCATGATAGACTGTTCTATTTAAATACTGTTACAGATGATGTTGACCAATGTCATGGGTGTTATGATCTCCAAACGTGGCATGAAATTCTAGGTCACTGTAATTATGAGGATGTGTTAAAGTTGGAAAGTGTCACAGAGGGGATGAAAATCAAAGGTAAAACTGATATGTCTACTTTGAAATGTGAAGTGTGCACACAAGGAAAATTTGTTCAGTGTAGGAACAGGAAGGCAGATGAAAAAGCAAAAGTTCCACTTGGACTTGTACACACAGACTTGGCTGGACCTATAGAGCCGATGGCAAAAGATGGATTTAGATATATCTTGGCATTCACTGATGACTATTCAGGTGCAATATTTACATATTTCTTGAAATCTAAGAGTGATACAGTCAAAGGAACAGAGAAATTCATTGCTGATGTTTCACCTTATGGTAAAATTAAATGTATTAGATCAGATAATGGCACCGAGTTTACATCCAGTGAATTTCAGTCCCTGCTCAGCAAAAATGCCATCAAACATGAAACCTCAGCACCCTACTCTCCCCATCAGAATGGGACAGCTGAGAGGAGCTGGAGAACTCTAATTGACATGGCAAGGTGTATGCTAATTGAGAGTAGCTTACCAAAAACGTTATGGGCGTATGCAATCCAGACTGCTGCCTCTGTCCGCAACAGATGTTATAACAGACGTGTAGGACAGACCCCATATTATATGCTGACTGGAAAGAAGCCTGATCTTTCAAAATGAAAATATTTGGGTCAGAGTGTTATGCATACAAACAGAACAAGAAAAAGTTGGACTCGCGATGTGAAAAGGGATTTTTGTTGGTTACGACAAGAATAGCCCTGCTTATCTAGTTTTTTTATCCAGACTCAGGGAAAGTGACAAGAAACAGGTGGTGAAGTTTCTCACAAAGACTGTCACAGAATGCCACACTCAGACAGATCAGTTAACAGATGAAGATGATGTGCGTGGAGAGAGTGTTGAAACTCATCTACCCAAAACTGAAACAATAGAATCAATTCCACAGGAAAAAAAACTGAAATGTGTGACCCAACCCCAGCACAGGTGAAAGGGAAAGTGTTGAGAGCAGGCGTTATCCACAGAGGGAGAGGAGGCCTCCACAGTATTTAGGGATTATGAGTATGGAAAAAATGTATAAACGTGCACTAACCAGTATTACTATTGTTATAAGTTGCATGGTGTACCCAACTCAAAGGAGGCTATAGCTCACCAGAGTCAGAACTGTGGAGAGGCTATGCAGGAGGAGATTAATTCTCTGAGGGAGAATGACACCTTTTCCCTTACAACTTTGCCTGAAGGTAAAAGTACAGTGGGGGGAGATGGGTTTACACAGTCAAGGAAAACCCAGTTGGAATGACATAAAACTAGGTATGTAGCGAAAGGTTATAGTCAAGTTGTAGGTATTGATTATGATGAGACTTTTTCTCCCACTCGGACATGACATCAGTACGTAGCCTAATGCAAATTGCTGCCCAATATGGTTTAGAACTGCATCAAATGGATGTAAAAACTGCATATTTGCATGCACCTATTGACTGTGAACTATACATGGAACAGCCAGAAGGATTTGAGGTCAAGTCAGAAACAGGTGAGAGGCTTGTCTGTAGACTTAACAAATCACTTATGTCTGAAACAGTCAGGGCGAATGAAAGAATGTTACATGATTTTTAAGTCAAAATATTTTATTCAGAATCCTCCGACCATTGTGTTTATTTAAACATCTGGAAGTAGAAAACAACTAATTCTGGTGATATCATCATTCACGAGCCACCAAACCTCAGAAATGTAAAACAATGTTGGAAGAGATTTAAATGAAAGATCTTGGGAAACTTAAACATTTTCTGGGCATTGACTTTGTACAAAACGGTGAAATAAAAATGAGCCAGAGAAGGTATATTACTAAATTTTGGAGAGGTTTGATATGATTCACTGCAAACCAAGGTCAACTCCATGTGAAAACAAACTGAAATGTGAAAATGAAGGTGAACCTGTTGATCCAAAAGGATCGAAGTGGTGGGTAGCATTTAATACCTACAACCAATCTACTTATTCAGAACTACACAACACTCTAACCAAAAACCAACACTGGGTAGCTCAACATTCTCATATTTAAAGGGAACTGTAACCAGGAACTGTGTACAGGAATCTATCAAGTCTCAATCTTTTTCTTAGTGATGCTATTGGGCAGCAGACCAAACTGCGGAGAAGTACAACTGGTACTGTTTTAGTTTGTCTAAACTGGTCCTGTTATTTCTTAAGTCAAAGAAACAAGCCACAGTTGCTCTTTCCACATGTAGGCGGGTACATGGCTTTGGCACTACTGCACAGGAAAGCCTGTATCTTGTCCAGTTACTAAACGCAATGACAGTGGATGTGATTACACACCAGTAACCATTTATAGGACAATCAAGGGGCGATTGCTTTGTCTAAACCCTAGCGCAAAGGTGAAACATGTTATATTAAGTATCACTTTGTTCGACTGCACTTGTTATGGAAAGAAACTATTAAATTGTCCTACAGCAGCCATGGTCGCAAATTTTGACCAAACCTGTAACTAAACCGTTCTTATATTTGGCGTTTATTTTTGTGTAAATGTCAACTGTTATTCACCTAAACAAGTGGGGGTGTTGGAACATTGTTGCTGGTGATTGTGCTCTTACACTATTGTCTAAAGGGTGTGGCTAATCTGTCAGGTGTTCAATTAATAATGACTGCATGCCCCTCACCGTCAGTCTGTGTGCATGCCGGTCAAACCAAACCGATGGCTACTTGTGTTTGTTCCTCCGTATGTTTTTCGGCGTTCCACCCTTTACTATTATGCAGCTTCAACAGTTATACTGGGTGAAATGGTCCGTCCATAGCTGCGCTCAGTTTGAATAGTGTTGTTTACAAACAGAAACAGGTTGGAACTCTAGACTCTACCTTTAAAGCTGCTCACTACAGACACAAGATGCCAGTTTGCACATGCTGTACACTCATTCTTGGCTGCTCCTGCATATTGTTGAACTTTGCCATCTTTGTTTTTAAAAGAATCTAAATAGATAAAATTTATTTTACATGGCCCATTTAAAAAAACAAAAAAATATACAGTATATCTCACATGCCAAACAGCACACATTTAGCTGTCAGAATAGCAGGAAAATAGAAATAGAAGAAGAAATAGAAAAGCAGCAAACATGGAGCAAAGTCACAGCAAACATATCAGTGACCAGGATGGATGGATGTTCTTTCTCAATAGCATGTTTCTTAGTAAATGTTCCTATGGCCATGTGTCAGTCACTGAGGTCAAAGAATATATACAAAAAAGTGTTTATATGTTGACAATCTTAGCTGTAAATTCAAATCAACTTTATTCACAAAGCACTTAAATTTAACAAAAGCTGAACAAAGTGCTGAACACAAAATAAGCAATGTTAAAACAACTAAAACTATATAAACAGAATACAACACAAAATACAATAAAAGTACAATACAAAATAAAGCCAGTAAAAAGGACAATGAGAGCAGTAAAACAGGATTCTCATGTTGGGTCGAAGGCCAGGACATAAAAATGAGTTTTCAGACGGATTTTAAAAATGGACAGTGATGGGGCCTCTCTAATGTACAGCGGTAGAGAGTTCATAAGCGTTGGAGTAGCAACTGCAATGTGCAGACTGCACATTTAACCATATTAAGTAGAATTTCAGTTAATGTGATTTGCATGCAGGTTGTTGCAGCACAATGAGTGTTTATTTTGTAAGAGAAAGAAACAAACAGCTGTGTGTGGCCACATGTGAAGCCTTCGTTTTATTATTTTACAGTCTTACATCAGTAGGCGCCCAGCCTAATTCACTCTAAGTGTTTTTGGTGGAGGTGGCCTGGGATGGTGTCAAATTCCCGGCCTGAATTATTGTCCCAGTCCGCCCCTGCCCACCATCGCCATCTTGCCATGTCACGTGTATCGTCCCTCTCGTAAGATACTAAAATGGGCAAATGATTGACAGCTGACGTACTCTGGGCTAAATGCAAATCGTGCTAACTCGAAACTAACAGGAAATAACAATGATTAGCCTCCTGAGCAGCGGCATAAAGGTAAGTCTTGTTTGGACTTGCTGTTAGCTGCTAAAAACCACCATTTTGCTACTCTGCCGCAAACTGAGACCTTACCGAGAGCAAACAAGGAGTGAACTGTTAGCTACCAGCCAGCAGGCTGACATCCGGTCTGGCCCATGTCAATCAAAAGGTCACACTCCTAATTGTGTGTAATTTCAAGATTAAATAACATAGAAACGGATGAGTTATAAAAAAAAATGCACCACCCTTGCAGCTGACATGAAGGTAAACTTGACCTATTAAACCAAAAATTATTTTGTTGAACAGGGCTGTAAACATGTACTGTATGTCTGCTGTGAAGTTGGTCTTTTTAACATGGGAGTCTATGGGGATTTAGTCTGTTTTGGAGCCAGCCCCTACCAGATGAAGAAAGAACTACAGTTTTTGAGCTATGTGGAAGTGGCTCACTGTTCTCCAGCAGAGTTTGCCCCTTGGTGACAGTTGATGGCCCTGGCACTATTCGTTCAATTGATCTTGAGCCCTTTGGCTGAATGGTTAGAGCGCATGACTTTCTGGAGAAGTCTGGGGATTGAATTCCGCCTGGGGCCACCTTTGTTCTGACACACATATAAACCTTTTTTTTTTTTTAGCAGCAGCAGCAGCAGCAGATTAATCTAGCTTATGGGAGGATGAAAGGATATGCCATGCTTTCTCAAAATGGACCCTAAAGGATGAAGATGCAGAGAAAACATGAGAGCCCCTTAAACTGAGCCTTGTGGAACCCCATAAAACACTGGAACCATGATCGATTCAAAGCCAGATATGCTAACACACATGGTTAAGCTGTCAAGTCCTTTTTTTAATTTTTTTTTTTTCCAAGTCCTTATATAAACTAGACCAGTGTATAATGCCCTGTTACACTATTGGTTCTGGGTCTGTACACATTTTTTAGTATTGTCACTGGCAAAACTGGGAGAGTTCCAACTGGGAGACATGTTACAATCCACAAATTAATTTCAAAAGTCATCACTTCCTGAGTGACTCGACTCTAAGAACAAAGAGGCAACAGCACCATTTTTAAATATACGGGGGATTTTTTTGTTTCTTAAACATGTGTCTGCACCATGACATTGAGTTGCTCTGATTGGCTGACGCCAAGACGCCAAAGTTCAGATTTTCTTACTCCGGCATCTGCCACCCTTGATGCGTGAAACACGCGTCAAATGCTGAAAATCTCAAAACTCAACGCATGAAATGCGTGTAACACCCATAGGTGCGCTGCGCCCAACACACGTAACGCACTGCAGTGTTTTTGATGCCTCCTAGACGCATGTCAGCCATTGACTTTGCATGTAAACCTGACGCCCTCAGCACCCAAATCGTGTTTGGTCTGAACACCCCATAAAGCTGCATGTGGTTGAAGAGCTGTAGATTGCAGATTCTTGGTGTAGGTGATCATGCCCCCCACAGATAAAGAAACCTGGTGATTGTACCTTAAGTCTAATAGGAGGAGATTCTGCAAAAAACACAGATCATCGCTATCTAACAGAAGATATTTCAAATTACTCTGATCATTTGAACCACGCAGAAAGTCGGACATCAGAATAACCAGGGACACCAGGCCTGAAAAAATGTGTGAGTTTCTGCAGATCAGACATGTCTTTGTCTGGTATTAAAAGAAAAAAACACTGATATCCATCCACTGGAGTTCTTAAGGAGACATTAGAGAACAAGAAAGTTTAACTAGAAAAAACCTTGTTGAATACATGACATCACAGCTCACGTGTGTTTGTGTTTTCCTTTTAAATCAACATCTACTGATGACTCATGTTTTTTTCCTTCTCTGTATAACCAGTGATTATTTCCTTCAGATCTTCTCCTATGAGCTCATAAGGTATGATTTTTTTCTTCTATGTGGTCCTTGTAAACATTTTTCACTTGTCTTTTAAAAGTTAAGGGACAGACACACAGTATGTAAATGTTTTGGTGCCACAGCAGGCCAAAGGTTGAAGGTGCAGTTTGAGATATTTTGACAAACAGAAAGACGCCTCATCAGCTGTGACAGACTGTGGGTTGTAATTATATGCTCTGCTTGTCTGTGTAGGCGGGACATAAGAGAGCATTTTGTTGAGGATGAACAGAAATCTGAGCAACACCGTTTACAGAAGCAATCTGTGTTGGATTGTGTTTTCTAGTTTGCATGAAATAATATGACCTGCACAACAGTGCTTTTACAGAAAGTTTATGATGGCGTCTGTAGCATAGTCCTTTGTTGTTTCAGTTGTAGTTTACTTAACCTTATGACTGTACTACCTTGTGTTTGTACAGATCAGGCCAAGACAGATCCCAGCTAAAATATCAGCATTAAAGGCAGACACAAAGACTGCCCCACCCCTTCTTTTAAGAATTAAGTTTTCATTTTTACTTATAGCTCTCTACACATAAGTCGATGTACAGATCTGGGCATGAAAAAGTTCCCCTTTCAGCCGACTGCCAGCCACTTACCAGCCACTTGTCTGCTAATTCAATTGCACAGAGAAACGCCTGTGTGCCCAGGGGAAACGATTTCAGAGCACAAATGAATGCCCGGAACAAGGACGTTTCCACACGCCAAGTTTGGACACTGTACGTGATGACGTATTGGCGGGACAAATCGTTCAGCCAGTGATAGTGCAGTAATGGTGCACTATTAGTGCACCACTTCTGGCAGAAAAAGGAGGAACTTTTTCATGCCGCATCTGTATGGGTCAATTTAGTGGTGGACAGTATGACAAATTTTACTATTTATAACAGAAATTAACTACCGACATCACAGAATGCATAATTATACATTGTAGTAACTATTCATTTAGAAAAAGTGGTGTTTAATGTGGCATAATGGGATTTTTTTTTTGTACTAAACAGAACAACAGTGACATCAAGAAATCAAACTGCCATTAAGAGGGTTAAAATCTTTGAATCTTTGAACATCACTGATACACCCCACAACTGCAGATTTATCAGAATATTTCTGCAGATGACAGGACTCAGAGTTGTACTGGAAGTCTGAGGTGTACAGTGTGAAGAGGAATGGTGAGAGTACAGTCCCTTGTGGTGCTCCAGTGCTGCTGACCACCATCTCAGACACACAACCTTTCAGTCTCACAAACTGTGGTCTGTTTGTTAGGTAGTCATGAATCCAGGTGGTTGTGGAGGGATCCACCTGGAAGTTATGGAGCTTCTCACATAGCAAAGCAGGCTGAATAGTATTAAAGGCACTTGAAAAATCAAAGAACATGACCCTCAAAGTGCTGCCTGACTGGTCCAGATGAGATTTGGCTCTCTGAAGCAGGAAGATGATGGCGTCTTCAACCCCAAGCCCATTACGATATGCGAACTGTAATGGGTCCTGAAAGGTGTTGACTTGCTTGTTAAGTTGAGCCAGCAAGGGTCTTTCCAGGACTTTCATGATGTGAGATGTCAGTGCAACTGGTCTGTAGTCATTTGGTTCAGCTGGTTGAGGTTTTTTAGGGACTGGAACAAGACAGGATGTTTTCCACAGCACTGGAACTCTGTTCTGTCTCAAGCTGGTTTTAAAAAGGTGCTTGAGAACCGGACATAGTTGTTCTGAGCAGGTCTTGAAAACTCTGGGACTGACACCATCTGGACCTGCAGCCTTGTTCCGGTTCAGTTTCTCCAGCTGTTTCTTAACCTGGTCGCAGGAGACAGTCAGGCTCGAGGTGGAGGCAAAAGAGGTCTCAGGATGTCCTGATGTGGAGGGAGATGAGGCTGTGTTCATGTTCATGACTGAGCTGCAGGGTGACAGAGTGGAGGTGGGACAGGAAAGCTGTGGGCTCGTGGAGGGTGTGTGGTGTGTTGGGTCGTCGACGGGGGGGGGACTGAACCTATTGAAGAACATGTTCAGTTCCTAAGCTCTGTCCAGACCTCCATCAGTCTGGTCCCCCTTTAACTTAAAGCCGGTGATCTTCTTCATACGCGACCACACATCCCTCACGTTGCTCTGCTGGAGCTGGCTCTCCAACTTCTTCCTGTAGTCCTCCTTGCACTTCTTAGTCTGTGTTTTCAGTTGTTTTTGTGTGGTCTTCAGTAACTCCCTGTCCCCATCCTTGAAAGCTTTCTTTTTGATGTCCAGCAGCTTTTTCAGGTCACTGGTGATCCAGGGTTTGTTATTGGGGAAGCACCTCACTGTTCTTGTTGGAACTATGCTGTCCACACAGAAGTTTATGTAATCTGTCACACACTCAGTCATGGCAATGTCGTCTCCATGAGGTTCACAGAGGATATTCCAGTCTGTGGCCTCAAAGCACCCTCTCAGAGCATCTTCAGCCTCAGTAGACCAGGTTTTAATAGTCCTCCTAATGACTGGTTGCTGCTGATCAATGGGCTTGTAGGTCGAGGTAAGACAAACCAGATTATGATCTGATCTTTCTAAAGGAGGCAGGGCAGAGGAGCTGTATGCATACCTAGTATTTGCATAAAATAAGTCCAACATCTTATTTTCTCTGGTGGAGCAGCTGACAAACTGCTGTAGAGTTGGTAATGTAGTAGAGAGGGAGACGTTGTTGAAGTCTCCAGAGATCGCCATGAATGAGTTTGGATGCTGTGTTTGTAGTTTAGCCATGACAGAGCTGATGACATCACAGGCTGTCTCTGGTGCGGTACCTGGTATTATATAAAGTGCTACCAGAATAACACAGGCAAACTCTCTGGGCAAATAATATAGACGGAAACTCACAGCTAACAGTTCGATGTCTCTTGTGCAGATCTTCTCCTTGACAGTGACGTGTCCTGGATGGCACCAACGCTGATTGACCAGCACTGCAATTCCACCTCCCTTTAACTTCCCGCTGAGCTGTTTATTTCGGTCTGCAAGGACCGTCTTGAAGCCGTGTACAGATGCATTACAGTCCGGGATGTGTTCATGCAGCCATGTCTCGACCTTGTTAGCACTTCAAGCTCGTCCATCTTGTTAGCTAGCAATCTCACGTTACCCATCACAACAGCTGGAAGAAACGGTTTAAATCTCCACCGTTTTTCTCTCTGCCTTACCCCTGCCCTGCATCCTCTTCTCTTTCTCTTTAACTCCACTGGGATTTGATGTGATTTGTTTATTTCGCTAATAATCTTGATTTGGGAGAGTTTTAACAGTTGATCCCTGTGGTAAACAATTTTTCCGTTGCCATGGATACACATCATAACAAGTCGTGAAAAAGCCAAATGTATGAAGAAAAATCTCCTGAATTGCACAGCCTTCAAACCAGCATAAAAAATCCTCCTAGGAAAACCTAATTTGACAAGTAATGCCAATAAAAAAAGACAACTAAATTTGAAAAAAACGCAAAAGCTAAGAAAGAGCTATTACAAACTGCTGCCACCTAGCAGCACATTCCAGAACTAAGTTTATCCCCAGTGTGTCATTGTGTTTTAAATTAACTGAAGACTAACTCATCTGAAGGTTCAAATATGTAACACAATGAAAGTTTAAAGATTTCAGACTATAGTAGGAGAGAAATGATGAATGGTTTCAATCTCCAGCAGACACTAAAATCATGGCATAGGTTTCTCTTTGTATGAAATTGAATTTTTGTTGATCAGTGCAGAAATCAGCAACACACTTTTTTCAGAGATGGAAAATTTGTTGATTTTTTTTCCCCTTGAAACTCCACATCATGTAGTAAGTATTGAATGCTCAGAGAGCCTGAACCATCGCTTCCTCTCTGGGAAACCCGATGCCTCATTACAGAAGGGGCCATTAGAGCAGCAGGGGAATCTGCTGTCTGAGCCTGGACATTTTCATAATACAGTCCACATGTTCGCTAGGAACCTTCAACCACCAGAGCTGGGAGGCACGGAGTTTTCCATGCAAGGATGAGTGAGTGGGTGAGGTGGGTGAGGAGGTGAATTGGGCTGTAATGGTCTTTCATCTCCAGAGGCAGTGGAAACGGTTTTGCAGGATCACGCCAGGCCGGAGGAATCCAAACACCCCTTGCCACCACCTTTATCCAAATCCCAAACCCTCCACCCACTGTGGGAATGTGGTTTTCTTCCCCCCACACACACAGGCAGGAGTGGAGGTATTATGAAATTGGTCTATAAGTTTCTGTTTTCTTGTACATTTGCCCAACTGAGGCCTAACCAGCTGTGCTTCATTTTGTACAGCAGCTTGCTGTGCTTGTTCTTTGGTGTTAAGAGTAAAAAAAAACTTTAAATATGTGCCTAAAAATTAAATGTCAAAATGATAATTCTGTATCAAGAAAGTTAAATGATTATAGTTGGAAATAATGTGAATATCACTTTATTTCACATTTTATATATAGATTACGGTATAGTTTGTTTTCAAACTGTAGTTGCACTTCTTGGCATGGGGATCACTGTAAGTTTTGTCCACACTGTGAAACAGTTGATCAGATATTTTCCCTCACAGAGTTGCTTAGGGATTGGATGCAAGGTTGGTGTGGTGGCCAGCACCGCAGCCCAAGAAGGTCACTAGTTTGAGATTCAGATGGGGAGGGGTTCAAACGGTTCCTTCCTGTGTGGAGTTTGCATGTTCTCCCGTGTATGCGTGGGTTCTCTCTGGGTACTCCAACTTCCTCCCACCATCCAAAGACATGCATGTTAGGTTAATAGATCACTCTAAATTACCCCTAGGAGTGAATGGTTGTTTGTCTCTCTGTGTTGGCCCTGCAACAGACTGGTAACCTGTCCAGGGTGTACCCCGCCTCTCACCTGATAATTGCTTGGATAGGCTCCAGCAACCCCCATGACCCTGAATTGGATTAAGTGATACAGAAAATGAATGAATGAGTAGCTCAGGGAGCTCATGGGTTTGACCTTCCAGTCTATGTGTTTTGTGGATTTGGAGAAGGTTTGAAAGTTGGCTTCTCTTAAATCTGAGACCATGTCCTTTGGTGAATTCTCTGGGGTGTGTGTTGGGAATACAGAGTGCCTGAGTGAGTTGGGGTTGTTGGCTTTTAGGTCCCCATATGACTAAAGCAAGCACTGGCTCCGGTTACATGATGTTTTTTAATTCAGAATTGAATTACTGTCCTTCGTGTTTTCATGGAAATAATAATTCCGAATTAAGGTTTACATGGAAAACACATTTATCTAATTCCGCTTTAGATCTGGGGATTGGGAAGGGTTCTGATTGGACAGGAGGTGGGCATGACGTATTTACGTCTGTTTACGTCTCCCCAGAAGTACACAAAAGCCAGTTCCTGCTCCTTTTTGTTTCGACTACGACAAGAAAACTACAAAATAACACAAACTTTCACTGTATTTTGATTGTAGTTTTGTAGCAGCAGCTCAACACCAACATATTTCTTCATTTTCACCAGCTGGCACGAGTCCAGCGCTTATTTGTTGTGCACTTCAACAAGCGCCATTATAACAGGACAAGGGACAGAGCATGTGCAGAACGACAGGAGTCAACTTCGATCAGAAGAAAGGTTTAGAAAGGGGTGTAATTTTATTCTGAATTAAAAGAGGAATAAACCAACCACTTAGTTCGGAATAAAGTTTTATTTGGAATTATTGTTTTCACTGGGTTTACATGGTCTTCTGAAAGCAATATTAACTTTTATTCAGAATTAAAGAGGAATTAAAACTCTCATGTAAACAGGGTCACTGTCTCCACATTTTCTGCATAAAGTCAAACTTGTTGACATTCAATAACCCTTTCATAAGACAGACAGACAGACAGACAGACAGACAGACAGATAGATAGATAGATACAGGGCAAAGTTGATAAGAACAGCCCAAGGCCAGTCTCAGGGAGCCAAATTAAGATAAGAGAGATTGTTTTAATTTCAGAAAGAGCATCTTGAGTCTTCCTTACAGTCCTTCAGCAGGTCTCACAATGGCATTCCAGATCATCCGAATCATGTTTGTTACCCCCAATCCGAGTCCCCCAACTTCTCCACGGTGGTACCCACTCCTTCATGCTGTCACACATCGTCCCCAGTTTGCCCCACAGGGCATCTGGCCCTGCGATTCAACCTGCACCAAGGCCCAATTCCAATTCCTATCTTAACCCTCAATCTTAACCCTCAATCCCAACCCTCAATATTAGTAGCCCTCAAAACCAAGTGTTAAGGGCTATTTTGTGACTTGGAAATGGGACACCCTTAAATGCAGATATGTCTTTAAACTGTGGGGGGCAGCATAACACCAAAGCGGCGTTCAGTCTGTCAAGTCAGAAGAAGAAGAAGAAGACGCAGAAGAAGAAGAAGAATTTATTTACATTTATTTGAACTGTTTACCCTGCCTAACCATGGACATATTCAGCTGTCACCGCATACCACGGCTTATTGAAAGGTAAACACCAGCTATAACAAAAGTTACGTAGGTAACTGTGTTTCTGTGAATTCCTGGATGACTGCCAGTCAGCTGGCCTGCACGTCACCTGACTGACAATTGTCATTAGGACTCGACCTGCGAAGAGCGTGAGGAGCTTTGTTTACAGAAGGAATGAAACAGAACTATCGTTCCATAACTCTGCGACTACGGGAGATGACATCAGCCCGGTTTTCTTATACTGTTATCGGCACAAGCACGTTATAAAACAACGACATTAGGGCCGAGAAAAATGACCATTTTGTAACGTTAACTAACTTAAACGATAGCAACATGGTTTGACCGCACCGGCCGCTATTGAGAAAAGATCGTGAAATAAAAATAAATATTATGCAACAATGAGGTAACTAATCCATGACATGGGCCTAAACTAAGATAAAACAATTGTTGCCGTGATATTTATATCTCCATTAACAAAGAAATTACTTAAGATTTGTAGCTCGCCCTCTTTGCCGCTTGCATTCTGGGTAGCCCTTACTCACAAGGGTGGTGTCGGAGAATCTCAATATTGACGGCGATTCAGCCCTCAAACTTGCCCCTTAACTTAACTTTCTGAGAATCGGGACAGCACTTGCACTTCGCGGGAGTGCGCATTTTTGAGATTGAGGGTTAAGATTGAGGGTTAAGACAGGAATTGGAATTTACCCTAAGTTTGAGTCCGAGTGTTGATGGCTCGGAGTAACAGCTCGAACGGCAGCCTGCCAACAGCGGCCGTCAGCTTCTGAATTTCCCAATAAATCAGGTACCCAACAGCTCCAATCAGCAGGAACCCAGTTATTATAAATCCAAATGTGTACAGGTCTTCAATGTCTTCCACAGAGAGAACAGCGAGGCACAAAATCATCTAGTTCTTCCAAGAATCCATTGTATACCTGGCAGGATGAGTCCTCTCTGGACAAGTTGCTTCCCCTGCAACTTGTCTCTGAGTCGAAAAATCTTGTCAATATTGTGGAGAGACCCGCCGACCAGATCCATGGTTGAACTTTTAGGATTTAGGAGGAAAAATGCAGAGAGAGGCTTTCAGATGCGACAGAACACAGACAGCAGGCAAAGGAGGGAGGAAGGGAGCAGAGAGAAGCACATCTGCACTCGCCGAGAGCTGGAATATTAGCAATATGCACACGGCCATGTAAACACCAGCAAAAACCCATATGCCCATATTCGGGTTTTTTAAAACCCAAATATTACCCCCTGGGTTACTCCTTTTCTAACCCCAATATTTGGTCATGTAAACGTGTATCAGAATATCTCCATTGAAAGGAACATTAAATTGTGTTCTGTGCGTGTTCTATCTGCAAGGATTCTTTTGAGTAAACTACAGGGAGTATTTGAACCTGTGATCAGACAGTACTCTGCACAGCTTACTAGTTTATATATCACCATGGCATCCAGAGAGGAACTGGTGTGCATGTATCATTTGTCATGTATACAGGAGTAACTGTCTGCTCATGCATGTAAACAGGTTATTCCTAATCTTTCAGAAACCGGAATATTGACCTTTACCTGAATTTTGATAGCATGTAAACGTAGTCAGTGTGTTGGACTCCTCCAAGGTTGCACCTTACCACTGGTTGTGTTTGTGTTATTCATGGACAGAATATCAGGGAGGGAGAGGAAGGAGAGTTTGGTTTTGGGGGCTGCATCCCTTCTTTTTGCAGATAATGTGGTTCCACTGGTTTCCTTGGACCAAGATCTTCAGCATGCACTGGTGTGGTTCACAGCTGAGTGTTAAGTATTTGTGATGGAAGCCAGTTTCTCTAAAGGCCCATTTATGCTCTATGCCAGAGGTCACTAACTGGCGGACTGGGGTCCAGAAAAACGGACCCAGAACCTGTCCTGTATGTAGCCCGACTGTAGGCAAACAAAAAGTATATATGGGTGATATCTGACAGGGTGCCTTCATCCCTCTTTTTTTCTATCTTTCTCTCTTTTTTTTCTCTTTCTTCCTTTTTTTTTTTTTCTTTTCTTTTTATTTTTTTTTTTTTTTTTTTTTTTTTCCCCCCCTCTTTTCTTCCCCCCTTTTTTTTTTTTTTATTCTTCCCCCTCCTTTTTTTTCTTCTTTCTCCCTTTCCCCTCCCCCCCCCCCCTCTCCCCTCCCTCCCTCCCCCCCCTTTCCTCTCTCCCTTTCTACCTCCTTCACCTGTTGACAGCACTCAAAGTGCTTACAATGAATCCATCATTCGGCCACTCCTCATTCATACTTGGTGATGGTAAGCTACTCGTGTAGCCACTGCCGTCCTGGGGCAGACTGACAGAAACATGGCAGCCAATGTGCACCGGCAGCCACCACCTAATGGGGTTTTTCCACTCCACATTTTCATAATCCTTCCACACGGCACGGCACGCTTTATTTGTGTTTCCTCTGGGAAAACTTGTTACAAGCCGTTACAATTTTCCACACCCATTTCAGAGCTAGCTCTAACCGTGCTGAACCTACACAAAACGTGACGCACCTGACGGCTCCCCACTGATTGGTCAAAGGAAATTGTCATCATATGCATCATACGTGTTTCGCCTCGCCTCTTCTAAAAATATCTGGCTCTGTTTTCGGTGACTACAAGCCACAGAGAAAACAACAACAGCAGTAATACCTCGATATCATTCAACGCCTCTATTGTTGTTTTCACTTTACTGACCGCCATGTGGCACGGCAGTGACGTCACAGCAGTCTCGACCGCGCCTACTCCACCCACTTCCAGGGAGTAGACTACTACTTCTCTTGTGTGGAAACAAAACCCGTCCTGGTCATCTTTAGCGTGCTGTGCCATGCCCTGCGCCGCTTCAATGGAAAAGGCCCATTACATTTACACGCATTCACCAACAATGCCAACTCTACGCTTGTAGCTGTTGGTCCAGATAATTGCTGCTCACTGGATATTTTCTCTTCTTCAGACCATTCTGTGCAATCCCGAGAGATGGTTAGTGACTACATGACTAAATGTATTAAGTTGACCCAGGCAACTCCATCTGGTTTTCCTCAGGCTCTACTTACATTTTCAATCTTTTTTTTTCTTTCTTCAGTCGTCTCTTGGTGAATAACAGTTATTATCAGGATTGCACACGTCCAGTCCTCGAGAGCTACGATCCTGCAACTTTTAGAGTGCCCCTTCTCCAACAAACCCGAATCCAGTTGCTGAATTACTTACATCATTCAGCTCTGAGGAGGCCTGGTAACTAGCCATTTATTATATTCAGGAGTGTTGGAGAAGGGATGCAACAACAGAAAGCTAGTCTTCCATTAAGGGACTAGCAGCAGGAATTGTGAAAGAATACAAATGCATGTCCAGATTTTTAATGCTAATGGGTGATGAAGCATTAAAATCCAAAAAGAACAAGCCCACCTACGTCTCACTCCGTTGCCTTGAACAGGCTGTGTGCTGCATAATGCACTGCGGTTTGATAGCCAAATTTCCTGCACTGTCCCGCGGATGTGGTGTCAATGGACGCTGCATACGCCTCCCCGACAGTTTAAATACAGGAAGAAGATGGTCGCCGTGAATTCAAACACTATAAGAGATAGTTATGGATTCTTCTGCTGTCAGCAAACGATCCAGATCAATTGAAGGACACTAAAAAGTGAAGAAAGTAGAGTGAAGTAAACAACGTTATAGCATCAGTTTGTGTTCGGTCCTGTGCTGGTGGCTGCAGTGAGCCGCAGCGGCAGTCATGTCACTCACAAGTCTCATTTCTCAACCCTGCCTCTAGATCCTTTAACGACATATTAGATTGTTCACATTCATCCATTAATATACCTCTACTGGTTTGCACCCATTTACCTAAAGAGTACGCTGAATGTCCCAACAAAGTGTCACACAAAACATTCTCTTCAGTTTGATGTTCAGCTTGCACAGATGTGTGTACAGGTCCACTTGCATTGGAAAGAACAACTATTTACTTCTTTCTACTGAGTTTATGTGGAATATTACTGCCCCATGCAGTTCAGCCCTTGTTTGGTCTGAATGGATCAGCGCAAGCATCCGGGAACTTTCGCCAAATTCGTCAAATCAATTTAGCTATAGGGGGTTAAAACTTTGCTTTGCTGCATAGAGGAGCCATTTCATTACTTGCTTTGTTACTCATCGATCTTCGTTAATTCTGCTTTGGAAATGTAAAAAAATTGTGCAGTGTATGGCTGCCATAAGCATAACTGCCACATGTACATGAGATTGTTTTTTCTAGTTTCCAAAACAACAGAAAAAAAGCCCAAATGACGTGACAAGTGGCTAGCAGCTATCAAGCACGTCAATGCTGAAGGTTCACGTTGGAGTCCATCGAAACATCTAACAACATGTTTGGATCACTTTGTGCCTGATAAGTAAAACATGTATTGTGGTACCACTGTTTAAACCCTGTAGGGCTTTTTTGTACAGATGATAGAAAGCACTATTAAATCAGTGGATGTACAGAATCACAGCACCCTGCCTGCTCTGTTGCCGTTTCCTCAGGATGGACTGTTAAAGATCACATTCATCTAGATTACTGCCATTAATATTTCAACATAATATTAAAAGCCAAGAAATAGTAGCAAAAACAGTCATCGTCAGTAAAATACCAATGAGCTTCAGCGCCCGGTAATCTCTCATGGCTTGATGAGTGTAAACTCCTGAGAAGTGATGCAAAGAAATACCACAATTGCTTAAAAATACAAAAGGGAAATGAATATTCAATCAAAAATGAATAGTTTGAACACAGGGCTTACCTGATGAAACCAAATGCATCAAAAGATTGGGAAACTGAATATCAGGCCATTGTGTAGGTTTGTCTAGCCCGGCACTGGCAGGCAGACGATGGGCATCGTCCGACACTAGTTTTGCTTCGTATCTTTTTCTAACTTCAGCAGTAATACTTTCAATATAACTGAATGACATTTCAACATTATTTCATGACAGACTGGTGGAGAACATTTTTTTATAAAAAAGGTTGCAAAAAAGATTTTCAAGGCTCACAGTCCATCAGACGCAATTCAAATGCGAGGGGCGTTTTACCCCCTGCCTGCTTCATGGTCACGTGAATTGTGTTTTAGGCGCTTGGTTGTGATGTAGGCTCGCGCTAAGATTTTTAAAACACTCAAGATTTTTACAACTGTTCAGGTAAGAACAAACTCCTTATGTGGCATTTTTTTTAATGCTTTGGGCGATTCACTAAAACAGTCAATTCTGTGTGAGGTTGCAATTTGGAGAAAGCATGATTAACCAGTTCTGTGGACAATTTACTTTGACTACACTGATCTATGAACCCTGACACTTTAAACCCCCTCTTTTCAGTAATGCAGAAACCAATCTAGTAAGACCAGCACAAACTTGAAGATCACTACCGGTAATTGATAGCTGGTTGTCATATAGTGATGATTTCCTGGAGACCATGAAGCAGAAGTGTTGCAAGAACTGACTCAATATTTTGTAGGGGTGCAACGATTACTCGAGTAATTCAATTTATAAAATTGCTCGAGGCAAATTAACTGCCTCGAGGATTCGTTAAATTCACTCTTTGTATTTTGCGCACCTGCCCGGATGGTTTTTCTGTTACACAACCCAGCCAGAACGTTAACGCAAGTGACGTTCTGTCTGGACGGGTATTTCTGTTAAACATAACAGTTACCCTTATGCTAATAACTAAAGTGGAGGGAGGAAAAACTGTATGGGACCCGTACAAACTGGACCACAAAGAGAGAAAACACAGTACCCTCTCCACAGTTCGGTACGCATATGATCCAGGACATAGAAATAATAAAAGTCCGCGATTATTTGTATGATTGGTGGATTTGGCTGCGCCTGGTCAGTAAACAACAAATAAATTATTTTTTAAACCACTGGGAGTCAGTTCAGCAGGTGCTGATCATCCTTTCTTGTTAATCCATTTATACTGCAAGTGTTGTGGACTTGAATATGTATTTAGGTCCTCTAATGAACGGCCAATTGTTTCCATTTCAGTAAAGCACAGAATTAAATGTGCAGATGTGGAAGCAACAGTAGGTGCATTTGGACGGAGAGGTTCCTAGAACGCAGTTCCTATAACTACGCCTCCTGAGTTTAGTTATAAGAACTACCCTTCGTCTTCACTGTGCGTTTGCACATGAGGGAGGACCTCCTTAGTAACCGTGTGTGATGCAATTGTTGCGACAGTGACAAATTTATTCCCCTGCAGATCTAATAAAAAACTGAGGTTTCTCGTCTCGTTTATTCAAAGCTATTATAAAAGCTAACTTACCAGCTTTCCCTGATTTGTATCATGTAAAGGAACAGCCCCCCGTTGGAAAGCTGCCCTAACGTCATGTTTACATTTCGTTGAAGTCCGCCCGGACACTTCAGTTGACGGACCGGGGTTCGTTCACTAGGGCGCAGATTGTACTGACACAGTAGTTCCTATATGTCCGAATGCGCAAAAAAACAGCCCGGTTCCCGAAAAGGTTATAGGAACTCAAAAAGGTTCCTACAGTCCGAAAGCGCCCAATGAAGTTTTTGGCAGAGAAGCATGGGTGGGCATCAGTGCTGCGTTCAGGAGAAACTCTGCTCTCTAGAACTCTAAAGCTAAAACGTCTAGCTCTTACAATCAATTTAAGTTGTGAAATTTAAATAACTTGCAAAATGTCCAATTTATCCGATTACTTGATTGATCTTCAGAGGAATCGCTACATTCCTCAACTACAAAAATAATTGATAGCTGCAGCCCTAATATTTTGCTTTAGCATACCAAAAGTCACATTACCACAAGAAAGACTCTATGTTTGATTCTGACAAAAGAAAAAAAAGACTTTTAATCTGCTCACTTTAAAGGGATACTGTGTACATTTTGGTCACCAGGGGCACCAAACCTTTAACTTCCCACAGGCCACACAAACGAACAGTCTCTATTCCTGTTTTGGAATCGTGTTTGCAGACCACTTTGATCAGCTGATAGCGAAGTCAAGGAGCCATTAAACAAAGCACTTCGGGTCACATGATCCAGTGAGAGACATATCCGCTCCTGCAGTTACAATGTCTGACTTTTGGAGGAGGGCAACCCCCTCAGAGCACCAACATGCATCGAATGCTGTATTTTGATGCCAGAAATCATCTATTATTACTTACTGTACATTTGGCTAATGTTTGGGTCAAAAGTTACACAGTACAGGGAGTGCAGAATAATTAGGCAAATGAGTCAATTCAAATCAATTTTGACCACATCATCCTCTTTATGCATGTTGTCTTACTCCAAGCTGTATAGGCCTAAAGCCTACTACCAATTAAGCATATCAGGAGATGTGTATCTCTGTAATGAGAAGGGGTGTGGTCTAATGACATCAACACCCTATATCAAGTGTAATAGGTAAACATAATTATTAGGCAACTGAACAATAAACAAATATATACCCATTTCAATTATTTATTTACACCAGGGAAACTAATATAACAGCTCAACATTCACAAATATACATTTCTGACATTCAAAAACAAAACAAAAATAAATCAGTGACCAATATAGCCACCTTTCTTTGCAAGGACACTCAAAAGCCTGCCATCCATGGATCCTGTCAGTGTTTTGATCCGTTCACCATCAACATTGCGTGCAGCAGCAACCACAGCCTCCCAGACACTGTTCAGAGAGGTGTACTGTTTTCCCTCCTTGTAAATCTCACATTTGATGAGGAACCACAGGTTCTCTATGGGGTTCAGATCAGGTGAACAAGGAGGCCATGTCATTAGTTTTTCTTCTTTTAGACCCTTTCTTGCCGGCCACGCTGTGGAGTACTTGGATGCGTGTCATGGAGCAAATTTCCTGCATGAAAATCCTGTTTTTCTTGAAGGATGCGGACTTCTTCCTGTACCACTGCTTGAAGAAGGTGTCTTCCAGAAACTGGCAGTCGGACTGGGAGTTGAGCTTGACTCCATCCTCAACCCAAAAAGGCCCCACAAGATCATCTTTTATGATACCAGCCCATACCAGTTCCCCACCTCCACCTTGCTGGCGTCTGAGTCGGACTGGAGCTCTCTGCCCTTTACCGATCCAGCCACGGGCCCATCCATCCGGCCCATTAAGACTCACTCTCATTTCATCAGTCCATAAAACCTTAGAAAAATCAGTCTTGAGATATTTCTTGGCCCAGTCTTGACGTTTCAGCTTGTGTCTTGTTCAGTGGTGGTGCTTTTTCAGCCTTTCTTACCTTGGCCATGTCTCTGAGTATTGCACACCTTGTGCTTTTGGGCACAGTGATTTTGCAGCTCTGAAATATGGCAAAACTGCTGGCAAGTGGCATCTTGGCAGCTGCATGCTTGACTTTTCTCAGTTCATGGGCAGTTATTTTGCGCCTTGGTTTTTCCACATGTTTCTTGCGACCCTGTTGACTATTTTGAATGAAACGCTTGATTGTTTGATGATCACGCTTCAGAAGCTTGGCAATTTTAAGAGTGCTGCATCCATCTGCAAGATATCTCACTATTTTTTACTTTTCGGAGCCTGTCAAGTCCCTCTTCTGACCCATTTTGCCAAAAGAAAGGTGCCTAATACACCTGATATAGGGTGTTGATGTCATTAGACCACACCCCTTCTCATTACAGAGATGCACATCACCTGATGTGCTAAATTGGTAGTAGGCTTTATGCCTATACAGCTTGGAATAAGATGGATAATGAGGATGATGTGGTCAAAATACTCATTTGCCTAATAATTCTGCACTCCCTGTATTGCTTTAAAATAAAGTCCTCCAGGATGAACATTAAATTTCAGTCTTCAAATTCATGACATTTATATTTCTTATTGGTTTTTGTGGTTCAGGAATATGGACAAGACAAACAAAGTGAGTAAATAATAATAATGAAAACAACTAAAGCCTGATTTGCTATAATACAGAAAACATTTAGCCTATGAAGAACATCCAGATGACTGCTAGCTAAACTAGTCAACTAAACTAGTGGCTTATGTAAAACTCAATCTCTGTTTGCTCCACCCCTGAACCATAAACACAAACAATCAATAAATGAAAACCTGACATGTAAAGAAATTACATAAATCACTTACACTTACTTTGGGAGTTATAAATGGCTGCTGTCCCTGATTTTTCCAGTGGGGGGAATTTTTGTTGTTGCTTAGTGACACATTGTTTAGGTTTCTGTCAGTTACTTGAGGAAAATGAAAAACCATGGTAACCTTCTTAGAGAGCTTAAAACTGAAGAAAACTGCACAGCTTTTGATCAAGCAGCAGATCAGTTTCAGTGTTTTCCCTCCTGTCTTCCCTCTTCAGGCCTCTTGCAGATGAAAGGAAGAGTCAAGCAGTGAAGTTTACAGTAAATCTGACTAATTATTTCCTGTTTCAACTGCAACATATCTCTTCTCCATGCTGTCTCTGATCTTCCTATCAGATGGAAAAGGAAGGAAGCATTATTTCTTTCATCACAGTCACACTGATATGGCTTTGACCTTTGACCTCAGTGAACGGAAGCTAAGTCAACTCTGTGCAGTTATAAACACATTTTAAACTCCAAAGACTCCAGTGATCCGACCTCCCGTCAGTCCCGCTGAGGTTTGTGGAAAACATGTCAGTGAATTTTACAGTGCGTTTCACGTGAGGCTTGCCAGTTTTCCCCAGCAGCCATGTTTTTGTTTCTGTTGCCATCTCTGCCCACCAACCTACAGTAATTCTAAATTTTATGGCCCTTGAGGAGTTCTACAAAGTGACTGTGCTGATGTGGGATCAGCATCTGAGAGGTTGACTGGATTCAGAATCAACAGGCTGACGCCGGGCTGCTTGAAGAGCAGCCATGATGGTGTTTTTCCTGGAGGAGACAGCTTCTACACACACTGATGAGCCACTTTCCTTCTTAGAGAACTGTTAGAAGAACTCCTGCTTTTTTGCCTCTTTATTTTATTATTATTAGTTTTGTTTTGGGGTTTTTTTGCCATTTAAGTTCATTCACAATTCAGCCAAGTTTTTCCCCTCCTTTTAAAGCTGTCCAGTACAACAGAATGAAATCAAAGATGACAAACTCCAGCTTCTTATTTTTTCCTGACCTGTCCCTTAAAGTTTCTCTATTAGCCTAGCACAGAAACTTCTTTTTTCCATTGTCATCAAAGGAAAAGGGATTTATGATGCCACTTCCATAAATCACTTCATGCAAATGTATAACCTTGCATACCACAAAGTAGTGTATGACAGCTTTTATACACACTGAGATGTATAAAATGTTGGCATGAGAATGTGTGAGAGCTGTAAAGTTTTGAACAATTGATCTGCGGCTAAACCATGCCCCCAAACGCGAGGCAATCACAGTGCGCACAGCTAACCCAATACACTCGGACATTCTCTGCTTTAACATCCATTGAAATGCATTGAAGTTAGTCCATTTTTGTTCATCTTTATGTGTCTTTATGTGTTTTTGTTTAGTTTTAAATGGTCAAACAGTGTGCATGGGGTACATGCAATTACGACACTAGGTATCCTGAGAGGCTGGGCAACGGGGTGTATTTTTTTGCCCTTTCCCAAGCCACATCTCAAAAGAGAAAAGTGTCTGCTTTGGATAAAGTTATGTGGCAGACCACAACATCAACTGAACGTGGATAAAATTAACAAGGAAGTCTACATCTGTTCTAAGGTAAGGCAACATCGTATTTGAGGCAACATATTGTCACTTTGCTGGAAAGAAATATGAAGTTATCTTTAACATCCCTAACGTTAGTTAAAGTTAGCTAACGCTAGCCAAACGTGCTAGTCTTTGCACTTCGGTAATGGTACATAAGAGGTCAGCTATAGGTGTCGTGTAGTAACGTCGGCAACGACATGCCTCTGGCTTCCAAGCTGCAGCCAGATTCAACTCTGTTCCCAAGCTGTTTAATCAGTTTTTGGCAGACGATCACTTTTTGGCAGCTGTGCAGTAGTTTATGCAAGAAACTGAGGGAGCGCACACTAGTCGCATTCCAGATACTTCACAGGCTTGATTCAGACTCCCAGTTTCAGACTTGTGAACAATGTTTGCATTAGAGGTCGACCGATTAATCAGTTTGGCCGATTAATTGGCGCCGATAGGACGTTTTGCAAACTATCGGTATCGGCTGAACTTGGCTCCGATAGTGGCCAATGGCTGCAGTTTTTTCCTCAGCGCCATGAAGCGCTGCTCTCTGATCACTGAGGGGCGGGGCTGCTCTTGGACAGAGAGAGCGAGGGGGCGGGGGTGAGTGCAGGCAGCAGGAGGACAGAAGTGGTCCAGGTGGAAATTATAATGAGTACAGCGACATCAGTTAGTGCAATACAACCTTCATGGGTTGTAACTTGAACAACCAAACCTCCTTGGAGGAGGCAATAGCGGATTATCACACTTTCCGGAAGTTTCCGGAATCTAGGCATTTCCTCTTCTGGGCCATTTTAACAATAGCCGTCCCTGCTCTGTTCCACTTTGTAAATCGGATAAACGCCAACCATACTTAAGTTTTCATTGATTCCCGACTGAAGTGATGCTAAGGAAGAAGTGGATCAAAGCGATTGATTCGTCGCGGTGAAGGACCGAACTTTATAATAAAACAACGTAGCACATTTGATTGTAGCCGGCAGACTACATAGCTGGTGTTAGCAGGCTAGCATTAGCTAGCTTGATGATGTGCCTAACTTTGTGCGGCTGAAAACACACAAGCATCTGAAAACGTCTCGTTTCTTGGCAGTCCCCAGTTGTTCCACTGGAAACAGGAGGGTACAGACCCGATTTTCAGATGTTTGTGTGTTTTAAGACGCACAAAGTTAGGCACGTCAGCTAACGCTAGCCTGCTAATGCTAACGCTAGCTGTGAAGTGCCGGTGCAAGTGTATCTATCTGCGGCTTGCAACCCAGGAGCCGTGTCCTATTATGGGCGTGTCCTGTAGTGGGCGTGTCACATAGTGGGTGGGTGTTGTTAGGTTTAGGGGAAGGGTCAGGGGTAGGGTAAGGTTTTACCGTGCTCTCATAGGTCTGGTGGGCGTGTTGTTGTCCAAAAAATCTATTAATGGCCTATATCGGCTATTTATCCATCAGCTATATACTGTATATACACAACATTGAATTTTTTCGAGGAGGGGGGGGTCGTGTCAGCTGATTAATCGGCTATCAGCTTTTTCCTGCTCCAAACTATCATTTATATATCGGCCTTTAAAAATCCACTATCGGTCGACCTCTAGTTTGTATTATTTATTCTGTCATGGTCTCTGTCAGATCCCGCGTCAGCTGTCCATGTTGACAGCTGTCATCTCCTGAGACGTCACATAGCGCCTGTCACCGAATGTTGTTTGTCCGAGTGAGTGGAGGGGGCGTGGCTTAGCCATAGGTCAATTGTGCAAGTGTACGAACCATCCCCACAAACTCTTGCTTGGATCTTGTCTGTTGAGAAGACCAAATAAAAAATCTCTCTTGAAGTTTCCAAAACAGCAGTTTCACTCCAGTTACTTTGCTATGGCCATTTAAAATCAACATTTTGGTAAGAAGATAAATGATAAGTTTGACCATTGATGAAGATCAGCTTTAATAAGGCAATCTGAAAGGTCAACCCAAGCGTCAGCTTTTCCAGTTTGGAGACCAAAGTTGCTATTTAAAGCCCCCCCCCTTTCCTCTCTCCTTCTCCCCCCCCCCCCCCCCCCCCCCCCCCCCCTCCCCCCCTCTCTCCCTCTTCTATTCCTCTTTTTCTTTTTCTTTTTTTTTTTTTTTTTTTTTCCTTTTTTTTTTTTTGTGTTTTTCCCCATTATGTTATGATTCCATGTCTTGTTTTTTTCTTTTGTTGTGGTTGTGATAAAATACTTTTTTTATTTTTTTACTTATCTAATATTATTTATCCTGATATATTCTTCCCCCCCCCCCACACCCACCTACCATCCCTTCCACCAAGTTTTTTTTTACCAGAGCCTTTTTGTGTGTGAACTTAATTTTTTTTCCAATTACTTTTTTTTTTTTAATATATTTAAATCCCTTAGTACCTATCCCCCTTTCTTTCCCCCCCTCCTCCCCCCCCCCACTTTTGCATTCCCCCTCCACGCCCGGGGGGGAAATTTATTGTTCCTCCACATTTTTTTTTCCCCCGGTTCCCAAACTTTTTTTTTTTTTAATTTCTTTTCCCTAGGACTAGAGGCAGGAATTTAAAAAACAAACAAACATGCATGTCCACTTTTTTTAATACTAATGGGTGATAAGCGCTCAATACCAAAAAGAACGTTTCCACCCACGTTTCTCTCTATTGCCTTAAAGAGGCTGTGTGCTGCAAAATGCGCTGCAATTCAGTGGCCGAATTTCTCACGCTGTCCTGCGGACGTGACGTCAAATGATGCTACATCCGCAGTTTTTGATACAGAAGAAGACGGTCGCGGTAATTCAAACACTGTAAGCAATAATTATGGATTCTTCTGTCTTCAGCAAACGATCCAGATCAACTGAAAGACCACTAAAAATTGTAACTACGAAGAAAAAGCTTAGTAAACAACATTATAGCTTCAGTTTGTGCACGCTCCTGTGACAGCTTGGCTCATGGCTGCAGTTACCTGAAGCGCCAGTCGCAGCCGTCACGAGTTTCGTTTCTTAATCTTGCCTCAAGTCCCTTTAATCATGCTAGCACTCCAGTATTTAGTATTTGTATATTTATTTATTTATTTGACAAGTACATGCACAGCAATATTTACCTCAAAGGGAAATAGGGTTGGTGCCAGGCTATAGCAAAGCTACTAATTCCCACCTGCAGTCCATGGACAGGTGCAGTCGTCTTTAAAATTATTCATACCTTCCAATTTAAAAAAAAAGGCTAAATTCACAATAGCAATTCAAATAAAAAGAAAAGAAACTAATAAGAAAGAGAGAAACAAAAAGAAAGAAAGAAAGAAAGAAAGAAAAAAAAAAAAAAAAAAAGAAAGAAAAACATTTTTTAAGAATTATGATATAGTGAAATAAAAAATTGCTTTTGAATTGTGTGCTTGGAAATAGTAATTTAAAAAAAAAAAACTGTCCCAGACACCTTAGAGCACCTCCCTGAACTGTGGACCAAAATACCTGTCAAAAGGTGCAGAAGTCTTTTTGAACATTAGAGAAAACATCTGATTGCAGGGATTGCCTCAAAATGTTTTTAAACAAAATTTTACTTGTTTTATTTTTGTGTCTTTGTTTTTAATATTTCTGTCAAACCACAATTCAAAATCAGTGTCATAATTTAATGGATTCTTTTTTTATCTATATTATTACTATTGTCAGTTTCATCTTATTTCACTGACAGCTGATTTTTTTTCCTTCTTTAGTTGGAGGGTATGAATAATTTTGAGGATGACTGTTGGTGTTAAAACATGCACTAAAATGTACCAATAAAAAAAGAAAAGAAAAAAACATTTTACTACCAAAATTTCCACACTCGGTTATATACAGACTACAAACAAACATTCAAACATTAAATAATTTATTAGTGAATATATACAGATGTGTACATGTTAGCGTATCTGTACATACTAGTACAGGTACAGTTTAAACAACCACTTTTTGGTCAGGTGTGAAAACATCTTAAAGTCCGTACTTGTAACTTTTCTGTCAGAATGTCCACAGACCTGCGGCTCTATCAGAGAAGGAAGATTGGCCAAATGTGGTTGTAGGTCTGTGAACATTCTCCGCTTGCCATCAACCGCGTCATCCTAGAGGCTTATTCTGATATAAGATACAAATTTATGAATTAGCTTAAATAAAAGACAAATGTTGGAATATTTTATCATTCTTTTGAAACTCAAGATTTTTTGTTTCCCAGGATTTTACAGTCAAGACTTTTTATCATGGATTTCAAGTGCTCTCTTGTACAATGATCCCCGGCGTGTTAGAGATGGAAAGAGTTGCTGCCCAGCTCTTAAGTCAAGACTCAAACCAACTATCATGTATGTGTTTGTTTTTTGGAGTTGGTCACAGCATTTGACTTTAGAGAGTCGGAAATTGAGCTGGTTTAGATATTTTGTCAGAGCTGGTTTGGGGATTGTGACATGCGGTCCAACTGAATCATCATGTAGCTGTTTAGACCTTGCTTAAAGTTTGTGTATGAAAGATGTAAATGTTTAGCTGCTTTTCCTCAATACCTGTAATCCGCAGCACCAGCTGATCTGATGAAGACTGAATGAAAAGCGTGAATAAAGCCAATCAGCAGCCAGTTACTGTAGAGTCCTGAAGGCTCTGAGCCCATAGGTTGCTATTTAGTTTGCTTCTGATAAACTGCATTCTGCCTGCTTGTGTGTGACATATTTGCTAAAAACTGCAATCAGTTCCACTTTACATTTGCAAGTGGCCGCATCTGGCCTTAGACCAAACACCACATACAGAGCTTTGGTCTCTAAGACAAATATTAAATAAAGCCAGACAGCTCAGTGATCCTTTAAAGGCAAGATAAAGTTATCAGAAAGTTTGATTCCTTAAGTTAGGAGGAAAGACACGTTTAGTCTCTGCCAGCTCTTTCTGCAGACGAGCTGAACATCCTGAGTGACTGACATGGAAGTAAAGCAGAATATGGGTACAAGTTGCGAACTGTAGCCTGAGGTTTTTGTTTTAATAACAAGTGTTTGGCGTCTCTGTAGTCAGTGATGAACCTCAGAAGTTTATTTTCTTTAGAGGATACAGGATACGCTGTTTTAGACAGTGAGTCTTTTACATGTGATTATGTGCAAACAGCTGGAATAAACAAACTGCAAACACTGTCTCTGAAACATTTTCTAAACTAATGATTTCTTCTCTCTTTTTTGAATTTGTTTTCAAAATTTGAAGAAGAGAAAGGTCCAGACATGAAACAGTGAGGACTGTGAGCTGTAGATGATGCTGTTTACCTGGAGAGCTGTCAGTCAGTATAATCTGATAATTACAGTGCCAGAACGATTCGCCTGAATATGCTTCAGCTTAACCTGAGTCACGTCTACTTATGAGGAAGTTTAGAGGGCAAAGAAATCTAGCGTAGATGTTGACTGTCCTCAGGGGAGAGAGCTCAAAAACTTGTTCTTCTGGCTTTCATTTTCTGACACCCAGAGGCCATATACTCACTTTGCAAGATAACCATTCTGAAACCTGTGATTTAAACAAAGAAACCCTCTTTTTTTTTTTTTTTTTTTACTTTATATGTGCAGTACATATAATTCATCAATAAAAGTCCAATTGTTTTTTCTTTTAAACATATATCAACAAAATGTTTTTTTTTTCTGCAAAATACTGTTGTTTCAACTTGTGTGCTGTTATATTGCAGTTCAGTCTCACTGCGGAGGCTACAAAACGCTTTGTCTTCAGTGTGGCCTTGGCCTACTATCACAGGAAAAAGATGGCAGCATTTTGTTTTGCCTGATTTATTTTATTTTGTTTGAGCAGATATAATGTGATTTGATTTTGTGTTCATTTATTTATTTATTTATTTATTTCATTGTCTCCCATCATCATAGCAAGCAGTATGATGGACTGGCTGCCTTGTTGAGAGGAACAAATTTGCTTAATTGATATAAAGGAAATAAAGCTTTGTGGATATAAGGCTTCTACTCATACTTGAGTATTGTTCTTTATTTTTGTTATTGCTACGTTTTTATTTATTCTATTTAGCCTTTATTTTATCAGGACAATTGTGTAGGACAATGTGTGGTGGGGAAGAAGAAAAAAAAGAAAACACAAGTTTCAATAAAACATTTAAACATTTAAAACAAAATAGGAGAAGTAAAAGCATCAAGTTTCTGAGCTTTTTCTAATGTGTTCCAGTCACTTGAAGCTGCAGATGAAAGGACATTTGTCCAAAGTAAGGGGTGGTTTGGGGGATTTGTAGCATGGTTCTGTGGGAGGACCGTGTGTTTTATCTGAGCTGACATCAGTATGGAGGTGATGGGGGTGTTTTATAGATGATAGTGAACCAGTGACAATTACAGTGAGTATGTAAGGATGACCGTTTAACTTGACCGTAGAGCAGACAATGATGAGTTCTGAAAGCAGCATAAGTTACAAGTCAGACAGCAGAGCCAGACTGGGTCCAGTTTTGAACAGTTCTTTTGCAAACATGTTGGTAGATTGTGTCACCAGGAGGATCGTCCTTTCAACAGTCAAACATTTGGCTGTGAGTGAGGAGTGATTTCTGTACAGAAAACCAGCTTTGACCTTTGATTGCAACATGTGTATGTGATGTGAGAGAGACAATGCACTATATCAAGATAGATTCTGAAATATTTGTAAAGAGTAAGCTGTTCAGTGGTGGTCCCATCTATTGTAAGTTACTTGTTAATACTGAAACTGACAAGAGGAAACAAAGGAAGGGGGGACATGAGGAGCAAACCAAGAGGTATGAGAAGAAAAAGGGTACAAAGATATTACCGATAGAAAACAACTATACAACAAAAACAGGGAAACCAGACAACCAGCTGCTACACCTGCAAAGAAACTTATAGAAAACATCATGCATGTAAGAAAAGCAATCAGTGGTAGCACATACGTTTTATTATCGTTATTATATGAATGCTTTATATATCAAAGCTGCCAGAAATAACATTATGAACAGAGAACTGAAAGAACTTCAGTAAAATGTTGGGTCAGCTGATGTTTTATTACAGCCTGCTTATTAATATGAAGTGATGTCGCCTACTGCCCTTTTTTTTGTTTAACACAAAAGGTTGGTATGTCACATTTTTTAAATGGCGTGGGAGATATGTCATAATTTGGCCTCCTTAAAAATGTTTTCATTTTATTTGAAAAGTTTGCACTGTGGATCAGCATCACTGAGATTGTTTTGACTACAGCATAGCATTCCAGACTTTATTTTTGCAGTAAATGATTCCCTATCTAACCTTCATCTTTGCTTTTGATTGACTCGTCTGTTTATCTGTGATGTAATCCTGGTTCTGCTTGAAAAAAAACATTTGATAAAGTTGAAAATTGTTTTCATTTGTCTGCGATTCAGTGATGTCTGTTACAAGCAAATTAAAGAAAATCACTGACTGAGAGGAGGAAAATAAAATGAGCTACAGTCATTGCATGAAGGGAGAGAAGATTTGCTGCAAAAAAAAAAAGGGTAATTCTTTCAATGCCAACAAAGTTGGGAGTGAACACTGTAAATGTTCATGCTAGGTGGAGGTGGCATTCTTCACTTTCTCAGTCTGGTCCGTTTCCTGAGCAGCTAAAACCAAAAAGCTGCTGATTTGTGTTTTCACTGGGTTACAGGAGACTATATAAAAGAAACAATATACAGTAAGGAAATAAACACAGAAATAAAGTTTAACAACATTTATTGACATACACAGGTATGCATTCCCTTTTTACTCTGTTCACTTATCATTCTCAGAAACAAGATTCATAGACCAAAATTAACGGTACACCACACAAGGTGGACAATCCTGCATGAGTACACTACACACTGCAAACGTCAACCATAACTCGCTTGCACGGCAAACCACTGCAAACGATTTCACTCTAAACAAGATGGGGTGTAATCACTTGTGGACACTGGTGGGAACATTTTAGGGGATGGGAGTAAAAAAGAAAAAAGGTAAGACGTACAAAACAGAATAGTTAGTCCGTTTGTACAACTGTCACAATATGTAAAAGAAAAACAACTTGGACCAGGAGTATACTGACTAAAAAAATAAAAACTGTAACAAAACAAAATACAAAATTACTACATTTTATGGACTACTATATTACAAACATTTTAATTGAATCTGTAAACTCCCACGCCCAGTCTCACACTCATTCAAGCAAATGTTGGTGTCTACAGTATGAGACACTTGATAATCAGACACAACCCCAGGAATGTGATGATGCACAAACAGGAAAAATGAAGAGAGAGGAGGAGCAGAATATCTGCCAAAAAGCTGTTGCCCCAAGGATGGGGCAGTGGGACAGCAGGCTGAGGGGGTGGAGAAGGAAGAGGAGGAGATGGAGCTTGAGGGATCTCACAGTAAACTCCTGTCCAGCCCTGGTAGCACTGACAGGTGAACTTGTGCTTCATGTCCAGGATATCATGGCTGTTTAGGTGACCCCTGACATGGAAGCGAGGGCCCCTGGGTGTCGGGTTGCGGTGGATGTGAAAGAAGAGTGGATTCAGGTGCAGGTAAGCTCCTGAATTCAAGCTCTTGCGGACACATCTGCCATTCTTTTTACACAGTGCTTTGCTACAGAGTTTAGCTGCTGATGTGACATTGATGACATAATGACCCAGAGGACCGTCAATGTACTTCTTCACAGTCAGGCAGTTCCTCTAGAAGAGAAAAGCAACATTACAGATCATCAGAACTCAAAACAAGGCAAAGCAAGTTTATTTGCATAGCACATTTCAAAACAAGTCAAGGTGCTTCACAAATGACATAGAACCATTACAGTAGGGTGCAGAAGAAAAGGAACTTTAAAAAGGAAAAAGAAGTTAAGAAAAATCTAAAATAAGATAAGATGCACAAATATTTATATTTGTTTTGTTAGAAAGCAGTGGCAAATAAAAGACAGTACATTTTAACCTTGAGAAATTTGCTGAAAGTTTCAGCCAACCTGCAGTTTTCTGGGAGTTTGTTCCACATATGAAGAGCATAAAAACTGAATGCTGCTTCGCTATGTTTAGTTCTGACTCTGGGGACAGAGTAGACTTCACACTGATGACCTGAGGGATCCGGTTGGTTCATAATGAGCTGGAAGATCCTGAATGTGCAGTAGTTTGGCCCTGAACCATTTAGAGCTTTGTAACTTAAGAGCAGGATGTTGATGTAAATTCTTTGACAAACAGAAAGCCAGTGTAAAGATCTGAGGACTGGAGTTTTATGATCCACTTTCTTGGTCTCAGTGAGGACTATAGGGACAGTGTTACAATAGTATAGTCTACTAAAGGTAAATGCATGAACAAGTTTTTTTTAAATCCTCCTGAGACATTGGTTCTTTAATACTTGATATGCTTTTTAAGACCGATTTCACACCTGACATTCAGGTCTGAGTCAGTGACTACTCCTAGATATCTGCCTTGGTTGTTATTCTTTGTTTGAGGCTGAGTGCTGACTTTAAATCTTTCTTCCTGGGCTCCAAAAACTTGTAATTTCAGCTTTGTCTTCATTTAACTGAAGAAAGTTTTGGTACATCCAATCTGATCAATCTGATCTGATCAATGAATCTCTGGATTGGACTATAGTCTCATGGTGAGATGGTTATATAATTTTGTGTGTGATCAGTATAGTCGTGGTAAAATATTTTGTTGTTTCTCATAATATGAGCAGTTGTAGATGTTGAACAGCAGTGGCCCCAAGATCCAGCCTTGGGGAACTCCATGTATTTTTGTTAAAAGTTACCTTTATACATTTTAAATAGGACTCAAACCAATCAACTGCAATGCCAGAAAGTCCTACCCAGTTTTTCGGCCAGTATAGTAAGATGTTGTGGTCGACCGTGTCAAATCCAAGACTGAGCTCCAGTAGTACCAGTCATGAAATGTTTCCGCTATCTGTATTTAAAGGGATAGTTTGGATATTTTGACATGAAGCATGATTTCTCCACCAGCAGTGTTTGTGCATTAGCAGGGATCTGGCCCCAACTTTGTCCCGTGAGCCGAGTTCTGCCCAGTTTTCAGTTTGAAAAAAATAGTTCCGGCTAGTTCCTGGGGTCACAAAAGCTTCACAAATCAATATGTTCAAAAGGGTGATTACAAAATCTTGACCCAAATAAATTAGGACCTTGCAATCACTCGGCAATATTTTATCCCTGTACATATCTCTGCACACTGCCACTAGCGTTTCTTCCAGCTGTTGTGCTATTTACATTTGGCTGCAATGTGAGTGAGCAAAAATAAGAACTAGCGTCATAAGCAGTTTTACTATTGAACACAAATATTGAAAATGGTACAGATGTGCAATTATCCCAGCTGTCCTAATAAGAATGTCCCTGAATCACTTTGTATTTCATTGTTTTCCTGTCTCTAATGTTTATGTGGGGAAACTTGATATTGTGTGAAATGGAATAATCTCATCGAACTGACTCGAGAAAAGTGTTTCATTTTGCTTATTTCACCTCTGCATGGACATACAGTAGAGATGCTATATCCCGCCTCTGGCATGGAAAGCTTTACTGACTGCCAAATTTTTATGAATTTTGTCAGTAAAGAAAGAAACAAACTCATTACAGGCCTGGTTGGATAGAAGTTTGGGGTTATTGACACAGGAGGATTAGTTAGTCTGTCAATAGTAACTAATAAGGCGCTCACATTATTGCTGTTCTTAGCAATGATGTCAGAAAAAGAATCATTGTCTTGCATTTCTCAGCTCCAGATTATAAATTCTGTGTTTCTTTAGATCTGATAGTGAACCTGCAACTTTGTTTTTCAACACATGCATTCTGCTTTTCAACATTCTCATTTTTCAGCTCTAACCAGTGTGATATTTCCCAATGGAGTTCTCTTTCTGGCAGTGATCACTTTCATCCTGGTGGGAGCAATGACATCCATAGTGCTTGTAATTTTACCATTGAAATGATCCACACGCTCTACAACTGAGCGACAGGAAAGGGGAGGTGAGGAAGCTTGTAGCTTGTGTAGACATTTCACTGCTAGATTCAACAATGTCCCATTTTTTTCCTAGCCTCCACTTGGGCATTTTTGTTGACAATAGTAGCACTCTCAAAAGAAAAACACAGAACAATCAGACAGAGGAACATCCATCACCACAACCTTGGAAATATTTAGACCTTTAGAGATGACTATCCAGACAAGAGCTGTGATTATTTCTCCAGTAACAACAGACTGTGTGGAAATGGGGGGAAAAAAAAACTTTTAAAATTCTTTATTTTTTTTTTTCTATTTTGGTTACAATCACCTGTGATCGAGAGTACTCCGAGGATCCCCAGAGGACAACGCCTGATGCTCCCAGGGCGGCACTTTCTCCAATAGTGTGAACCAGGTCACTCTTATAGAAGCGGGGGGGGGGGGGGGGGGGGGGGGGAAGGGTAAAATAAAATAAAGGGAAAGAAAGTATTTTAAGTCAATTATCACTGAAATTCTCATAGTTTATAAAGCCTTTTAAAAAAACATTCAGGAATTCAAATTACTAACCCAATTTCTTACCCGTGGATTCGATTAAAAATGTTTTCCAAGCTACAAACACAGATTTTGTCTGTTTTGTCTTTCTCTCTTCTGTTTCTCAGTTATGCTTATCTCCTATGAGTAGTTAGTATTTTCCCTGTAGAGGATGGTTAAACCAAGCTAACAGTTAATCAGAACAACTCAACAGGAGAATATTGTTTCACATCTGAAATAAAAACATTTCATTCACAATTTTTCGAGCATACATGTATTGTTTTAAGATGGGCAGTTATCTAAACTTTGAAGTTATCTCTGCAGATATCAAAACTATGTTAGTTTTTGGAGGATTATTTGTTTGTTGTAACAATGATTCAAGTAAATCTTTTATTGTTTGAAAGCCTGTTTGTTTACTTTTAAATTGTACAAGGCAAATGCATTTACAGGATGAGCAGCAGTAGGTTGCCCCCCTGAAAAACTTGCCAAATCTTCTCTGCTAATGCCAATCATTGGCTGCTTGAGACAAATGCTGGTTGCAGAATGGGATGCCATCCATTAGCAGTGTGTGATCAAGCTGGTGACCAGCATGAGGAAGAGGTGCCAGGCTGTTTAGGCAGTGAATGGTTCTTCCACATGCTACTATTTGCGACATGAATAATTTTTCAAATTCCCAATACAGTATGTCTTGTTTCTTCAGACTTCAATCATCCAATTTAACAAACAATACCAAACAAGAGTCAACAACAGAATAAGCTGCTTATAAACATGGTAACAATTAAAAGTGAAATAAACAGTTTTTCCAACAGTATTAGAGTCATTGCCAAGTATTGTTTCAACAAATAGCTAATCAACCAAACACAAATGCCCCTTCTTTTTTGTGCTGAGTTTGTTATGAAACTACATTTTCTTGACCACTGCTGTCTGTAGCTACTGAATATTACTAACCATGTTACTCTACATAGATCCTGGCCTGTATACTGTTTGCCTCAGTCAGGAAACAAACTATGTATAATTACCATTTATGAATAACAGGAATGTCTCTTTAACAATTTAGACATGAAACAAGAGCAATAACAGAAAGCAAAGAAATGAACATATTCTTTCAGCTGGGAATTAAACCATGGATGCTGCAATCATCATAATATCTGTCTTAACCCCTTCATACCTAAATTTATATATAACTCCAGAACAAGAAAGTATATGCAGGGTTAAAAAAAAAGAAAAGAAAAAGACTGCTACAAAAATGCAATAAAATATTATGTAAATTAACAACAAATAATAAACAAAGATAAATAACCAACTACTGATTTAGAAATAGATGAATAAGAGAGAGTAGAAACAAACAGATAACTGAAATAAATTAGTTTGATAGAAAAAAAAAAGGAATGAAATGAAGGCCAGTTTGGGAGATTTGTGACAACAGGCATCAAAAGGTTAATCATTTGTTCACTGGATATTTCTGGTTTAAAAAAACAGGCATTTTGATGAAATGTGAAAACTGAAAGTGTACCTCTGAAAGCACAACAAACGTGTAGGCATAAAAAGGTCTAGAGTAGACAAAGACGGGCAGCGTGAAGTCCATACGAGCAATAGATGCAATCCTCATGGCCTCTTTGACGCGATAGTGGACAAACTTGACGGTGTTTTGGGAAGACTTTAGCTCATAATCCAGGTAGATGGAAGGGTAGAGGGCTGTACTCTCCTTCCAAAGCCACATTAGATGGTCATTGCGGACATGCTCGACATTAGGGCATTCGCCAGTGTAGCGCTGTGGGTGATGCTTGTATCCATAGTTGTAGCAGTCGGGGAACAGGTAAAACCCCCAGAGCCCATCTGGCCTGCGGGCTTCAGCCAGAGCCAAGGTCAAATTCATGAAGGCTTGTCCAGCCCTCTCAAAAGTTTCCTTTGCCTCATTTTCTACTTTGCTCTCTGGCCAGTTTGGATGAAGTTTTCGGATTTGTTCCTTGGATTTTTTGCGGTAGATGTCTTTGGAACCCCAATTTCGGACCCATTGAGGCCTCCAGTTCTCCCAGTCAATAACACCTAGACCACGAAAATACTTGTGCGGGATCAACTTGTCAATATCAGCCCTGGCCTTGCTCAAATGTTTGGAAATGCTCTGGTTCTGAGGCAGTCCACCATTAATAGCGATGCCAGAGCTAGAGTAGTATGGGTAATATCCCAGATGGCTGTGGTAAAATATGGTGACATTTGGTCCACTTAAGGTTTCGTTGAGGTTCGCCACAATGTCAAAAATGCTCAGGTCCAGGTCCACCTCGAATCTAAGGCGACATGACTCCGTAGGAGCGTTCCACACGACAACAAAGGGTCGATGAGGGATCAGAGGTGCTCTGGCAGGCTTCATCTGGTCACCCCTGACTTGGACCTTTACCCCCATACCAACCCACAAGACCAGTGTCAGGAGACAGAACCCTAGTAGCACCATGGCCTGCGATTCCTCATGGAGCAATTAGCGATCCTACACAGGAAGTAAAAAGATATTACATATTTAGAGAGGAAATAAAGACATTATGAGCTTCAGTGAACAAGGATAATCAAGCAGCCTGTCTGCAAACATCAATGATGGTCACTGAAGTGAGTGCTCCAAATTCCACACAAAACACAAAGCTACCCTGTTCACAGTGGAAGCAGGACTGTTGATCCTGGATGGAGAGAGTTATCAAGAAAAGCTCTGCATCCTCTCACAAGCTTTTAATAAACAAAAAGATTCAACACCAACTCTACTAACGTGGAAATTCCCTCAGGAGATCATATCAATTGATGGATTATTCCTGACTAGTACCCAAAAAATATTCAGTTTTCTATCATAAATTTAAAGCTCATCTGTAGGCAGGAACATTTTGAAAGTTGGGTTCACATTCTCGTAGCTTTAAAAACAACACAAAGATTTTTAGAAAGAAAGAAAGAAAGAAAGAAAGAAAGAAAGAAAGAAAGAAAGAAAGAAAGAAAGAAAGAAAGAAAGAAAGAAAGAAAGAAAGAAAGAAAGAGGCCATGCTTTGAAAAAATATACCGAAAATAGAAATATCAATAGTAAACAATGACTTGCCGCACAATGATAAAGTTCATTGTCATGTTCTTGGCATCTTAGGACATCTAAGGATACCTGAGGACCCCAGTAAAGTTAATCCCAGTGTCAAAAATGTTTACCTGTTACTATGCCTGAGTAGATTGCAATAAAACAAGGCGAAATGTGAAAATGTGAAATGCCATTTTCAGCCCTTCTAAGCCCAATTGGGCATTCAGGGTTAAACTCAGATCTTGACCACCAAGAACCACATCAAAACTGTCACCAAGGCAGCTTTTTCATACCTTAAAAACATCAACAGAATGAGAAGTTTTGTCTCTCAAAAAGAACAGGACAAACTGGGTTGTCAGTACTTACCAACTCCCCAGTCCCCTCCATAAGGTATTAACAAGGTCTCTAAAAGAATAAAGGAATGCAGTATTGTTTGCTTCACTAAAGCTGGATTTATAGTCGCGCGTTCTCTTCGGCGCGTTAGGCCCGCGTAGCTAACGCGGATGAGTTATGCTCTCGCACTTGTGCGTAGGGTACCGGCAATGTGTTGCAGTACCCTTTTCACTCTGAAGGTGGCAGTGCGGCTGGTATCATCTTGTAAACTCCACAAGCCAGTCTTCTTCAATGGTTTACTTAACTTCCGGGGGCATTTCCTCTTAGAAAGTGCCTGGATGAGGCATCATAAGATGTTCATATTTTCTAATCTCCTCAATCAGTCTCTCATCTATCTGATCCATTGTTTGTGAATTTTAAAATTGGCTGAACAGCGCAAATTCAGCGAGAACCTCCAGAAATCCAGAAACATGTAATCGCACTCTGGCCAGTCACATGATAGTACTTCCACGTCTCTGCGTTCACGTAGCCAGGATGTACGTCGGGTCCAGAGCGGTGCGCGTCAGGCCACCGCGGACCTATGCAGACCCTATGGGGAGGCTATGGCGGTTGTGCAGATGCAGACAACACGTGACTATAAATCCACCTTAAGACGTGGCTGCATCAACACATCCCACACTCTGTGCACGGCTTTAAGACTGTGCATGCAAACCATGATAAGAAAACCAGCATAAAACTAGAGGGAAGTGGAATTTCAGAGCTTTCTAACTGTTGGTGCCATCCTGGACACGTCACCGTAAAAGAGAAGATACACAAGGGACATGGAATGGTTCGCTGGAAGATTTTGTGCATATTACAGTATTTACCCAGAGAGTTTACCTGTGTTACTCTGGTAGCAGTTTATCATACCTGGTACCACTGCAGACACAGCCTGTGATGTCATCAGCTCTGTCGTTGCTAGGTTTCAAACACAGCATTGTAATGCATTGATTGTGATCTCTGGAGACTTCAGCAATGTCTCCCTCTCTGCTAGTATATTACTTTCCAACAGTTTGTCAGCTGCCCCAAAAGAGAAAATAAGATGTTGGATTTCTTTTATGCGAAAATAAAAAATGCTTTCAGCTCCTCTGCCCTGCTTCCTTTAGGAAGATCTGACCACAATCTAGTTCTTCTTACCTCCACCTACAAACCCAAATCCAAATCGGGCCAATAACAAGAAATTATTGCATCATTGCGATAAGTTTGATATCATGACAACCTCCCCCGATAACTTATACACCATCCAGTTGGAATTTTTCAAGATCGGACATGCAGAAGTTAAAAAAATCACACTTTTAGTCTGTTCTCGCTGAGATATTGCGATTGAGGAAAGAAAGCTGCTGCTTTACAGGAGAGACCCCAAACTGCTCAAACCACTTTCCCATTTTATTTTAGACACAAGCTAATCCATACAATTGGAATTTTTAATTTGATATAATTAGTTATGTATGTGTGTTATTGATTATCGGTATCGGCCTTTAGGAGCTGAAATGTATCGGTTATCGGTATCAGTTTTAAAAAACGGTTATCATGCATCCCCACTATTATAACCTGGTCTAATGAAACTGAAGATGCTCTGAGAGGGTGCTGTGAGGCCACAGGCTGAGTCACATGGAGACAACAACAACATCCTGATTGAGTGTGTGACAGATTATATAAACTTCTACATAAAAATCTGAATGGACAGCATCGTTCCATCAAGAACAATGAGGTCTATCCCCGATAGTAAGCCTTGACCTAAAAAAAACTACTAAGGTATGAAAAATATCCCCGGCTTTAAGTTAAAGGGGAATAAGACTGATGGAGGTCTGGACAGAGCTAATGAACTGAACATGTTCTTCACTAAGTTCAGTTCACCCCCCTGCCTCCAGCCTGGACAAGTCAGGTCGCACTTTGAGGATTTCGTGAAATGCTCCGTAAATTCCAGGTGGATACCTTCACAACCTCCTGGATGTATGACTACACTGTACACCTCAGACTTTTAAACCAAGTCTGAGTCCTGTCATCTGCAGAAATACTCTGATTACTCTGCAGTTGTGGGATGAACCAGTGATGGACAAGAAGCAGAGTACAGAGAACTGGTCTGTCAGTTTGTAAGAAGATGTGGAAACAATCACTTCATCTTGAATGCCAGCAAAACAAAAGAGATGATTGTTGTTACTTCAAGGGGAAGAAGAATAAACAAAGCACTGTTTACATCCTAGGAGAAGAGGCGGAGTAGGTGGAGAAATATAAGTACCATGGAGTTCAGCTGGACAACAAACTAGACTGGAAATGCAACACAGAGGCCGTGGCCTAGAATCCATCTGTGCTATGTTCAGAGAATATAAAGCTCTTCAATCCGAGGACTCAGGTCAGCAAACCCAGACCAGAGTCCAGACTAAATATGGAGAAGCTGCATTTAGCTGTCAAGCTGCAAACAAGCGGAAAAAACTGCCAGCGGAGATTAAACTTTCACCAAATCTAAAAACTTTTGAATCCAGGTTTAAAACATTTATTTTCTTATGCATAAAATCTGCACCATTTGTTACAATAAAGGATAACTTTCTTGTTTTTCAACCTAGACCTTAATTCTAGTAGTTTATATGTGCATTTAATCCCAGAATTTCCCTTCTGGGATGAATAAAGTATTTTTTATTTCATTTCATTTCATTTCATTTACGCACTGGTAAAATTTCTGCATCACTTTGACTCCATAAGATATTTAGTTGAGTCGCCCTCTGGCGTACATCCACATAATGGGAGAGATGGGACAACAGGAGTGGGCCTCTGTATATAAGGTATCATCTGCAGTAAAACTCCTTTATTTCACCAATACTTTAAGTAGAATGAACAAATGAACAAGTACTATTGTCCTGACCATCTGTAGAGTGTAGAGAAAACCCCCAACAACTAACGAAGAGCTAAATCTGGACTGAACTCACTGGACAATAGTACTCGTTTGTTTGTTCATTCTACTTAAAGGTAGAGTCCGAAGTCCCTCCAGCGTTTCTGTTTGCAAACAACAGCATTCAAACTTAGCGCTCCTCCCCTCTCAGGCTAATGAGTGTCACCTGAGTGTCATTAGCATACAGATGAAATGGACATTTATGTTTCCTGAAGATTTACCACAGGAGGACAAGTGACATCCCATTCCCAATCCATGGGGTTCAATATGACATTGGTCCACCCTTTGCAGCTAGAACAGCTTCAACTCCTTTGGGAAGGCTGTTCACAAGGTTTTACTTATTAAGGTTTTTTTTATTTATTTTATTCTATTTATTATTCATTTATTTATTTTATTTTAAGGTTTCGTTTTATTTAGGAGTGCGTGTTTATGGGGATTTTTTACCATTCTTCCAAGAGGACATTTGTGAGATCACACAAGGCCTGGCTCTCAGTCTCTAATTCATCCCCAAGGTGTTCTATGGGGTTGAGGTCAGGACTCTGTGTAGGCAAGTCAAGTTCATCCACACCAGACTCTGCCATCCATGTTTTTATGGGCCTTGTTTTGTGTGCTGGTGCACAGTCATGTTGGAAGCGGAAGGAGCAAGCTCCAATTGGTTCCCACAAAGTTGGGAGCATGGAATTGTACAAGATTCTCCTTTTACTGAAACTAAGGGGCCAATCCCAGCTCCTGAAACCAACCCCACACCATAATCCCCCTTCCACCAAACTTTACAGTTGGCACAATGCTGTCAGACAACTCACCTTGCCGAAAAACACTATAAATGTTGGGTGGAGGTATCCAAGAATAAATCTACAGTATACAGCGCCATAATCAGAAAAAAAAGTATACTGTCAATGTCGTTTTGTGTTTAAAATGGAAATATTCATGCATTTTACAGCTTTTGTTCAGAACTATAGTTTCAAAGCTTGAAACCCTTTTCTGTTTATATCCATGGACACATCCAGCATTTCAACGAACACATTTGGCTATGTGCAGTTCTGTTACTGTTCTTTTTTCCCCTCCTGTCATCCTGCTAAAATGCTTCACCCCAGCTTTCTCTGTAGTAGCTCCCCACCACCCACACCCTCCTCCGCTTCCATTTGCTCTTGGCGCCCCCTCATATGTATGTAACTCCTGTCTCCACTTTTCCAAAGCTTGGAGGGGAAACATTGCGGTGGTCTTTGAGAAATATTGCTATGAGGTTGCCTCTGAAGATGTCATGGAAAATCTCCCATCATTCCTTTTTTTCTTTGCAGGACTGTTACCAACAAAGAAGTAGGAAACAACTGGTGGGCTGAGGCTTCTATAATCATTTCAATTTTTCATCCACATGAGGAAAACACTGTGGAGTTGATGTCTCTGATTATTTTAATGGCATGAGAACTTGAGCATGGGAATAACTTTGGATATGGATCAGTGAGCTGTTAACTGGAAAAGCGTGTAGCTAAAGAGAAGGATTCAGAGTTGCAGTCTGATAAACTGATTAAACATTTCCTAAGAAGCATTTTATAAATCCTATAGCTCATTGGTGTGTGTCCTCATGTCCTCCTTGAAAGCATGTCTTCAAGCTGTGCCTCTCACAAATTTCATAAATCCTCCCAGCCGGATGGTTTTCCTGATGATTCTGATCCAAGACAAACAGAGTGCGGTGAAGCCACTCAGGCTGTCTTCAAAACCACTGCAAGCAAGGAGCCTGTGGAAATGACTCCAGACCACATGAGAGACCCCCAAATACAAAGTCTGGGTCCAAATTGATACTGGACACTTAGCTTTATGTTTTTTCTCAGACAGACACAACACAACAGCGAAAGCAGCAAAAATCAACTGATTGAATCCAGATGACAATGGAAGACACTTTGTGAGCTAAACCTCAAGATGTTTCACCATGCCAGTAGTATGTCTCTAGGTGGTGAACCGCTAGTCAATAAGTTTCACTATTCTTAGTATGAAACTTATCTTAGTATGACTAAAAATCTGTTTTGGAAAAAAGAAAAAGCTCATATAATGCCACTTTTTGTATACTACATGTCACATTAAGTATTTTATAGCTATGATGATTTAATCTTTCACAATATTTCATGAGACCATGACTCAAAATCTGCTTAATTAGTTAACAATAACATCAGAATACATGTAACTCATTTAAGGTGTGGCAGTTACTTTCATAAACTTCGCCAGGCCACTGTAACACCTACTTTCATCTCCCTAAATGAGACTTGATGGTTATGTTTGATTCACGACCAATATGTGCAGCGTAGTCTAGAAAATAAAGACAGCCTTGAATCAGAAGTTAATGGTCCTGCATTAATGTTAAACAACGATCAGCAGATTATGCAGTGGTGTGTGCATGTGTTCACATTTATGTGTCTGTTTGGGAGGGGGGGTATAAACCACAGAAACTCTGAGTCACTGCTGACTACCATTATTATAGATTAATGTGTATGAGAAGTCACAATTGTATTTCCAAGATGAGGCTGAAAACGGAGGTAATTTCATGTCACGTCTAAAAAAAGAGGTCAGTGTGAACCTGAACTTCATCAAGCCTTTAAATGAATAAACCTGATCTGAAGCAGCTATTTAGTGGATAGAATCACACCAGAACTACACGCTCAAAACTGTGCTGGGCCTGATCACAAACAGCTAAATCATTTTCCACTAATTAAAAGTTTTGGTTGAAAGTAGCTGGAGTGCAATTTCAATTTTGACAGTTTAAACTTGGAATTGTGATGGAGTGGCAAGCTACTATTACCTTACTGATGGATAGCCATCAAATAATACATCCATTACAAATAATACAGACCTTTCAATAAATCCCTTTGTTCCTCAAATGATAATGAAAAAAATGTACAATTATGATTGGACACTGAACAATTTTAATTTGAGTTTTTATGGCTCTACAGAGGATGCATCTTTTAGACTTTGTTGTTTCCATGACTATACCTGTACTAAATATAAACCATAATTTTTAACCTTGTGTGTGCCTTGTAGGTAAGCTGAGCTGAAATGTAAATACCTGATAAATAAGTTGTGCACATTAACTCAGTCCCTGCCATTCACGTCTATAGCCGTGTACAGCGGGGGGAACAGTATTAAACACGTCAACATTTTTCTCCGAAAATATATTTCTAGTAAAACTATTGACATGAACACAATCTGGTGACAATCTGGCGACATCTGGTGAAAATTTTAATGCTTTTTCCCCCCGCTGAATACGGCTATAGACGTCAATGGCAGTGAATGAGTTAATTCAAAATGTACAAGTCTACGAATAATAAAAGTTCTGTAAAACGACAAATAAAAACATTAGAGCAAAAGGTATCCAAAAATCCAATTGATTACAACCATTTTTTTTTACAGTAAATTAATGTTATAACATATCTGTGACTCCATTTACTGTATTTATTTATTAACCTTTATAGTGTATATAACTTCCTGTAGAGTCTTAGCTCATTCAACCTTTCCTGTGTTTGAGTCTTGTGTAGTCTTTCATCTATAATGTTGCCTTTGTCCAGTCTGGTCTCTACGGTTCCTGCAGATTTGCAATTTCCATACTGAGGGTCTAATAAAGGTTTTCTTATTCTGAACCATTTGTAATTAAAGCAGCAATTTACAGTGCGTTAAACTTGCCTGTATGGTTCTGTACTGTGAATTTCCCACCCTTCCATGTGCAAAGGTGCACTGTAGCATCACAAATGGGACCTTATATAAGTTCTGAAAAGGAAGAGCTGGGATGAAGGGGGGTTACAAAGCAGTTCGTAGGGGAGCTGGCAAAAATGAGAGCAGATTAAAAAGAGCGCTAAAGGTGTGCTTATTGCACACCAGGCATTATTTACTGAGATAAGCTAAATATGCAGGTCTGTGAAACATTGTTACAGGCACAAAAATGGCACCAATTGCTCTTACTAATGACTGAATAATCTGTAAAGATCTTTTTTTTCTTTCTTTCTTTTTTTTTTTTTTTTTAAAGGAAACAACTTTACACCATAACTGATACTTCTTATTTCATAATTGTAATTAATGAACCAGATACAGGATGACAATTTGCTGACAATCTGGTCAGTATGGAGGGGGTGTTTAATCTGATCTGCTACAGCATATTACATATCAGGTGAAATATGATGTCATTTTTTTCAGGAGCAAACCACTGGAAAGAAATTTTGAGAAGAGGGATTGGAACCGTGAAGCATCCAGCAGTCTTATCTTGCATTTCATGGTAATGGATGAATTTAGTTCTTTTCAGTTTTCAGTATGAGGTCCCTCAAATAGGGGATGATCAGAACAAATGGTGCTAATTTGTGCCAAAATGGCGATGTTAGAGACTTCTCCTGTTTATCCTAAAACCTCCTTTTGTTCTGCTTCATTTTATCAGAGTTGGACTCTGTAGAGATAATGTTCATATATATCACTGTACAGATGCGGGCATGAAAAAGTTTCCCTTTCTGCCGACTGCCAGCTGACTGCCAGCCACTTACCAGCGACTTCTCTGCTAATTCAATCACACAGAGAAACACCTGTGTGCCCAGGGGAAACGATTTCAGAGCATAAATGAATGCCCGGAACAAGGATGTTTCCACATGTCAAGTTTGGACACCGTGAGTGATGACGTGTTCACAGGACAAATCGTTCAGCCAGTGATAGTGCAGTAAAAGTGCACTATTACTGCACCACTTCTGGCAGAAAAGGTGGAACTTTTTCATGCCTGCATCTGTAGTACCACGAGCTTTAGAACTACAGCTGCATCATTCCTGGAGATATTCATGTTCATCCTGAAAGCCTAAAACATTTTCAGCATTAAAATATTGTTTGTTTTGCTGTAGATTTTTATATCTTAGTTTTGCAAATTTTTTGTTAATATGCAAAATTGTTTGTTAGCACATTAAATCTCCAGCAACAAACTAAACTGAGCGAGTTGGTGTTTACTTCTGTGTGAAAGTATTTACAAATGATCATCTAAAGTAGAAATGTAAATTCTTGTGCCAAAGTTACTATCATAATTTTTGCACACTTCATCAGGAAAACCTTCAAAATATAGCAACAGTGGTGAACGAATTGATGAGCTGTCAAATGAGAGCAGACCACTAACAAATATTAATAGTTTCTGACTTATAAACAGTCATACCAGGCAGAAACAGCTGGGAAAGTCCTTTTGATATATTCAAAGGCCAATTTTGTAGTTGTACATTGAGAAACAATCACATCTTTAAACAGGCTAGCGATAGCCATGCAGAAGGCTTTTAATGTGGTGGTGCATGCCATGCTGCAGGGAGCAGTAATCTGAACATATCAAACTTTGAACTTTTAAGACACTCATTGAAAACCTTGATGGAGCTCTGTAAACCAAATGCTTTGGAATTGAACTTTTAAATAGATAATGGATACTGTTTTCATATTTTTATTTGCTTCAATCACTCAGTTTCAAGTAATAAAACATGGTAGTGAGAGAAAATCTGTTTTTGTTGTTGATATTTGTTCAGTGTTTCTATATCAACTTGTTTATCTGCTTATAAATGCCCCTGAGTTGACTGAACTCTAGCCAGTTGTTACCAGATTTTTGGCTGCTGTGACAAAACAGCAGGAAAATATACCTGAGCAACTATGAAATAATCTTTCCTGCTTCCTCATTTTCAATCACCACACAAGCCTCCAAATACTGTATATTTCACTCGTTGATCAAATTATCAGGATACATTGACACAGCTCAGTCTTTGTCATGTCTTAATTAAGTCAAACTTATTAGTAATTAAAAAGATTACATACCTTCCTCTCTGCTGGAGCGATGCTTTTGTGTGGATGGTTCTCTTTGTTGAGTTTTAAACCTCAAAAACGTGAAAGCACATTGTCGATTAATAGGCTACTGTCTCTGTCCCTTGTCTGCCAGGTCTCCTGTGTGTTACAGGGCAGAAATGACCCTCTATTGTTGGTTTGGCCCCTCCTCATTACACAACAGGTCTCTAATTTGATGGACCAAACAGCCATTAAAGCTTCAGAAAGTGCATTGACAGGGTCATATTCAGACTGTCATTCTAAGTTTTTATACAGTATTTAATGTGTAGCCTACTTTAGTGATCAGAGTGTAGCATCAAATTATAACCTGATTTGGCAGAAGAAGCTGCCATAAAAATAACACTAATGTAATTAAATGATGTTGGTATGCAGCAACTTTGAGAAGATACAGGAGATAGTGTTAGGATCAGGAGTTTCCCTCTCCATCTTTTTGTTTCTCCTCCCCTGTTTCTTTTCTGGCAAAGAACATGACAATGGATTAGATTTATATTGCGCTTTTCAAGGCACTCAAAGCGCTCACAGTAGGTCCACACACTAAAAAATACCAGTTTGTACTTAAAAAGTTACAATCACTTGTCGCTGGGGGGGTTCCTTTCTGAAAGACATTTCTGTACCCTTCGGTCCTGGTCCATTTTTGTACCTTATCAAGCTGTATGAGTTAATAAAGTACAATTAAACTCATTAAAAATTATGAATAAAAGTCAATAAAATAGAGATTATGACAACGATCAAAGATGCTCATGATAAATGAATAATTATCATTATATAATAATAAATTATTATATATATAATTATATAATAATAATTAATATTATAATAATTATATAATAATTATTATATAAATATTAGGCCAAACACATAATATATTTGTACATATAATTATTACTATGATCACTATGATTATTATAAAAATCATAATATAGTAACTATAATTATACCTCTGTTTAGAAGGACTGATAATTATAGTTATTGTACAAGCTACACACATTTTTCAATGCTGCAGGTACCCTTAGGGTTGACATGGTACAAATTTGTACTTTATATCACTTTGGACCCTTTTTAATAGTTTAAATGTACACTTCTGGCCTCATAAAGACCAATGTCATACTTTGGAGAGAACATTTGTAAAAAATGTACCTACAGGTACAGAAATGTTCCTGTCTCGTACCTCTTCTTTTGGGAGTGCATTATTCATTCACTCCTCAGTCATACTTGGTGATGGTAAGCCACCAAAGCTGCCCTGGGGCAGACTGACGGAAGCATGGCAGCCATTTTGCACCTACGGCCCTTCTGACCGCCACCAGCGCATTCACACACATTCATACAAGGCAAGGGGGGTTAAGTGTCTTGCCTAAGGACACAACGACATATGGGATTCGAACCGCCGATCCTCCAATCATTGGCTGACCTGCTCTACCACCTAAGCCACTGCCGCCCCAACTGCAACTGATAATTGACAACAACTCATGAATCCTCTGTTCACTGGCCTGTCAAGCAGCACTCAAAAAAGTAAATTTTGTGAGTAGTTGAACTTAATAAATGCAGCTATGCCCAAATTAATTAATGTACCTATTTTAACATTTTCAACATAGCCCACTTAAGTAAGTTGAACTTAAATTTAAGACTTGTTAAAGTGACAAAAGCTGCTTGAGTTGATCCATCGTAACAGGACTGAGTATTTTCACAGTCCAGACTGTTGTTCGGTTGATTCAATAGAAATTTGTTCATTTAACACGTACAACTGTTTATGTTTCCAAATTATTATCTCTTGTTAGTTCAAAACATAATTACGTTGGTTAAACATAAAACAAAGAAAAGTTGGATGAACAAGATTTGCATTCTTTAGTCCAATGAAGGAAACAACTTCAAATCAACAACTCTGTGTGATTGGTCCTGTGGTGGGTTCATTGGAATATTTCCCATCATGCTTTGTGGCTCCTGCTGTTCCAATTCACACCATAAGTTAAAGGCAGGGTGGATGATCTTTTACAGGAGCATTTTTTTGTACTATATTGCAAGAAGTCTTCTTCACTCCCTGATTACAGACAATTAATTAAATGTTCTGACACAAAATAAAATAAAATAAAATAACCACCTGTGGAACGTACAGCACTGGAAAAACCCCATCCAATGGATAAAAATTGGTTGAATGGATAAAAATTGTGATATTGTCCGTCAAATGAAATAAAATCTAATGGAAAGAACAAGATTAATTTCAGTAAACCACAAAAATCTGTATCAGTTCATTAAACAAAAGCTATATTAAGCTATGTTAAAGCAACTTAACTCCACTGCGTTGGTAGAGCATGTTTTGGTTAAGTTGAGTTTACTCAAGTTAGTCCATTTAAATCAACATGTTTGTTGGATCAACATTATGATGTTGAGCTACTACAACATAACTTGTTTATTTTGTCTTTAATTATCCTACTTTAATCAGATTTACTTAAAACGTATTGTCCGAATTAAAGGTACCCTGCATTTTACTTCAAACTAACTCAGTTGTGTGGGACCGGCTGACATAGCTGGGTTAAGTAAATACAACATTTAATTTCTTAGAGTGCACAGTGATACCATGGTCATTAAACCAGATATTGGTACTTTTGACAGTGTGGGTGAGTGTCAAGCCCTGCTAGAAAATGAAACCAGCATCTCCATAAAGCTTTTCAGAAGAGATAAGCATGGTGCACTAAAACTTAAATGGCTGTAGCTTTGAACTTGATAAAAACACCAACACCAGCAAATAACATGGCTCCGCCAAATCATCTATGACAATGGAAACCAGACTAAACTCCAAGCACCTTAGATCCTGCACCTCTTTAACTTTCTCTGAATTACATACAAAATCCACTTTCATCTGAAAAGAGGACTTTGGACCACTGAGCAACAGTCCAGTCCTTCATTAGCCTGGTTAGATGTTTCAGACGTCTTCTCTCGTTTAGGAGTGGCTGGAAAGAGGGAACGTGACAGCTGTTGCCAACATCCTGGATGTGTCTGTGCCTGGTTATTCTTGAAGCACTGACTCCAGTCCACACCTTATGAGCCTTCCCCAGCTGTTTGAATGGACTTCCCTTCAAAAGCTCAGTGGAATTCACCAGCTAAACAGTAGTTTGTATGAGATGATATCAAACTACATTCTTTCAACAGAATAACTTCCTGAAGAAACAACTGAGCAGCTTTGCCTGCTGTGTTAAGCAACTTTTTTTTCATATCCCCTTCCTGAATAAACACATTCCAGCTTTCGTCCCTGTGTTGCCTGTTTTGTGCACTTTTATGTGACATGTGTCTTTTAATATAGAAAGACTTCATGCAAAGCTGATTTCAAATGAGAAATGGCAGCTACAGAGGTCACTGGCTGTACCTTTATCTGTTATTTTTCCATGCTAGCCCATACTGTACATCTCATTGTGTATATTTTTTAGAAAGATAAAACATCACTGCATTTGTTTGTCTAGCAAAGGCAAGTCATTAAACAGCATTTATATCAGTATTTGCTAAAGCTTAGATTTGTAATCTCTCTGCCAGAGATGTTCACAATTAATTTTTTGCAAGTCCAAGTCAAGCCAGAAGTAGGGACAACAAATGGGCCCTGGCATTTTAGTCCAGACCTGCCTATATACAATCATGCACACCATAAATATTTTCACTCCTCTGAACATTCACCATGCAACTCCTTAAACCCACTAAAGCCATGCAGTGAGTTAGCAGGAATCAAAGCGCATAGAAATGCTAAATACTTACGATATTGTAATTTGTCAATAAAATCTAAATCTATGCCCCAGCACAATGAATGTTAGAGCAAAGAGCAGCATTAATTCTCTCATGTATTTGACAGAGAAATGCAAAATAGAGCTAAAACAAGGAATGATAGAACAGATCAGAAACTGTTCCTGGACAAAGTGGAGAATCTGTTTCTGCCTGCCTTCCTCATCAGGAGATGTTATCTCAACCACTAAAGACTGAATGGAGATTTTTTTTCTCTCTTTTTTAAACAAAAAAATCATAATGATTCTGTCATATCCAGAATCACTCCATTCTTTGGTAAAGAGGCAAAGAGCTGCATAACATTTGGAGTAATGTGTAGACTGTTTTTATCTGTGACCTGTCTGTATAGTCTGTGAGCGGCCTCAGGTGCAGCACTGACTGCAGACTGACAGTTCAAGTAACTATTTAAAAATTAATTGCATATGTAGTGTCTTCTGTCTTTAAGCATTTCTTATTCCAAACCGCACCTATCAAACAAAGCTGGCACTACAGTTTCAAAAATCTGTTGTCTCTTTACACACAGAGTTGTCTGTTCTGTCAGAGACACTTACTGTAATATGGCCGCACAAATATGGCTGCTGCCATGTAGGCGGACCCACAGCGAGTTGATATTTTCTTTAAAATGAGAGTACCACAATTATTTAAGTAAAGGGTTTAGATACCAGTAGAAACACTGTTATTAGATTACATTTTTCTGTCATTGACTTGATTTTGTTGTGCACTGCACCTTTAAGTTAGTGGCCACAAAAAGAATGAGAAGAGACGCTGCACAGATAATTCCCCACAAATTTCAGTTTTATTTTCTGTTTTTGTGACATGGCGTTCATCATTCAGGGCATTTGTCTGTTTGAAGTTTGACAACCTTTGTGGAGAAATTTAGGGTGCATTCACACTGTGAGTGCATTCACTGGTGCAGTGTGAACACCAACCGCATCCAAAGGAGCAAACTCTGGTCCGCCTGAAAGTCCGGGGTCTCGGTTCACTTGCAGATGTACTATTGGTCTTTCCAGTGGACCTAATGGAGGCAACGTTTGCCAACCACAATAAAGCATCAAGACAAAGAAGAAGTAGAAGGAAGTGAGGCGCTGTAGGTTGTCGTTTGGATCAGAGGAAAACAAAGCAAATACCCAGCCAGCACCTCCCTGTGGGGCCCATAAGGGTTAAATTTTGACTGCATATGAGGGACCCAAGTGGGTTTGTCCACGGTTTCCATGGCCCCACCTGTGTTTGCCCATATAGCCTGTAAGTGTTTGAATGGGCATGGACTTGAAGTGGGCAAATTTGCAGATCTCATAGTTTTATTCACATGGGCCCCATATGTGAAAACCCAACTGGGGCCACGTAGGTGGTTTATTCACGAATAATCTTTTTAGTCATTGGACAAAAACAACTGGATGGGAGGACCGGACTAAAGCTCCGTCCATAGGGTGTAAATAAGGACGCGTGTTTACCAAAACCATAGCTTTAGTAAACAGTTTAACCAACTGTTTGGGAAATTACATTACATTACATTAGCAACAATGGTTTTGGGAAACGCACCCCCAGCTTTTTACACTACAACCAAAGATGGTAATCTAAACAAAAGGGTTGATCATAAAATCATCACTGAGGTACTTGAACCTTGCTATTTAATTAAAGATCTAATTTTGGTCTCAGCCTTTATTACTTGCGCAAGTAGGCTAGCTATTTTAGCTGATGCACAACTGTGCTACACAATTGAGTCATTTTTCAAGAAATGCTGCAATTTCATCATGTTCAAGCATCCAGAATTATATCCACGTTACGGTAATAACGTTTGTAAGAAACCAAACTGTTTGTAAATCCGTCAAGTTTTCAGCAAAATAAGATTATTTGCAGAGATCACTCTCCTTCATTCAGAAACCATAGGGCCTGAGAGAGAGCCTGCCTGTGGTAAGATGGCCACCAGCGATGCCGTTTGGCAAGCCACCATAAGAAATCTAGCAGTTATATATATATCTATGAGTTCCTAACTGTGGTGGATTAACCAGGCAGTTTGGTCTGATTTGGTTGTGTGCTGTACGAATGCAAACTGAAGCAAAGAAAGGTGTAAAATGTCTCAGATATTCCCGCCGAATCGCACCATGTCTCTGGACTATCCTGCTGTGAATGCACCCTTAAACTGCTAGTTTTTCTTTAGTCATATTCTGGACAACAACCAGGTCATCTTTCTACAGATTAGACAGGAACTAATATGTAACGTACCTGAGCAAGTTGCACAGCAGATGACTTTATCACGCACAAACTGCAACTACAGCAACAGCTGGGTTTCATAAAGCAGAACAACAGAGGAGAGGCAGTTCCCGTCAGCTGAAGAAACAGTAAAGATGCTGAGCTGGGAAGCTGGATGTTTGTGCTGGATGACAGCGATAGAGGGTTGAGAGGAAAGTCAGGTTTCCATAAATCTCTCCTTACTAAGACAGAGTAAAGCAAATATAACCTGAATCACTTTAACTTAGAATTACAGTCATCTGTGTATGTGTGGAAAAATGCCCCCCCTAAAAGGTAAAACCAATTTGCTTGTTTCTTTTCACAGTCATAGTTTTGTGCTCCTTGTTGTTAAAATGAAAGAATCATTACTGAGTCTGGATGAGTGGAAATCTAACAAAGTTTTCTTGGCCAGAGTAGTTAACTTGTACAAGTAAGAGTTGGTCGAGCTCCAAGAAGAAAGGAAGACAGAAGATGTTTTTGGAGACTGGGCAGGCTAAAGCAAAGGTAAACAGTCTTATTCTTTATCTTGCAGGTGTAGCCACAGAGCGTTTTCCCACAAGCTCAGTCTGGGAGTTAAGTCCTTCATAAGCAGTGTTATGGTTGCACAAGCATAAAACATAATGAAGAAATAATAATAAAGGATTAATAAGGATTGTGAAATTTCTTTCACAATCCCATACATTACCAGAAAATTTTAAAGAAAACACAGCTTCCAAATACAAAAAAGGCAGGTCTTCGCCTTGAAGGGCAAAGACACTGCACCCACTGACACATAGTTGCATGGTTGCAGGTTGCACAGCAGTCTCAGGACTGCTGTCTGGCAAATACTGCCACGTTCACAACGACAAATATTTCATCTGTCTGATTGATTCAATCTGATCAGAGATACCATCTGTCATGTTTACATGGATGCTGGATATAAAGACCAGATCAGTTGTGTTTACATGATGCACAGATTTAATGCAATCGTTAACACTCTTGACATGCACAATCAGTTTACAAGAAGGGTCTTTTTGTCTTTTTTGTTTTGTTTCATATTTTGGCCAACAAAATGTTCAACAATCCTTGACTCTTTCAGTTCCTAACAAAATGTATCCACCACAGTCCTATTCTGTTTTGCTGCTGCCATTTTTCAAGACAATGAGTCTTCCCTTAAACTCATTGTCACCTAACCCCCCATGTGGTTCAAGCATGTGCAAAAACAACAGACACTACAGAAACAGTCAGAATGTTGTATAGATCCTTGTTTTTGTTTTGTTTTTCCAGCTGATCCAGTCATGGAAAGTTTTTAAACCACCTCTCTTGATCAGATTGAAAATTCTTTCTGATCAAGGCCGATTGGATCAGCTGACATGTTCACATGACACTTTTTTATTTTGACCGATATTCAGTTGGATCAAAAGTGCTCCATGTCAACACAGCTAGCATCAGTCATTACTAAGGCTAGTGATGTTATGTCAGATGGCTCAACTTTGCATCAATCTTTCTATGCCTAAGTACCAGGCCTGAGGTCCCGATGCCTCCCTTCATCATGCGAGAAGTCACGTGACTCTCCACATGATTCTTCACAACGTCATATCACAACCTGTTGCGCCAGCTTTGAATTCAGGACAAGGTTATAAATTTCTGGGCACAATCCCTTCAAACTTGCGAGTTTTTGAGAGTAGGAGAGGTTTTTTTGCACATTATTGCTGTAGCTTTGTTAATTGCTTGTGAATGCATTAACTTTTATACTATATAAGTTATTTTGCAATTTATGAAAGTTTGACTCCAGCCATTTGATTGATGTTCTACTGTTTAAGCTAAAAAAATATACTAAATGATGTCATTTGGAGTAAATTCTGGACGCTACCCACTCAGGACACTTGGATTACATTGGACGAGCAGGATGGAGGAATATTGCCAAGTTTTTTTTACTTTTATGGACATTTTTGTTTTGAGCGCCGGTCACCACCATTATATGAAAGTCAGCGGATAACAAAAACCCTCCCAGATCTCCGGTTGAATTTGAGATATTGAAAAAGTGCTCAACAGTCTTGCTGAGCATGGGGGTGAGTAGAAAATGAGAGCACATCATTCTGTAGGTGTTGTATCCCCTTAAGGCCAAATATGGATTAAACACCATAGAAATGCGGCTCTGCAGTTGGACAATTTTTTAAATAATAAGCTGGAAACTAGTTCACCAGGGTGTACCAGTATGCAGTGTCAATATTCTACAACCTGCAACATTGTGGTAATAGCAGCGTGCATTGCCTCACTGCTGACAAAAATGTCTCTGATTCTACCTGCGTGCACAGGTGTGACCCTTTGGCTTTTTGGCAGAGATGTTGGAATGTGAATTCAAGTCTTTTACAATGCGTGATCTGTTATTGGATTATTCGTCGTACCAGCCTCCATATCAAAGTCTCACACAATTCTTCAGAAAATTATAACTTCTGCTTATTTTTCCGCTATTAGAAATTCCGATATTTTTCAGCTCCTTTAGCACCACCTTCAATCTCACCAGTAAACTCACTGGTTACACGGGCAACTTTCACACATGAAGCTGCTTCACAGAGAGGTGCATCCAGGCAAACACATACAATTTCAGATGACAATTATACTGATGTGGCAGAAAGAGTCTGGCCGATTCTTGATGTATTTACTCACAACAAATCAGTGTAACGCTCCCTTAAATACACAGACATTCGCAGAGTATACTGCTTACTCCAGTACAATTTAACAGCTAAATGTAATATCGTCCCACAAATTGTATGTAGCCTTCTTTGTGTTGATAGCTGTCAGCATTTGCTGTATATATACAATGATTATAAATCATTGTTTATCTGTTAACCACTATGGTTCAACCACTGTTATCTCAACAACAATTGGGAGAATTGCAGCTTGGGATTGTGGGATTGTTGTTGTTGAGTGACTGAATACATGAACAGGAAACACCGCAGACAGACTGGATGGCACCCATCACTCTGAACTGCAACAGTAGTTTTTGATTAGATTACACTGGCAGAGAGAGAGAAAAGAGCCCAGGTTACATCCAGGCCTCAGACAAGTATTCTGATGCTCATTATGTCTGTTCAGAGCTTTTTCTGAAAATTATTCAATTAGTGGTCAGTTTTCACTGACGCAACATGAATTGTGATCTGCAGCTATGCAACGCTGCACAATATGTCCAAATCAGCTGAGGGCTTTTCATCGTTAGTTTTTTAGAGGACCATGTCTGTCTTTGTGCATGGGTTGGGAGCAGAGAGAACAATCACCCGGCCTCCTACAGGTATCTTGCTGAAACAGGCATTACTCACAGTGTTACTCATTAAGACATGAATCCAGCTTTAGTGCATTTTTTTTTCTCAACAAATGCTTTAAATTTAGCTTTCTTCAAGATCCATATTATTAACTTGCAGCCTATACAGTATATAACTTTGATTTGCACAATTTTGCATTGTTTGCATTGCATTGTTGATAGTAGTAACACCATGATGAGTCAATTTTACTGTATTACATGCATGCCAGAGCAAACACAACCAGAAAATGACAAATAGCATGCTAGTTTTTACTTAACCCACTCTGGGTCTGAGATATTTTTGTCTAAATTAACTTGCCATTTCACTGTGTATGTGAACTATAGGAATTACTGCCCAAATACAGAAAACTTTTCTAATAACTTAAGTAACTCTCACAGGTGTTTTCCCCCCAAATACTCCTAACAATACAAATATTTCACTCACAAAACATGACTGTTTGTGTCATAAAGAGCCATACAAATAATAATAATATACTAGCATGGACCAAAAAGCAGTATAAAGCTTTTAAAGTGCATTGGATTGTTTGTATAATATGCTACAGATTATTTCATTCCCAGTTTACCAAAGAGAAGACTGGACAGGAAAGTGTCTCCATCTAGTGGTGCCAATATCATTTTGCAACATCTTCTGTGCAGCAATAATAAGCTCTCCTTCTAGCATATCTTTCAAATAAATGTTTAAGATTATAACTTGAGCTTCAGTGTATTCATGTTCACCATAATAAATAGAACTGGTAGCACCATATTGGTCTTGCATTGACTCAGTAACACACTTCTATACTCATCATTCAAATTCAGTACACTGAGTTCATAGTAGTAGTAGTACATTCCTACCAAAAACACACTCGCTAACTCTTAAAGGGAAAGTGTGGGGTGTGTCGTTTTAGCCAAGGAGGACACTTCAGCATGTGAGCAGAGGAGCTCATAGATCACATGACCAGCCATCTAAATCCGGATGCCATGTAGAAGTAGGCTAGTATTAGGAAAAATGTACACAGACTGTCACACGTAAATGTGTTTTTTCTGCACCAGTATGTGAGTTGGTATGAAATTGTTATTGATGCTAAAAAGATACTCTAACATGACTTCCCCTCCTGGGGAGGTTGGCCATCTGTCTCAATAGGTTGGCAGTGAGGAGATAGGAAGAGAGAACTGAGAGAGAGAGAGAGAGAGAGAGAGAGAGAGAGAGGGGAGAATAAATAGCTAATAAACAGATTGGTTAAAGGAAGTAGAAATTTTGTCCAATCAGAAATATGTAGCTCTGGACACAGATCTGTTCAGAGAGGTAGAAGAAGAGTGCGAGCAAAATATAACTGAAATAATTAAATAAGAAATAAATTATAAAGATAAGTTCGTTACATGGCTGAATGAAGTACAAATGCCCGTGATGTCAATCCTATAAGGGTGCAGGCAATGTTTCTTTTAAACGATCTTTTATACATAACTCTGGGTTTGTGTTTAACTCTGCATATGAGGAAGCAGCTGGTCTACAGATTAGTGTTAATGCTGGTGATGAACTTTGACCCTGCTGCAGGTGGACAGAGCCTAAATGATGCCTGTTAGTGCTGCTGTCCATCCATCCTATTCCCCTACTTTTACAATCCTTTTTATTTTCTTCAATGTGATAAGTGTCAAATTTTTCATTAAAAAGTAAACCTCACTTTGAGAAAGGAGCAAAGACGTCTTCTTGGATGTCAACACAGGCAGGACCATTACAAAGTGTTGATTATGGAGGACTTCTAAAGGTGACGTTGTATCTGGCAGAAAGACACAAGCAGCAGATCGCTTAGGTGTTTAGCAGTAAGTGTCAAAGTGAGGCTGTCACTGGTAAGACTTCCTTTAGGCATTTCTCAACAACCTGGTGCTAGGTCGTTAATCCTCAGACTGCTGCTGGGTTGAAGCATGCCACTACTGACCAGGATAAGCTCACAACCTTTGTTAATAATTTGGTTCTTTTCCCACAAGGCTTCATACCTGCCCATTTTCCATCATCCAGCATGCTGTAAGTGAGAGCCAACTGCTTACTGGCCCAATAATGGTTTTTATGTTGGCCTGCCTACCAGCAGCTGCAACAAACAAAGCACTTCAACATCTTGTGTTGGTCACTATTTCAAAGAAATGTTTTAATTCAAAGACAATTAACAATACAGCTTTGCATCTTGCTTCTAGGTTGTCATCATCTGTAACAGCATGCATGATGTGGAACGTCCCAGCACACGTAGCTGTGACTGGTGTGTATAAAATCCCATGCAACTCAGCTGCTTATGTTTGATTGTGTTGCAGATGTCCGTAGACATGAACATGAAAACCATTAATTACCATATATATATATATATATATATATATATATATATATATATATATATATATATATATATATATATATATATATATATATATATGTACATACCTGTATATATATATTTAAAAAGGTTTGTCTACACAGAGTATTAATTTTCTAATTTACATGAAAGAAAGATGCTGGCTGGAAAAGAAATTACCAGTATGTTGCTCTAAACCCTGAATATACCTCTCAGGATGGAGATTAGTTTGTTAGAGGTACAATTGACTGCTGATATCAGACCAGATGGTCCCTCTCCCTTTTTTTAATTGGAAAATGCAGAACCCATGATTTTATAAAGAAAGAAATAGCATTTACATATGGCTTCTGATTAGCATGATAGAGTTTTACCCTGCATTAGTGGATTTCACGGTGAAATGTGTTCACTGACAGTCATTTCTGGAAGTATTCCTGTATCAGTGGAGTGACTTCCATGACAAGCCTGAAGATTATGGGCACCCAACATAGATTTTCAGTCATGTCCTTTGCAAATAGAGATGTCACCAAATCCTTTAAAGACCCACAACGCAACTTTTAGCAGTTTTCGCAGAGACGCATCCCCTATCAACAGCATCCATCTTGCATCGTGCCTGTAGTGTGATTCACTCCAGCCAGTAAAAGACAGTCTTATCTTGACTCTTGTTCTGTCCCTTCCTTTCTTTCTTTTCCTCTCTTCCTCCAGTAATGTTTCTTTGCTGAATCCACCATGGTGCGTATTCAAAACACCCACTGTGCTCATATCTGGTTCATATCTGTTTGCTAGAAATGCACAACCAATAGTCGACTGCCACGTCACGGCCGCATCCAGGATGCAAAACCTATATAGTTCAGTTTCTGAGTCTCTGGACGCTGCTGGGCAGTGATGGCTCAAAAATGCGTATAATGAATGTTGGTGTGCCATCAAAACGAGTTAGAAACACATATTTGTAAGGTGGAAAAGTGACGTTGTGGGTCTTTAAATCGTTTGATGATTTTATGGACTATGGAGGTGGAATATCTTCACAATTTAATGTTGATGAAACCTATTACTTCAGTCATGTTATTGACCCATTACTCTTACCATCCCATGAGGAATGCTGAAAAAGCTGCAGCTCCAGCATTCGTCCAGGTGTTTCTTCTCAGAACCAGTTTCTTTTGTTTCCCTGTACCAACTTTTCTGAGACACGTAATTCATTAAATTCACGATGACCTTGTGTATTTAGTAAATAGTAAAGAATCTCACTTCAAGCAAAGTTCCAAACCCCAAAGAACACACAAAATATCCATGTTATATCTGAAAAACTTACAGTGGGTATGAAAAGTATTCAGACCCCTTTAAACTTTTTAGTCTTTATTTCATTGCCGCCATTTGCCAAAATCAAAAAAGTTAATTTCATTTATCCTTGAAGGGACTAGAGGCAGGTATTGCAAAAAAATAAACAAGCATGTCCAGTTTTTTAATACTAATGGCAGATGAAGCGTTAAAAACCAAAAAGAACGAGCCCATCCACGTCTCTCTCCGTTATGTGCTACATAATGCGCTGCAATTTGGTGGCCGGATTTCTGTGCTGTCCTGCGGATGTGACGTCAAATGACGCTGTATCCGTGTCCCCGACAGTTTTGATACAGGAAGGAGACGGCCGTGGTAAATTCAAACAATGCAAGGGATAGTTATGGATTCTTCTGCCATAAACAAACGATCCAGATCAAATAAAAGACACTAAAAAGTGTCATTACGAAGAAAAAGACTATCACCGTAGTAAAGAATGTTATAGCTTCAGTTTGGTCACGCTCCCGTGACGGCTTGGCTCGTGGCTGCAGTTACCCGCAGCAACAGACGCGGCAGTCATGAGTCTCATTTCTTAATCTTGCCTCTAGTCCCTTTAATGTACACTCAGCACCCCATTATGACAGGAAAAAACAGAAATGTAGAAATTTTTGCAAATTTATTGAAAAAAGAAAAATTGAAATATCACATGGTCATAAGTATTCAGACCCTTTGCTCAGTACTGAGTAGAAGCACCCTTTTGAGCTTGTACAGCCATGAGTCTTCTTGTGAATGATGCAACAAGTTTTTCGCACCTGGATTTGGGGATCTTCTGCCATTCTTCCTAACAAATCCTCTCCAGTTCTGTCAGGTTGGATGGTGAACGTTGGTGGACAGCCATTTCAGGTCTCTACAGAGATGCTCAGTTGGGTTTAAAGGCCTCCTTCCACTGAAAACCCGTTTAACTTGCTCCTTCTGAAATACGGAGGGTTTCCCCTTGTTTACTTACACATGCTGACTTGCTAGCGTTACGTTCCCCCCAGTCGGCTGTGCTTTCTCATCAGAGAAACAATACGAAGAAAAGAGCGAATCGGGAACAGCCTCGCAGTTCTACATCACATTGCAAATAGCGTATCCCACGTGGGGTTTCTATCTGTCCATTGGAAGGCAGGTAACCCTCCACTACACACTAGAAGTGGAGACAGCACAACTGGAGCTTCGGAGTTGAGAAGCTAATTAGCTAACTGTTTGTTAGCATGGCGGAACAAACTTGTTTGTCAGCTCCATTTCCTGTCTGTAACAAAATAAGAGTGGAGGGCGGAGCTTCCTTCATACACTGATGGGAGGCAGCCAATCAGACGGAAACTCATGAGAAGGACCCGGAAAAGCCTGCCGTTGGACCACAAGCCTCTCTTCTAGTATACAAATACAGCTGGATACAAAGCAACCAGAAGGTTTTTTTTTAAACAGAAACGATGCAGAATGCATTCAATAATAATGGAGAACACAGAAATATTAATGAAATGACCATGGAAGTACAACTTTAAGTCAGAGCTCTGGCTGGGCCAGTCAAGAATGGTCACAGAGTTGTTTTGAGCCACCCCTTTGTTATCGCAGCTGTGTGCTGAGGGTCATTGTCTTGTTGGAAGATGAACCTTTGGCCCAGTCTGAGGTCCTGAGCACTCTGGAAGAGGTTTTCTTCCAGGATCTCTTTGTACTTGGCCACATTCATCTTTCCTTCAAATGCAACTAGTCGTCCAGTTCCTGCAGCTGAAAAACACCCCCATAGCATGATGCTGCCACCACCATGTTTCACTGTTGGGATCGTATTGGGCAGGTGATGAGCAGTGCCTGGTTTTCTCCACACATACCGCTTAGAATTAATGCCAAAAAGTTCAATCTTGGTCTCATCAGACCAGAGAATCATATTTCGCACATAGGAGTCCTTCATGTGTGCTTTTTTTTTAAGCAAACTCTACGTGGACTTTCATTTGTCTTGTACTGTGGTAGGGATGTAACGATATGGAAATTTAATATCACGGTTATTGTGACCAAAATGATCACGGTTATCATTTTTATTGCAGTATGATAGAAATAGACCCCCGACATCTTTAAAAATATCCAAAATGGGTCTAAATGTCTACTTTATCCATTTTTAAAGGGGGGAAATCTCATGAGAACTGTCCACGTGGGACCTTCGTTGCCTTCCACCATGTTTTCATAAATTAAACATTGCAAACTGCGACTGCTTTTCCAGCCAATGAGCATCACCACTGGGAGTTTTTCAAAGTGCAGGAATCAGTCACGGTTTAAACGATAATTCAAATTTGAAACGGTATTACTAATCGTTGGTAATTTTATCACGGTTAACCATTTTACCGGTAATCGTTACATCCCTATACTGAGGAGAGGCTTCCGTCGGGCCACTCTGCCATAAAGCCCCAACTGGTGGAGGGCTGCAGTGATAGTTGACTGTGGAACTTTCTCCCATCTCCCTACTACATCTCTGGAGCTCAGCCACTGTGATCTATAGGTTCTTCTTTACTTCTCTAACCAAGGCTCTTCTCCCATGATTGCTCAGTTTGGCTGGACGGCCGGGTCTAGGAAGAGTTCTGGTCATCCCAAACTTCTTCTATTTAAGGACTATGGAGGCCACGGTGCTCTTAGGAACCTTTAGTGCTGCAGAAATTCTTTGTAACCTTGTCCAGATCTGTGCCTTGCCACAATTCGGTCTCACAGCTCCTTGGACAGTTCCTTCAACCTCATGATTCTCATTTGCTCTGACATGCACTGTGAGCCGTAAGGTCTTATTAAGACAGGTGTGTGCCTTTTCCTAATCAAGTCCAATCAGTTTAATTAAACACAGCTGGACTCCAATGAAGGAGAAGAACCATCTCAAGGAGGATCAGAAGAAATGGACAACCTGTGAGTTAAATATGAATGTCACTGGAAAAGGTTTGAATACTTATGGCCATGTGATATTTCAGTTTTTCTTTTTTAATAAATTTGCAAAAATTTCTAAATTTCAGTTTTTTCTGTCAACAAAAAACTGAGTGTACATGAGTAAAAAGTTTAAAGGGGTCTGAATACTTTCCGTACCCACTGTATGTCCAAGGCTTTTTTCCTTAAATTAATCATCATGAACCTTCCTTGCATAATTTATGATGAGTGGGTAGTTTAGGCTCCAAACAAAGACTGAGCAGTCAGTTGACCGGGTTTTAATACATTTTAAAGATACAGTTAAATTAAATTACTCATATGTTGTGGTAAAGATGGCTAAATAAATAAACTTTAAAAAAGCATGATTGTGACTGGACAGGCCATCAATGGCCAAACTTTTTCTAAATATACACATTTTCATCTGTAAGTGGATTAATTGGCCTCAGGTGTAGAGATGCAAATAACTACTTCATAATTGTGTACATGTGTACTGTCTTCTATGTAGGCCTACAAGCCTGTTTTCACTTACAGGTTTGGTTCGATACAGGATTTGGTCAATCCCAATCTCTGTTGCATTTCCACAGCCAAGCATACCCTTGCCTGGTAGCCAGCAGTGTATTGAACAGTAGATACATCAGCTGTGTAATAAGAGAGATGTCTTTGCAACGTAACACCTTCCTCAACTAATGAAGAGGAGCTCAACACAGACACAAAGGAGGAGAATGATGGACATTGTGTTCGTTCTTTCTTGTCGACTTTACAACAACAACATCTATGGTATATTCATACATGGTGCTTTGACAGCTTTGTTCTTTGCAGAGTAGCACAGGAAGTGATGACTCTTTCAACCAATCATTGAATTGTAGTGTGTCAAGCTCCACCCTTTTGGGTCGGATTGGAGAGATTGGTAGTAATGGAAGGGTTTTGCACTTCCCAGTAATGGAAGGGTAAAAGTAAGATGAGTTGGATTGGATATTCTGTCACCTGTCTCGCCTGTGGAAATGTAAAAAAAAAAAAAAAAAAAAAAAAAAAAGCACTGTCCAGTCATGTACCAACCTGGATTGGATATTGGGAATGGAGGCTAAAAGAAGATGGTACTGCAGTTTTAAAGCATAGAGGTCTCTCACTTCACGCACGGTTGTTTGTTAATTCAGAAACCATAGTAAAGATTCTGGCACAAATATGGCAGCTGCTAGTATACGTATGTAGACCCACAGCAAGTAGATACAGTATATGGCTAATTCTAAGAGGATAAAAGCATAACAGTTATTTAAGTAAAGTTATTAGATAACAATAGAAATTATATTAGATAAAAAAAAAAAAAAACACTTTATCAATCCCAGAAGAAAATTGCAGTACTGTACAGGTTGTAATATTATTATTATTATTATCATTATCATTATTTTCATTATGTACTTTTTAAACAACAAATGTTGTTTAAAAAGATAATACCGGAGTGTGATGGCTTCTAGAAACACAGTTTTTAGGATTATTATTTTTTTCTGTGATGACCTTTGATTGTTTTACATGCTGTACATTTAAAAATGAGGGCTTAAAAAAGCATTTCAGGTCGGATGTTTGAGAAAAAATTGTGTGTGTGTGTGTGTGTGTGTGTGTGTGTGTGTGTGTGTGTGTGTGTGTGGGGGGGGGGGGGGGGGGGGGGGGGCTATTAAAGCCCTTCAAGACTTCCTAATATTTCCATTTAGAAAATGTCCCGTTGATTTTGTCAAAAAACGATGTCATTTTATAAAAAAAGTTATTCATAGCTGAAATGCAAATATTTCAGCTACGTATATTCTGTGTTCTATAATCAGTTACGTCGTCTTACGTCCACTAACTGGTTCCTCCCCGTGCTACGTCACACTCCACCCTAGCTACCCCTCTCCCCCTCCCCCTCCTCTCTGCAAAGCTGCATTCCTGCTGCCACATCGGACCGTACCATGTAGTTTGAGCAATCACGCGAAATGGAAAATAATAATCGCAAAATAATCTCGTATATAATCATGTTATTAATTGAAATACATATAGTTAATATTTCTTCTGGCATTTTTGGCTATTGTTTTGCAGTTTTATCCACATTGGAGCGGATGCTGGCAGAATTTATTCCAGCCAACCCTCCCCTCTGCTCTCCATTTAAAGTGGTCTGCTCCCTCCTTCTGCCATGTTGGATGCACCCACAGCCTCTGCAGCCACTGGAGTTTCCGAACGAAAGTTGAGCATTTGTCCACCTAAAGACATTTAGATATTGTTTAATTTTCTGTTTTCACCAAACGGGTACTACAAAGTGTTTTGTTCAGCTGGGGCAAGCGTGGAAAATAACCCACGTCCTCATTCTCCGCCATCCTGCTCGGAGTCGGACTGAGCGGAGATGATCCGGTTGCAGGCCACAGCAACCGGAGCCCGCATGGATTTTCTGTAATTAGTAGTGAATGCTGAGCCCAATCTTGGGATAACTGCATTGCATCGGGGTAACTAGAAGACTTCGGAACCATGAACAGTCATCCTTCGCCCCGAAGGGCTGTTAACGTCGGATCCTTGCTCCTGACCCCGCAGGAGAACGAGTGCCTGTTCGGTTACCTGGGCAGGAAATGCACCGTAAGTTTTCCTGTTTATTTACCTGCAGCAGGTTTAAAATGGGTGCAGGTGCATTTATCAGAAGTGAGTTTTCGAGCAGCCCACGCTTCTGTTTTCAGCGTCCGTCGCTCAGTCGTGATGAAGCGGCAGAAAATGTTTGGACGCCACTGTGGTGCTCAGACTGGGCGCATTGTGTAACCAAACCTGGGAACTCAAGTACTTGTTGACGTTATTGATAGAAAGGCAATCTGCTGTATTTGCTTGATCCAGCTGCATCAAGTACGTACATTTTTGAGAAATGTCCCAAAGACCCACATTAAGCACTTCATTAGCTTTTGGCCTGTACAGCAACGTCTGAAAACCCTCACCATAATTTCAATTAGTGTATTTAGGATAATATGCTTTTGTCAAAAGATTACTTAAAACTTAAGCGCACGTTTTTTATTGGGATTTTAAATTTGAATTAAGGAAATTTCAATATTAGAAATAGACAAATTCTGTGTTCAGCTCCTCCTAATGATTTTTTTTTATTATTATAATACATGTTGGGGTCTGTCTTATTCCTAAGTCATTCATTCACTGCTGTGATTCCATATCAAGACATCAGTTTAGCTAAATGGATAAATTTCTGTTTGAAGTTTTTACTAATCAAACTGCCAAGTAATGTCAGATTTATTTTATTATATACTTTACACTTTACTGTGGGTGATTTGACATTTAAGGATTTGTGTCATTTTAGTAGGCCGATCTTCACTTTTGGTGACAGTTACTTACCAATGCAGCTTTGTACTTCAGGTAATTGTTAGGAATATCTTTTGCATGAAACAGTTTGTTTATTATATAAAATGACATCGATTCTGATGTAGAGGTGCATACCTGGAGCTGCATTGGGAAGACATGGAGGGACACATAATTGCATGGGGACTAGTTTAATGTTTTAAACATGACTATTAAAGTTGTTTAAGTTTGTCTTAACTTTCCATATGTAGTGCTACTTTTTCTTGGCTGTGACAGTAAAATGGCGTGGTAAGGTACTTGTGAAAATGCTTGCACGGTGCATCATCAGCGAAAATGTTAGTGGGCTAAAGAAACGCATGTGTTGCAGCATTTTCATCTTCATCAAATACTGATGTTTCCTCCACATGTGCTGGATTGAGTTCTGTTTTTGTTGTGGATGCCAAGTAGACAATTCAAACCGACTAAACATGCCTACAATTTTTGAACATTTTTACTTAAAAAAAACAAGGATTAGTGCCATTAAAACAAAGCTGTCTTCTAAATCATTAAATAACTTGTTAAAATCATTTAAATTGACTGGTAATATTCCTAGATAACTGTTAGAAACGATACAATAGTTGTTTACTTAAGTTTATTTGCTGTTTTAACACCAAATTTATTGTTGTTGTTGTAGATGAATATAAACTCAATGATCAGCTTGTTTCGTTATGTTTTGAATCTTAAATCTTCGTTGGCAGATTCGTTATTAATGTTCTTGAAAAGAAGGAACACAGTTACAGTAAACATTAGCTTCCTGGAGCTGCATGTCTGACTTTTGCTAATCTGTTTTTGTGGACCCCCCCCCCCCCCCCCCCCCCCCCCCCCGCCCAACTTCTGTTATGTGGTGGATTTATCTGGTGGCAAATTTGATGAGTAATTTTAAGAAGTATTGCAACAAGATTTACTACTTTATTTACAGCTGATTTTTCTCTCTCATCATTCCATTTTTAGCTGAATTTTCTTGACCTCAGTATTTCTAATATTTAGTTTTTAACATTGACTGAATATTAGAGTAAAACATTTTCTGTCCAAGTTTTTGATTATTCTCTTATGTTTCAACAGCCACATATTGACTGAATTAAAAACAAAATTCAGCTGATAACTTGAGTTACTCTCACAACAATTCTGTTGAAAAAAACTGAAAAACAAGAGACTCTAAACTTTACGCAAGTTGTCATTTGATCCATTAAACAGTTGTAAAAAAGTAGGCCTGCTTATATCTTCTTTTTTTATTTCAGATAATAATTAACCATTTTGTAGGAATGCCCTTTAAAACAAAGACTATTTGAAAACTCATCTGTTTAATTTCTTAAAGTGAAAATATGTGTACATAAATGTTTCCCTCAATGACTCTGGAATCAATAATGATTTATGACTTAAAAAGACAAAACAAGCATCTGATTGGGTCTGTTAGATGTTAATTTATTCCTCGTATCTCTCTAAATATAGCAGAACTTTGCTGAAATAAAGACTTTAAAATGTTTTCTGATGTAAGTTGATAATCTTCAATGTATTTATTAATTTAGTTATAAATTGTTTGTATTTAATCTAAACTTAAATGTCAGTTTTGTTTTCTGGTACGTCTATTGCAGTTTATGTTGGAACCGGCTTTGTGGCGCCAATACCCCAAGAAAATTGAATTAATCCAATAAATCCGTTAATTGTTTATCACTGTTCTGATTCATTTCTAACTGTATGAGAGGAAATTTGATTTTGATGAGCCAGCGATCCAAACAATTACTCTCATGGGTTATCTACTGCAATGTACAGTAGGAGCTTTTCTTGAATGATCTGGGGCCAGGAAGATTTTTTTTTTTTTTTTTTTTCCAGTAACTCTGGGTTTTCTATATTTCCATGAAGGTCATAGGTACTGAATATCATGCTGTTTTTATTTGCGATTTGTCTGATTTCATGTACAAAACTGTATCACAGTATTTTTCAAAATTATATGTATTACATTATAGTTTGTTTTTTTTTGGATAAATTGTGTAATTTAACTTCTAAAATTACTTGGGCAAATGAGCTGCCCCAAATATTTGTTAAATTCACTTTTACTATAATATGCCACATGTATATATTTTCATACTTGCTCACTTCCTTGACCAGCAGTTCTAAAAAACATCCGGTCAACCTTGTAGATTTTTTTTTTTGCTTTAGCAGAAATGACACTATTCAGCTTCTCGCCTTTCCCTGTTAAGCACGCCCATGTCAAATTTTCAACCAATGACATGAGGAAACGGTTGAGTCTAGGGCTGGGACGATTCGTCGACGTAACCGATTACGTCGACGCAAAATATGCGTACTGATGCATCGTCAGACCAAAACAAAGATGGCGGCGCCATGCGACTTCAGACTAAAACAAAGATGGCGGCGCGATCTCCGCGAGTGGCTCTTCCAAGTTTCCAAAGTGTGAGGCAGTGAAGGCCCACACTTGTTCATCGAAGGTATAGGGATATTAGGGATGGCGAATCCGAAGCCTAATGAGACATGAGACAACTTCCGTGAGATCGACGCCATGTCTTCAGACACGTCAGGCCTGTTTGAGACGGTCAGCATGAAGCACGAGCTCCATCTGCTGGCCGTGGGTGTGAACTACAGCTGATGCCCGGAGCTGTCTCGTCTCTGACTGAATATAATTAAAGAATATACATAAATTTTACATTCTGTTGGTTCATGAAAAAGTCCATGACAGGCTGCTGGCTCCCACTGCCTTTTTATTCATGCTCTTTTTTACATTTTAGATATCTATATCAGCATATATAAATTGCTGTCTGTCAATTTATGAGGAGATAATCGAATCGAGCTAAAAAAGTGAATCGTTAGATTAATCGATGCATCGAAAAAATAATCGATAGATTAATCGCTTAAAAAATAATCGTTTAACACAGCCCTAGTTGAGTCCAGATAAGTCGAGAACAAGCTGCAAAACTCCCAAACCAGGACTGCAAGAACAAAAAGACTTAAAGGGGACTAGACACAGGAATTAAAAAAAAACAAACATGCATGTCCATTTTTTTTAATACTAGTGTGTGATGAAGCGCTAAATACCAAAAAGAACGTTTCTACTAGGGATGCACCGAAAATTCGGCCACCAAAAGTTTTTGGCCAAAAATGACCCAAAAGTGCATTTTCGGTTTTCGGACGAAAGACATAAATCACCGAAACAACACAGCCGAAACTTGTGATGATGCAACAAACAGCGCATCCAGCACGCAACTTATGAACTTTGTGTTTTTATGTGAAAATATATTTAATTTCACTGTCTTTCAGCAGCCAGTCAGTTATAAGCCTGTATATTATTATTTGTTGTAATAGTCCTACAGAAAAAAAATGTAAAAGGCATTATGGAATGTACACGAGTGAAGTCAAACTAAATATTTTATTTTGAATTTTAATCTATAGTGTACATTCTGTAATGTCAGGGGTAAATAAATATTTTGATACTTTTGTAGTTGATTTGTTGCAATGATTGATTTTAGTGAAGTTAGTACACATCGTAGCTAAAAGTGCTACAGTTCTAATAATTGACATTTTTTTCGGTGTTCGGTTTTCGGCCTTGGTTTGTTCATTTTTTGTTTTCGGTTTCGGTCAAGTATTTTCATTTCGGTGCATCCCTAGTTTCTACCCATGTTTCTCTCCGTTGCCTTGAACAGGCTGTGTGCTGCAAAATGCGGTGCATTTTGGTGTCCGAATTTCCCGCGCTGCCCTGCGGATGTGACGTCAAATGACGCTACATCTGCAGTTTTGATACGGGAAGAAGACGGTCGCGGTAAATTCAAACACTGTAAGCGATAGTTATGGATTCTTCTGCCGTCAGCAAACGATCCAGATCAACTGAAAGACACTAAAAGGTGTAACTACGAAGAAAAAAGGTTAGTTAACAACATTATAGCTTCAGTTTGTGCACGCTCCCGTGACGGCTTGGCTCGTGGCTGCAGTTACCTGAAGCGGCAGTCGCGAGTTTCGTTTCTTAACTCACTGGCTGCCAATCACGTGTTTCCATGTTAATTAAGGGTTTTAATCGGCGGAGCTATTTTAATCTCTGGCAGAGAGTACCAAGAGCTCATGATAATTTTTTCGGTAGTTTCTGTAGTACCGCGCCAAAAGTCTGGAACAGTTGTCAGAACGGTGGGAAAGTCCCGAACGCTTGACGCAAAAGGGGGCGGAAGGGAGAGAGGGGAAATAAGGGTGGTGACGCCACCAGCTGGACTGGAGTTTTGCCGTCTCTTTCTATGTGTGTCACGGCGTGATGATGACGGTTTCATGCTCAAAACATGTCCGAAATAAACCATGAGACCACGCAGAGTTGTCGGACCCCTGCTGCGAGAATCCAGATTGGTCAAGCCTAGTTCGTTTGAGGAAACCCATGACCTTAGGTGGTGCAGCAAAACGCTCCTCTTCCCTGGGGACGTTACCTGGACATCATCTTCAGTAACTAGTTGTCTGGTCCACGTCTGACCATTTAAAACCAAAGTATCTCCAGACAACAGATGGATCAGGTTTAACTTCTGTTTCTTTTACAGCCTCGAACTTTCATCGTCCATTTTTTCCGCTCAACATCTCTGAAAACACAGCTGCTCTGCTGCAGGTTTAGTGGTGCAGCAGTGAATAGGTTCCCTCCTCAAACAGCTCCCCACTATATTGCAATGTAATATAAAACAAATTTATATAACAAAAGTAAAAACCTTTTGAACTGTATGAACATGTATACCACCCAGTTCTAGTCTTTTATATAACTACTGTGAAATAATTGGAAAATATTTTCTTGTTCAACTTTACTGCTGCACTCTTATGTTTGCTCCACCAGTTTAAATGTTTACAACCAATAGGAACTATTCCTGATGAACAACTGGAAGGTAACTTATCATACAAGTTATGGTTGATATACTGAAAGTTTAGCTGATGGAAACAGATGGGTGGAAATGAGGCCCACTGTGAGTGTTCCCCCAAAATCAAAGTAATCTCAGAAATCTAAGTGGGTGCTGCAGACTGGCCTTTCAGATGCAAAACTGTCTTTGTTTATTCCAGTGGTTTTCAGATTTTTTTTGCAGGGCCCCCTTTTCATTGGAAATTATGTCAAGCCCCCCCATCCCACCACCGCTACCACATGCACCCAAACATTTACCATGAAACATGAAAAAATGCACTGCATTTGGGGGGCAGGCAATGGCTTTCATCATTATTTGTTAATTGGTACTTAACAGGATATGCCCATTTTTTGTTAGAAGTACAAAAACTATAAGCCTGGCTGGGCCCTCACTGACAGAGCCCTGAGCCCCCCAGTTTGAGAACCACTGGTTTATTCTATTTCATCTTCCTATCCTGTAACCAACACGCAGCATTCTTAGATTAATTGAATGCTACAGGTCACGGCCAAAGTAGTGATGCACCGATTCAGTTCTTCCGATCCCCTGGGCTGAGCTTATTGACCGATCCGATACTACTGTTGAATGAATGAATCTAAACACAAACATTTAGCCTTTTTAAGGTGACAAATTAACACAGATATGAATGTACTAAATGTTAGTTATTAATAAATAATTGTGCACTAGCAGCAAGAAGAAATAACACTTCTCTGCTCTGCATGATGATGTAACTGGTGATGCAACCATAGAATTGAAGTGACTAGATCGCTATAACTGTATCACTGTATATGATAATAATAAAATAAATAAAAGAAAGAAATGACTGCATCAGGTGCTGGATCAGCCTTATTCATCTTCATCTGATATCCGATGCATCTAATTAGTCAATTTAGGAGCCGATATCCGATCCAGGCATTGGACCGGTGCATCATAGGCCAAAGCCAGAACGTCTCTCTCTCTCTCTCTTACACTGCACTGATGTAGTCATAGCTGGAAGTCAGTGGTCTTCCGCTTAATGGTGATCAGATCTGGAGGTACTGATGTAACCTGCAGAGAGCCTGCAGCTGCTTTCAGTGCTGGTTGCTGCATGTTTACCTTCAGTGAGGGTTCAGAGAGCATAAATGGAGCTTTTATTGGCCGACCTTTTGACATTGTGTTTGATGCGGAGTGGTGATTTCACAGCAAAAAAGCTTCCTCCTGTCACTCTGACCTGCTGCTCATAAATCACCTTGGAGGAAGCAGTCCAAGGCATTTCCTCTTTCCTCTTGCAGCGGCCACAGTTGCTTTGGGCTGCGGGGGGAGGAACTCTGGCAGGCGACTCGGCACAGTGCGTCCTCTGCAGAAAAATCACGACCACAGACCACGACTATAAGGACAACTTGTTGCTGAGCAACACAGCTGGACGCTGCTTCCTGTTCATCACATAGAAAAAGTGAAATCCCTCAGAAAATAATTTGCAGCCCCCCCCCTTTTTTTCTTTCTTAAATAGTGAGTTTAATCTGCATCAAGACTTGAAGTCACAACTGACATTTTTAGCCAAGTTTTAAGCGTCATGTCATAAAGTCAGACCTTGTACATTAATTTATTATCTACATTAACTTAATCACTTGGGAATCTGCATCTGGTGAGATATTTGCACAGGACTTGTGGTTTTGACAGAAATGACCTGCTGTGTTTGTCCTCCGGTTTAGTTGTCCTTATCACTTTCCTAAACGTTTTGCATTGTATACAGATGTTTCCTCTTCCCTCTTGGCTGCTGCTGCGTTATTGTAGAGCTGAACACTCAGTCATTTCAAACTGTGAGTTTGATTTAAAAACATGGTGATTAGCAGATCAGAAGGAGTGCCCATCAAACGTTTAACACCTCTTTAATTAGACAAGGCGAGGCTACATATTTAAATTAAACATCATGTGACAGCTATAAAGTCACTTTCAGTCAAACCTAATCACAGACTGATTTTCCATAAATGACTGAAACCATCAGACAATAAGCACAGAGGACAGAAAACGGGCTTTTGAAACATCCTGATAAAGATGGTTTCACTGATTTGGAGTTGCTCTAAATATTTATTTTTCTTTTTATTGGTGCCATAGTACATAGTCATTACAAATGCAAATATTCAAGACATTCATGCAGCATCTATATAAACCATCTTCTATGGACCTTTTTGTGGTTATACAGGGAAGACATAAAGGAACTATATACATCCAGAAAGAAAGTACCAAAAATGGAGTAAACCAGTTAGTATCGGTAATTTGGTCTGGTAGTTTTTGAGTAGTACTAAAAAATGCTCAAAATATTCTTAAAAACCAACAACGTTATCTGAATTTTATTAAATTCAAAGAACATTGGATCCATTTTTAGCCGTAATACTAAGAAGCAACTACAGTGACGGTAGATTTAGCTTGTTCTGCTGCACGATGGACAAAGTTCTCAGCATAACATGAGTGTTTCCATCCTCACATCCAGGGAGAGTAAGTTTAAAAAAAAACAAAAACACATCCCTGGGTTACATTATCTGATATGCATTCTCTGCTCGTTGGAGTGTGCACACTTGCACATGTATGTGTGTGTGGAACAAAAACTTGCCGTGTGGAGCAAGTAGAGAGAGGTGATGCACTGTGGTGTAAATAAGATAAATGGTTTCAGACTGTTTAGTTTTTTGTATAAACCTGTTCTGGAGGAAACGTAAGCTTCAGTGTTTTGGCCACTGGTTGCATTTTGCAGATGGAAAGTGAAGTCGTTCATGTCTCAACTTTGTGTCCTTGTTAGGAGCAGTTCATATTTAGATGTCGTGATTAGGGATGTAACGATAACCGGTAAAATGGTTAACTGTGATAAAATTCCCAATATTTAGTAATATCGTTTCAAATTTTAATTATCGTTAAAACCGTGACTGATTACCGCACTTTGAAAAACTCCCAGTGATGCTGCTCATTGGCTGGAAAAGCAGTAGCAGTCGCAGTTTGCCATGTTTAATTTATGAAAATATGGCGGAAAGCAACAAAGGCACCCACATCGACAGTTCTCTTGACATTTTTCCCCCCCTTTAAAAAGCACAAAGTAGACATTTGGACCCATTTCGGACGTTTTTAAAGATGCTGGGGGGTATTTCTATAATACCGCGATAAAAATGATAACTGTGATCATTTTGGTCACAATAACCATGATATGAAATTTTCATATCGTTACATCCCTAGTCGTGATGATCCTCCACCTTTTTATAGAAAATTTATTTCTGCATGAACATTCAACAGAAGCTGAAATTTCAATGATTAAATTGCATATTGGTCAGTAGAATTACAATTAGATTTTGTTTCCCGTATTCAGATCTTCACTGCTGTTTTCATATTAATTATATTTTTCATAAAGTAAATAAAGACTGCACAGGGTAAGTTTTTTTGATCTTCTCTCTTTTTAGACCCTGTGTTCAGCTGTGGTCCAGGTGTATGGGGCCGAGCGGGGCTGCAGCTGGGTAAAAAGATGTTGTGGAGTGGCCTGCCTGGTCAAGGACAACCCTCAGAGATCCTACTTCATCAGAGTGTTTGATATCAAGGTGAGAGCTTGAGTCCAACACAGCTGGCTTTTCTTCATGCTCTGTCTCAAAGTCTAAAGTTTTAGGCTGAGATGAGTGTTCACCAGCTTAAAGGTTTAGCGTGTCAGATTTACTAGCGTATAGCGGTAAAGATGGACATAGAAATGACTTCAAATGGACGGTGGCCGTCAGTGGCCAAGATTCTTTGAGGCAAACATGTTTTTATCTGAGTGGACTCCGTGACCTCAGGTGCAGCGATCACTGAACTACAGGCAACGACCTTCAAAGTTACGTGCATGTGGACTGTCGTCTTCTGTGCACCTTTTCAGGCGATGCTTGACTCAGACGGTGCTCAGACAAAGCTGATACAGCAGTTTTAAAGCTCAGGGGGGTCCTCACCTTACACACCATAATAAAAATGATGGGACAAATATGGCAGCTGCAATGTGGACCCAACAGGAAATTAATGATTCATTCTAGGAAAATTAAACTTTATTTTAGTAAAGTCATTAAATACAAATAGAAACCCAGTTTTTAAATAATATATAAAATTTTCCGGTCATTGGTCTTTGATTTTGTTGCATCCTGCACCTTGAATGCAGAGCTTTGATAGAATGCTTTATCTCTCCTTGAAAAATAGTAGTTATGATTAAAAAGTGGTTAGGATTATGACATTGGGGGCAAGAACTGTGTAAAACTTCTGATAGAAATATGATCGACCCCAAGCCGAGATCTGATGCAGCTCCGTATTTCCCAGTTAAGTGCTAGAACCACAAGTTATCCTGCATTAACCAATAATAATGAGTTTTCTTCTTGGTTGTGGGTCTGGTGTTCTCCTTCAGTAGTATTTGATGCGACGCCGCCTCTGGTGGGTGATGGAACACATTATCTAAAAGGTTTGCTTGTTTGAGTACTGCAGCATGAATGCAACTGAGCCCCAATCACACCAAGTCCTGGGCTCTTTCCCCCTGTGAGTGCACTGTTGGGATGCACAAACTCATTACTGTTTTTGTATTCCTGTTGTTGCCCAGCAACCTCAAAGTTTAACCCTCAAACTGTTTACTTAACGATTTGCAGTTTGAAGAACCGGGTTATGTGCAATAATTGCCACAACTCAAGTGATGGAGCAAGCTTATCTTTGAAAGGGTGGATAAGAAATCTTTTATATAAGTTGTACAAATTGTTTCTCAACTCATGCGCGCACACACACAGTGACCTGAACAATGGTGGAGATAGAATAAGGGTAAAGACTGCTCAGCAAGAATTCAAGGTGCACGTGATTTGTAACTTCTGAGCTTCATTGAGAACTTGTTTGTTTTTTCAGGAAGGGAAAACCATGTTTGAGCAAGAACTCTACCACAACTTCTCCATCAGCAGCTCCAGACCTTACTTCATATCATTCGCAGGGGATGTAAGTGTCCATCTCTTCATGATCACTCCAAAACCCAAACGTCCACAGCAGCTGGTCACGTGGAGGGCAGATTGTCACTGATACATGTCCAGAGTTGTTCTACTTGCTCTGCAGCCTCCCTCCTGTTTCAGTCCCATAATAACCAGTGTGATGTGCCTCATCTGCTCCTCAGAGCTGTCAGATCGGCCTGAACTTTGCAAGCGAAGAAGAAGCCAAGCGATTCAGAGCAGCAATCAATGACCTGCTCAACAGACGGCAGCGGAAAACAGGTGAGGCTCGCCGTCTGAGTTTCTCCTCTCGGCCGTTGTGACCTTTTATTCTTCCCGCTGGAAACTTCCCTTCCTCTGTTAACCTAAACTCAAACCAGGTCCTAAACCAGTCTGGCTGACTCATGTTCAGGCGTACATGGGCATAGAAGGAAAGAAATCTAAAGGGGGAAAAAAAGAACAGTAGTGGAGATGGCTGATAAAATGTCCTGAACAAAGTTGCAAGGTCTGCGGAGACGACAGGATCTGTAAATGTCCTCTGCTGGTCCATTTATCCAGGTGAAAACGTTGAGCCTGCATGTGTAGTCAACAGTGTGCAGGATTCTTTGCCAACAGTTTGTGGATGAGTCTCTTGTGATTGGAGCACAGCGGCTGTTTTTAGCTAAACATCAGTCCCCCTTGAATGTGCTTGTGCAAAATAAAGGACATGATGGCCCTGATTCCTGTGTTTGTTCTGTCCACATGTCCACTCAGAACATCACATGTTGATCTGGGTAAAAGCTGCATCTTTAGTCTCATCTAAATACATGAATACAGTCGACTATTCATCCTGAGCTGTGCTGCAGACGCCAGTCTTTGCTGGTAGCGACAATAAGGCCAGCTGTCTGATGTCAATGGGCACATCTGTAATACAAGAGGACAAAAAAAATCATCCACACACACTCAACATGAGACATGCTGAAATGGCAAGGACATAAGTTAAAGTCTGGTTTGGGAAAATTTCTTTCCTTCTCTGCTAAAGTGAGTCCAGTGTCGTCATGTCTGCTGCTGTTTTACTGACAGTCTTCCTCCTCTTTGGCTCACATCCAGCTCCTCTCTGCACCGAAAGCCTTTTAAAGTGCCTCCTTATAACTGATGATGGCTGATGTTAGAAGCCTTACATCGTGACAACACAGAAGGTTTTTGGTTTTCCTCAGTGGAGCTGTGAATATCAGACATCACCAAGGTTCTGCAGCCTTTTGCTTCTCGGCTTTTACTCTTGAAAATACCGTCTGAAGTCTTCTTTCCGAATGCTCTGTTTGCCGCATTGAAGACATGAGGCAGCATGTTTTCTTTGACTGCTCCCAAACCTCAGGCTGCTAACATACCTGTGTGTTTTCTGCGCACCACTGAACTGTACTAACTTCACCTAAAAGTACTTTGACTCTTGAATCACTCATCTTCTTCTTGCCTTTTAAAGAAAAAAAAACCCTCCCAAATTATGACTCCTCCTTACTGATGAGAAACCATAATAGTGTGCTTTATTTTTCATCTTTTTTGCAGAGAAAAGAGGTGACCTGAAAAATGGTATGTTGATATTAATCATGTTTTGTTTTTAAGCAGGGTCTTGAAATCTTCTATAAATCTATCTAGTTATTAACTTTTGTGTGAGCATGTTTGTGTATGTATGTGCAGTCATCCTCAAAATTATTTATACCCTCCAATTAAATCAGCTGCCAGAGAAATTAGTTGAAATTGACAAAAGTAATAATACTGTTTTGTTTTTTTGTTAATTATGACATTGATTTTTGGATTGTGGTTTGCCAGAAACATTAAAAGCAAACAAACAAAAAATAAAACAAGTACACAATCATGATGGGGCTCCTGAACTCAAATTTTGTTGAGCAGCACTTTAATGCAGTCATGACAATCAGGGGTTTTCTGTAATGTCCAGTCAGACTTCTGCACCTGTTGACAGGTATTTTTGGTCCACTATTCATGAGAAATGTGCTCTAATTTGTGTGGGACTGTTTTCTTTGGTGTTTTTTTTTTTTTTTTTCTTTTCAACTACAATTCAAAATTGATATTTTGTATCATTAAATAATAATTCAGAAAAAAATTATTATGTTTCTTGTTTTATGAATTACTCTTGTGAAATTAGCATTTTCTTTAATTGGAGGGTGTGAATAATTTTGAGGATGACAAATAAAAATAAAATAAAAATAAGCTCAGGTTTAAACTAGAATGACGGTCTGGGCTTTCAGTTGGAGGTAATGACGATACTATGTGATCCAGATGACATAGTTCTGTTCAATTTACTGAATTGTGAGCCGTTGCCCTAAAGAACTGCAGCTTAAACAGCTTTAATAAAACGGGTGTAGCCGCACACTTCAATGTTATTTGTGCTTTTGTAAATATTTCAGTGACAAAGTTGGAATGAAAACTCATTCTGTAATGGGTGTCCATTAGAAGGTGTCTGATTACAACTCTGAATGGGAATTCGACTTCTGCCATGAAGGTTTGCTTGCTCATTCTATGAAGAAACTGGTCATTTTCTGATGCTGTCAGTTGGACGAGGGCTGTGCAATTAATCGGAATTTAATCCTGATTTCAATTTTTGTGTCAAACTATCTCCAAATCCCTATAATCGAGTTGGAACAATTTTTTTTGTTGTTGCTATTTTTCTTTACACAATTTTCAAAAGATAAGTTAATGTAAATGTCAGCGGCTTTCACCCAGGCAATTAACAAAAATGTTAGATTGGGAATGTTCTAGCATTGCACTAAAGCTTAAAATTTATTTTGGGATATTTTTCTATATTCATTTTTTTTTCTTCAAATACAGTATAGAGAAACTACAGAACAGCTGGATACATTGTTTATTTTGGATACATGTGTGTTTTTCGACATTTTTTGCATTTATTTAATGCTCAAAGTATATTTATTTAATTGATTTGTTTTAAACACTGCTAAACAGCTATATGGGTACATATATGTTGCTTAGATTTATTTTCAGATTTTGCATAAATTATCAATGAAGTGTTATTTGAAAGGGAAAGAAATGCTAAATAAATGTAACTAAATAATTATTTGAATAATCATGATTTCAATATTGATAAATAACCGTGATAATGATTCTTTCCATAATGAAACATCCTTAAGTTGGACGACATTAATGCCGATCATTGCTCAGTAGTGCTCCAGCAAAGGCTGAGAGAAATAACTCAATTACACGTATGTGTGTTTATCATGGCTGCTTTGTGCATTTGTGTCATTTGTGTGCACGTCTTCTTGGAGTGGGTAAAAAAAATCAATCCTGATGTGGGGGGCGCTGTGCATGTTTTTTATGTTGTTGCATTAAACATGCTGGTGGCATCATCTCTTGCACATTCTCTGATAATATTTCCGTCACAGAACCCCACTGAACTTTGTCATGGACACTCGGGGTCAGTGTCCTCTGGCATTATGTTCTGTGTTAACAAACGGTGTGTGCGTGACAGGGTTGTGGTGTGTTACAGAGTAGCTCAGAGGTGACACACTGATAGAAACCAGATGTTGCTGTGAGAATGAGCGATGCCTGCAGCATGGTGGTGTGCTGTTTCCTGACATGTTGGCAGATTTGTTGCACAGACGGGGTGACTCACATACAGTGAAGTCCGACGCAGGTTAATCTGTCAGTAGGGTGCCCATCTGTGCCATATGTAGAGCACATGGTCTCTGTTGTTCACTTTAAGCTCCGTTGTCATGCACATTAGCCCTAATCTGTAATCCCAACAGTCTCAGCTGCTGGTTCTTGTTTTGTATGAAGTAAAAAATACTTATTTTATCCCACTGGGAAATGGAATACTAGAATTTTATAACCTTGATTTTATCTTTTTTTTTTTTTTTAATGAGCACTTGGATTGTCTTGGACAAAGTAAATGTGCTTAGGGAGCTAATCCCAACAGATTTACTGATCTGCTGTATTAGTTACTGAACAATAGAAAAAAACAGTCAAATTCCATGTTTATTGTTCTGAACTATCTTCCTTTCTGAAGCATTATCTGCTGCTAGTTTGCATCGACTTGACATGAGCCAGAAATTTGAAAGTGTGTGTGTGTAATTTTTTTTATCTGAAATGAAACTGAAAAGCTTCCGTGCTGGGTTTTTTTTTTTTTTTATTATTCCTTTAAATGCATATATTTTGTTTTGCTTTCAGATGATCAGATTAGACATTTGTCAGACTTGATTTTAACATTTAATTTAAAATTAAATGTAACTTTTAACATTAATATTTGTCAGAATTGATAAAGAATAAACTTGACTGGAGAAATGAAAAATAACGATCTGTGGCCTGTCACTGGCTTCCAACTTGTTTTTGGGAAGCTCCAACTTCTAATCCCATGAGGGGGAAAAAAACATACTGTAACAAAGTTGCATGTACCACTGCAACTTTTCACGTGTGCATATCTATGCATGTGCGTGCACAAAAAAATGATCTTCAAAATTTGGTTTGTACAACTTTCCATAAAAATCTTTTTTTTTTTTTAATTTATTACTGATGTTTCCAGCAAGAACATGCTTTACTAGTTTGGCCAAATTTTCCCATTAAATTAATTGAAAAAGTGTGTCCAGACTTCAGCCTGTCAGGTCAGTCTGGTTGCCACAACTCTTAACCTTTAACAATCAAGAACTTTTCTGTATTTTTCCTAAAAGGAAAGTTAGTTGTCACAGCCATGATATTCCAGCTTCGTTGGGCTGGTAATTTAGGGCATCTTCACATTAGAATCGTTTGGTCCACTTTAAAGACCTGCAACATAACTTTTCCACCTTAAAAATATGCTTTTCTGACTCATTTTAACGGCCCACCAACATTCATTTTGTGCCGTCACTGCCCAGCAGTGTCCAAGCCTCAGAAACTGCGCCGCGACATTGCAGCCAACTATCGGTTGCGCACCACGTCATGTACTGTATGTATCTGCTGTAGCAAACTGATATTAACCAGATACTGTATGACCACAGCAGGTGTTTTGAACGTGCATCATGGCAGATTCAGCAAAGGAACGTGAGGAAGAGAGGAAAAGAAAGAAACGCAGGGACAGAACAAGAGTCAAGATAAAACTGTTTTACTGGCTGGAGTGAATCACAGTACAGCTGGGATGAAGATGGATGCCAGTTTAGCTGTCGATATGGGTGCGTCACTGAGAAAACTCTGTTAACAAGTTGCATTGTGGGTCTTTAAGTGAGCCCTGGTCCGCTTCCATGTACAGTCTGGTCTGTTTGGAGTGGTGTGAACCAAGAGGCAAACTCTGGTCCGCTTGAAAACCAGGGGTCTTGCTCTGCTTGCAAATGAACTCTGGTCCGGTCTCCTGGCAGTGAGTGCAGACGTACCGTCCAGTGAACCAGTCTTTTAGACTCCCCTACCCAGTCAAACCAGAGTCCTCGGGACCATCCTGGTGTGAATGCACCCTTAGAGGTCCTGATTGCTTGATTAATTTGACAGTTACAAACATCAGTACGGAGACCCATTTTACCCCTTAAAGCATTTTCAGATGCTGAGCAGATGGATGTGCAAATCTGTGCAGAGTAAATGCTTAAAGATGCATGCTGTGTACAGTTCTCACAACTAACATTTACATAAACTGTCTCTGGAAATTGCTGCAGTTTTTAGGCAGAGGTAGGGTACATGGTGTGCTGAGCCAGTTAAAGTATTTACTAGGGCTGTCGGGCAATTTAAAAAATTGATCTAATTAATTGCATTTTGATCTCATATCTGCTGAATGGTATAAATCTTCTTCTCGTGTTTATTGGCGGTTGGCAAACAGCTGTAGGTGCATTACCTCCACCCACTGCCCAGGTCATTCAGTGGGCCAAATTTGAAATGCTTGTGCATTGAGGTACTCTGAATTAATCGCAATTATTTTTTTAATGCTTTAATTTGCAGTGTAATTGATCTAATTCATGCATTAATCTGACAGTCCTAGTATTGACCATGGGGTATCTGTTTGACATTAGCAGAAATGCAACCATTCGTGGCAATGACTGTAATATATCGTCAAAGAAATTCCCCACAGTAATTTGTCATGATAAAAACAATAAATTCAATTTTTCAGGTTGTATTTACATTTTTTTCAGACTCACAGTTTTGTAATACAGGTGTTCTACTTGAACTTAATTGATTAAGTTTAGTGGCTTCTAGTATTATTTTAGGGCTCATACAGAATATAAGTATAGATTCATAATACAAAAGATTAGACTGATATTTTTTTTCGTTATCGTGATTAAAACACAATTTATTCCATACTGCCCATCCCTAAACTGCATGATGGGTCATGTATGAAACATGGTTTTTGTTTTGTCCTCTTATTTATTTCAATGATAACTCTTATTAAGAATTTGGCTAATAGGGTTTTTGCTTGAAATTACAGATGTGCTAACCAGATACTGTTTCACTAATTTTACAAAATCTTAAAATACTTTGAATCAGGAGCTGTCTGACCAAAGATGGCTCACTTTGCAGCTTTTAAAACCCCAGATTTGACTGGCTGTTTGGTTTTTTGTGTGTCTTTTCATTCAGTGCAACAACAACTCCACAAATATGTCCAACTACATCTGCACATCAATGTTACATGAGGGTGCTTAAAAGGAGGAAACGACAAACATGTCCTGGACTTCAGGAGGTGGCTTTAAGGAAAGCCTCTCGGCCTGTTCATAGAAATCCAACATTTATGGGGGGGACCAGGGATTTGGACGGGGATTAGCAGCGGATTAGTGGTTATGTCAGATGCTGCTGCAGTTTGTGCAGATTATAAGGAATTCGAGGACTGAAAGAATCAGCCGGACGGAGCGAAACGTCTGGTCAACATGTGCACTGGATCATAAAGGCTCAGCGTAGACTGATGAAATCACTGTTGGTGAACTTGGAAAACTAAGTTTACTACCTCCCTCTGTGATCCATTAAGAACACGGGATTATTAAAGGAATGTTGATGAAAGTGGACGAGTATCATTTTATGTCTTTTGATCCAAAAGTATAGTAAACCCCAGACTGAAGATGCTCTCTTTATCACTAATTTCTTCAATTCTTACTCCACTTAAATTATGCATTTTATTCATTACAAGATGTGGGGAAAATTGGCCATCAATCCTCGGGCGGAGGGTTTCACCTTGAATCTACAGCGTGCCTCTGAAAGCCTCAGGAGAGTAAGGTCGGACAGCTTTCATGTTCTACATTCAGAAGAACCAGGACCCAGTCCTGTCTACGCTGTGGATGGGCTAATTTCCATGTGATGTGATGAACAAATGAAGTGGGAAGCTTGTAAGTTAGGAGAAGCTGCCCCCAGAGGCAAGACTGTAGAGAAACTGTTGCATCTGATGAGCCACGAGAGGTGGCAAGAGGCGTCCTTGGAACAAGTTGAAAGTAGGGATGTAACGATATGAAAATTTCATATCACGGTTATTGTGACAAAAATGATCACGGTTGTTGTTATTATTATCACACGGTATTATTGAAATCACCCCCCAGTATCATTTAAAAAAAAAAACATCCCAAATGGGTCTAGAAGTCTACTTTGTCCTTTTTAAAAGGGGGAAAATTCTCCAGAGCACTGTCCACATGGGTGCCTTCGATGCCTTCTGCCATGTTTTCATAGATTAAACGTTGCAAACTGGGACTGCTGCTGCTTTTCCAGCCAATGAGCAGCATCACTGAGTTTTCCAAAGCTCAGTAATCAGTCACGGTTTTAACGATAATTAAAATTTGAAACTGTATTACTAATTGTTGGGAATTTTATCACAATTAATCATTTTGCCGGTGATCGTTACATCCCTAGTTGAAAGCCACTAACTTCTTGAGCATTGAACTGCATCAGCTCTGCTGTATGCAGAGTTTAATCTACAGGCTGCAGAAACAAGAAAAACGAATGCAAGAGATTCTCAGAAATCAAGGAAAAGTGAGAATCTCTTGCATTCAGCGAGTAGTGGAAGTGGAAGTTCCTAACCGTGGCAAGTCTGGCATTCCCAGAGCTAGCATCTTCCATGGTTGGCATGTTTCTATTTTGGCTTGCAGCCCAGCCATGACTTCTCTCTCTCCATCTCCCAGGCTAGCCCAGAGCTCCCAATAAAACAGCTCCATAGCAAGCAAGCTCCATGCTGCTCCCCAAAGCCTGGCCAAGGCTTCTTACTTTACCTTGTTGCATTTGTGCTGCTAATCCGAGACACTAGACCACCTCTTGGAGCGTAGGGCTAGCTAGCAGCTCAGAATTAGTCAGTCTGCAGACGCTAACGGCACCTGAATTATGGATGGCATGCAAAGTTTACCGTTATAAAGATGCTTTTTTCCCACACGTATACAACCTGATATAATCCTTTCACTTTCTTGATAATCGCTGTTGTGGTTGTTCCTTACTTGTTGGCACACTGAGCAGTTCTCACATTTTATCCATACTGGGCATTATAGCAGTAAGAAAGAAAGAATTTAAATTGCATGTGAAATAAATGCTGTAAACTCGACTGTGTGAAGTGAAAAGCTTGAGCTGAAACATTTTTCACAGAAAAAAGAAGCAGCTGTCTCAAACTTATAGCCTTTTCAGTCTTGGAGGTAAAAATGGGAAGTTTTTTTTAAATGCTGCTGTAATGAGAGGCAATGTAAACATTCCTTCTGAGCCGTTCTTTCACTCCCATTGTGTAGGACCAACTCTGCCCATGGCCACTGTGGACATCAAGAACCCGGAGATCAACAATGTGCGATTCCACAACTCCCACAGCCATCAGCAGCCGTACCACCTCAACAACATGCTGAGCCACAGCGGCCTGATCCGGAGGGACAAGAAGACCAAAGGCAAGAAGAAGAAGCTGACCAAGGCTGACATCGGCACACCCAGCAACTTCCAGTGAGTTCATCTCCCACAATAGAAGTGGTCAGACTGGTCAATTCAGTATTTCATTTTCTTCGTGTTGATTGACATCTTTTAATCTTTGTCCTTTTTTGAAACAGAATGTTTAAAGTAGTAATATCACAAGTCCAGCCAGTTCTTAAAGTAAAACTAGAGAAGAGTGAGTAGTCGTGTGGTCTGATCCAGCTGGACGCTCCGCTTCACGGTCGCTGTAAACACGTTACGTGACGACTTTGAGAGGATTCAGTCACAAACTGCCAGATAGTGACTGACAGATTTGTGTGTGTGTGTGTGTGGGCTCACTATTTAGCATGTTCACATGGCTGCCCACGTGCACATACTCAACAGCTGATGCATATTTACATGTTAACATGCGTGCATGAGCTCACCACATATCTGTCCCGTCTTCTTCAGGCACATCGGTCACGTGGGCTGGGATCCAAACACAGGTTTTGATGTGAGTACCCCTCAACACACACAGAAACGGACACAAACACACACAGGAGCACAATAGTGACCTGTCTGGTGACTGCATGATGAAATCACACAATAGGCTCTTGTTGCTTCCTGCCCATTTTCACAAACATCTCACAGTTTGTGCACAGACAGAATGTTCCAGAGCGAAGCAGGCTTCATCCTCATTAACTGGCAGATTGGCTTTCTTATTAATTAACAAGTGGGATAAGTACTAATTAATTCATAGTATTTTCCTATTTTATGAATTATTGAGGCATGAATATGTTGCTTCTGTGCACCTCCTTATTTCAGATATATAAGTTAATCTAAGTGTGTTGACGTCTTGTCACGATCTACTTTGGGTGACCAGTTGTCAATATTGAACTGGCCTTGCAGCCCAAATGTATTTGTGAGCGTTATCAACTGAGTTCAAAGTTAAGAGGGGTTGTTTTTATACTTCGTGGCCTTGCAGATTGGACATTCTTCTGAATTTTACACAGTCATTAAATATGCTTTTACAAGAGCCGGTAGAGAGCCAGTAAACTGAGACATCGCGTCTGTAGCTGTGTGTGTTGAATTAAGCTGCTGTAATGCCTGATGTTCTTTGCATTAGCAAAGTGTAATAACTCAACTACATAACCTTTTAAACTGACACAGATGGTGTGCTGGACTCAAAATAAACAGTTAGCATCGCTGCTGAGAAAACTACACTGCTACAGTAAAGCAGAAAGTAATACATTTAATATATTTACCACCTTTCAGCACCATTTAAACCTGAGTTCCAAAGAGCTGCAGAGTTAAGAAGTAATGGTCAAAAAAAAGCAAGATGTGAAACAGCGCAAAGGCAAAGCTTAAAAACTTTTTCAAGTCGGATTTGAAATTGTTGTTAACCTTCTTGACGAAGTTTATTTTTTCTGCTTCCAATCTGAAATGGCATGGTCAAAATAAATTAAGCTCATCTTCACAACTACAATGGCTGTATGCATGATCGTGGTCTCAGCAAAAAACTGAGATATGTGAGATTACTACAGAAGTGTCAGAACAGATATTTGTGTTACCCCCTCCGTCCACTGCCTCCGCCCCGCTCCGGTCCGGTCCGCGCAACGCAGCAAATCCGTTGCTTTTTTAATCAATGAGCAGCAGTCCACTACTCCGCCAGCGCTCCGCTCCGGCACGTCCGCTCAGGTCTGTCGGCCTTCACCTCTATTTTCTGGTCCACTCCAGTCCGCCTCATTCCGTTTGGAGGAAGTGGCAAAGCTGAAACATCCGGTTTATAGAGGTATTTTTTATTTCCACTACAGAGGAAATTGATTGCTGTGTATAAAGCTTACTGGGCATATTGTAGCATCTCAATAAAAACTGTTTCATGAAATAATATTGCGTCTTGTGTGACTTGAGAATGGGCAAAGTGTGTATTTCAATGTACCGTTTACATACTCCCTACAAAACCTGGCATGTACGACGCAATGTCTCTTTCAAAGTTGCAATGAATGAAAAGTTTGATGTCGCCGCTGTTTATCTACACCATTTACCGCGTGATGTTGGAAATCTCGCGCATGCTCCTTTGCCTGCTTTGTGACCAAACAGAGAGGGCGCTGGCGGAGTCAGGTGGAGTATGTGTGTGAGGGTTTTTGCAGCCCGCTGAAAAAGACGGACTGGATCGGGGCGGAGCAGAGGCAGTGGACAGAAGGTGTTACTGTTTCAGAGTAAATTAACCTGGAACAGCTGGAAATTTCCTCCTTAAAGAAAACTACAGCCCTTTCAGTGAAACCAGAAGATATCAAAATGTAAAGCAGGTAAATATCTCAGGAACCCATTGGAGATGATGATTGATACCTCTTCCAATGGTCAGTCAGGAGAGTGGAGAGAAAGTCCCTGAATTCATCTTCAGCCCCTTTCAGTCTTGCGCTGGAAAGCGGTAATATTGCGGACTCTGTCCTTTATTACGCTGCATTCAGACACCTCGGAGATGTAGCGGACATGTACCGCCTGGTCCCCGTGTCATAAGAACGGAAATGTTGCGGCACTTCATTTTCGCTGAATGCTCAAGAAAATGTTCGGACAGAGTTGAGGGGAGAGCGGGGCTGTGCTGACTTTTCAGCAACATTTCCTGATGACGGGTAGTGTGGTTCCCAGTTACAAAAAGATTATAGGGGTTAACCCCCTTGCCCCTTTCTTTAGGATTGTTTTTTTTTTGTTTTTTTTTTTGTTTTTTTTTTTTTTTTTAAAAAAAAAAAATTTTTTTTCTCCCTTTTTTCCTATTAAATATTTTTTTTAGTTTCTCTTTATTATATACTTTTTTTTCTTTTTTTGAGAAATTGGTTTCATCCCATTACTCTTGTGTTGGTGGTTGTTTTCTCTTTCTAGTCTACATTTTTGGCCCCTCTTTAGGATTCTTTTCTAGTGTGTGCAAACGTCTTCTGTACTGCATCCATCTCGCAGGCTCTAGTCAAGAAGACGTTAAGCGTCAGATGTCATTTAAAGTTCTCAGTAAAACTTGCCGATCTGACCCAAGCAACAGAAGCAAAGTTTGGGACTCTGAAATAATCCAGTACTGGAGTAACACTTGAGAAATACAAGAGAAATATTGTACATTATGCAACTGCAGTTACAGTTTCAGCTTCACTTTTTTTTATTTATTTTTTTTTTTTTTTTTTTTTTTTTTGGTCTTTTTTATCACACTTTATATAGTGAAAAGAAAGGGGAAAGAGGGGGGGGGGAGGGAATGCAATGAAAGGAACTCCACCAAGCAACCAACCGGCGCCAACTCTCTGGAGTAATGGACTCCTCTCTTCTTGGGGCGGCCCCCCACCCACTTGAGTTATTCCCCCCCCCCCACCTTCACTTTTAAGCAGCAGGTTTTTGTAAAATGACAGTTGCATATATCCAGATAATGGGAGTTAACAGGGCAAAATTAATGGGCCTCTATATAAGGCATTATCTGCAGCAAAACGCCTTAATTTCGCCAATAATTTTAAGACAAATGAATAAACCTTCCTTTATCCTTTACTGCAGCAGTGTGGATCATCAGTCAGGTCTGAGGAAGCTTGCAGTTTTTCCTGTTGGCCACCAGGTGTCAGACTGACCCTACAGAGAAGCAGAATAACACTGCAGATGGTGTTTAAACTGTGGGTCTGGTTGAATACTCTTATTTGCCTGCAGTCAAATGACCTTTATATAACTTTGCAGCAGTCATAAGATCTGTTCAAATTGTCTAAAATGAATTAATTGATCTTCATTTATTATCTCCATTTGCACAAGATAGGCTAAACAGTCCTTTTCTATTTTGAATTAAATTGTCATTGCAGGCTCAAAACTTTTGAAACTGTTTCTCAGATGACAAATGTAGAAATAATAAGATAAATGATACAAAATCTATGTATGTCAAGAAATAATACAATGTGTGACAAAATGTGACAAATTGTTAACCGGAGAGAAAGTGGACTCATGATACTGTGTGAGTAATGCACGGTTTGTAAACTAATTAGTGTGTAACTTTGGGTACTTTTATGTGAAACACATTGTAAACTAATCTGCACGTACATTGGGTTTCCTTCAAATGTGTGTTCAAATGCGCACACAAATATCTAGAAATGACATAAATATACACATGAAAATGCAAAAAATCCAGAGACATTAAAATTCTACACACATTATTTTCTTCAGCCTCACAAATCTGATACATTAATGTTCCGAAAGGCTTCTACCCAGAAGAATCGTTTAATACGGTGCACAAGTCATCTGGTATGCATGGATGAAAAGATTATCTTAAACCATTTGTTTTTGAACAGAAGTCACTGATTTTCATATCAGCTAAAGAGAAAAAGTTAATTCAACTAAACATTTCAGCCAGAGTGATGTTTTCGTAAAGCTTCTGATCATTTAGTTGAATTGAAGGGAAGGCATCGAGGTGGTCCAGCTGAACAATTATCTGGCAAGTTCATCCTGGACCATCAGCTGGGGTAGTTGGTGAATGCAGCTGCAGTATGCAGAAAAGGTCAGAGCAGACTCCTCTTCCTCAGGAAACTTAAACCTGTATTTTGTGCTGCTGTGTGCTGGGAACTGCATGACGACCAGGGAGAGGAACAAGTTTGACTTGTCAGGAGGTGTGAGTCAGTGATGGGGAGGGGAGCAGACTGTGCTGGCGAGTTCGGGGAGACACGAATCGGGAGCAGGATGCAGACCATCCTCAGGAACCACAGTTGCCCTTTGCATGACACTGTGGTCGGCCAGAGAAGCAGCTTCAGTAACCGACCCCCCTCCATGCGCTTCAGGACAGAAGTTCAGGAGGTCGTTTCTACCAGCTGCTGTAAGACGGCACAATAAACCTCATTCATATACGTTTCATTGCTATTGGTGGCAGCTTTTAACTTATTTCTATTTATTGTCTTACTTTTTTTTTGTTGTTGTTTTTCATTTTTCCTTTATTTTGTAAGGAGAGAGTTTGGTATGATTGCACACACTGCTGCTGGATATATGAATTTCCCCTGGAGGAGACAAACACAGTATTTGGCTTGCTAGCTGGTATAAAGCTGTGTTATACAATTAATCTGTGAAATTAAATTAAAAATACTTAATTAATCCCAGGAGGGAAATTCAATGTTTGTAATACTCTCTCTATTTTTTCTTTTTTTTTTTTTAAACAATATTATAACATCTATTTAACAAAGCAATAATATAAAAGATATGAGAAGGGGTTTTCCAAGGTATTGCTAAATTGCGATTTTTATTATGAGGTAGGCTATAATTTATTTCTTAGAAAATGAATGCTTTTATATTCCTACAGATTAATCTCCCTGCATTGGCAGATTTTTTTTGAAAATCCTGGAAATTCTAAATGTATTTAGTTTACAGCAATTACAATCGTCTGGTGAGCCTCTGAAATGATCTTAAAATCCCCAGTTGGGAAGGTTGCTCTGAGGAATCTATCGGCATCGGTCAGTAATTATGGCACTGGGAATATTCGTGGTTTCTAATAACCCCCTCCATCTTTATCCTCTTCTTTCCATGATCTTCCAGCAGTGCGGCGCTTCCATTGTGAAGCATTACGCACGAGTGTCACCGTTTACTCAGTAATTACAATCAGCCTCCACACCTTGTTACGGTTAACCTACCAATAACTGCCAATCGCTGTATAACTGAAGATAAAGGCTACAGTAGCTTTCTTAAATGAGGCTGATGGATTGTACAGCTCTATCCAGGAACAGGCGGGTTTATGAGAGTCTAGTCTGAGATGATGGTTAAATGCTTGAACGTGGCTTAAGTTAATCATCTCACCAGCGGTGCCGCCAGTTTCCCCGTCTCCAAAATGTTCATGGAAAAAAAAAAAAACAACTAAATGTTCGTGCGCAAGGTTCAGAGTTTGCGTACAGGTGCGCACATTTTCCCGTCAGGTTTGTTTTTATAAATCATAAACTTTGCTTGGAACATCACTTACGCCACTTTCAGGCCCTGTTTTGTGCGTAAGCAAGCTTTATAAATGAGACCGCTGGACTTTTGGCGCGGTCGCATGGTGCAAAAAGTACGGATCTAATCCCTTTTCTGGACTTGAGTGTTTTAATTGTGACAAAAGTGTCCATGTGACCCCACCCATACATGCATGAAGCTGTGAGGATCCTGGAGGAAAAGAGTCTCAAAACCTCTTGAGGACCTGTAAACTGATCTGTGCATAAATGCAGTTTTGTCCATGTTTACCAGGCAACTCGTGCACTTATTTAACCGATTGTCTGCATAGAAGCCTGAATGAACATGAAAGTGTTTGATTTTTGTAAGTTGTACATATGTAAATTATTTTGTGTGTAGTTTCTAGACGTGTGAGTGCATTTGAACTTGCATTTGCAAGTACACCATTACACACAAACAGGTTTATATGGTTTACAAACCATGTCTTACACACACGACAATGAGTTGATTTTCTCTCTATAGATAAAGATATCAACTGTATAAATGGCTATATAAAGAGATTCAATGTTTCAGTCTTGTGCCTTTTCCTCTGCAATAGAAAATTTGATGGTAATATCTTTTATTAAGACATGTCATCATTGAGAAGACCACAATAGGAGGATTTAATCAAACAAAGTGAATATTTTGATTAACTGGAGCAAATCTTTCCCATGTTTGTCGTGTTGTGAACAGCTGAACAACCTGGACCCGGAGCTGAAGAACCTCTTCGACATGTGCGGCATCTCAGAAGCTCAGCTGAAGGACCGAGAGACGTCCAAAGTCATTTATGACTTCATTGAGAAGAAAGGGGGGGTAGAGGCGGTCAAAAATGAGCTGAGGCGGCAAGGTGAGAGCGTGCACGCACGTGCACAGTCTTTTAATGTGTCAAAGCAGTCTTTATTCATATTATCTATTTACCAGGTATCTTGCAGTATGTTTTACCTTTTCCTTTTTGTTTTTAATTTCAAATGCATTGTTCCAAACCATAAAGCATTACATATTAGTAATGACATGAGAGAACGCGTCCTGGTCACGGATGGACGTCGTCTTCATGCTCCGTTTATCTGCCATTTTATTTGTCCAGATGCTAACAACTGGGGTTGGCGCTGGTTCTTTTTATCAAATTGGGAAATGAGTTGTGAGGTGTGAAATGAAATGATGGAGTTCCCCGTCATTTAGTGACGCGTAGCCACATATGATGGAAATTCAACATTACAGCTTCCTGTGACCCTGGAAGAACGGGCTCGCAGGCATTTCCTGGTTCCGTCCTGATCTCCTCTTTTCTCCCACTGCAGCTCCTCCTCCACCTCCCTCCCGTGGTGGCCCCCCTCCCCCCCACCTCCTCACAGCTCTGCCCCACCCCCACCCCCACCATCCAGGGTAGGTCGAGGAGCCCCTCCCCCTCCACCTCCATCCAGAGCACCAGCTTCAGCTCCACCTCCCCCGCCTCCCTCCAGACCAGGAACTCTGGGGGCCCCTCCTCCCCCCTCCTCCACCCACCAGGGGAGGTCACCAGCCCCCCTCCTCCTCCCCACCACCACCACCACCAGCCTCCCCCTCCTCCTCCTCCAACATCCTCCGTTGCCCCAGCAGCCCCTCCTCCTCCACCTCCACCCCTGGCCCAACAGTCTCCTGCAAGCAGTGCCCCCGGATCGCCCCCTCCCCCTCCTCCACCTCCCCCACCCGGTCCCCCTCCTCCTCCAGAGTTGGACGGCGGCGGGGATTCGCCTCATTCTCCAAGCCCAGGTGGGAAGTCGGCGTTGCTGGAGCAAATCAGAGGAGGAGCCCAGCTGAAGAAGGTGGAGCAGAACCACCGAGCACCGGCCTCCACCACGGGACGAGACGCGCTGCTGGACCAGATCCGACAGGGAATACAGCTCAAGACTGTAAGCTTTTACCAGTTATTCACACATTATATTTATCCTGCTAAACTTGCACAGAATTATGAGCCATTTCCATGAAAAGCTCGCCCCCCCCTCAGAGGCGAGTTTACCCTGCTGTTATATGGACCCTCTGGAACAGGGATGGACGGCTCCGGGTCTTGAGGCATCCTGCAGGGATTAGGAGCGTCCTGGCTGCAACACACTTGACTCCAATCAGTAGGTAATTGTGAAGAGCTTGATGTGAAGCTCTGCACGGGTCACAAGGTGTGTTGCAGCAGGGAAACTCCTAACACCTGGAGGATTTGCCCATCCCTGCCCTGGAATCTACGCACACACTGGCATGTCCAAATTGCATGACTGATTTTAAGATGACACAGCAGCAATCTGCAGCCAGAGTCTATATTTCAGGTCCTGCCAAAAGTGTGGAGTTTAACTACCTAACAGCTTTTAAACTGTGATGATACTAAAGATGAAGCATAATAAGGATAAAAATCTTCATCATTCAAAACACCACAGCTGCACACGATTAAAGAAAATGTTGCAAAGAGCTCTGATAGCAACACATAAACCATAATCGTAGCATTTAAATCATTGTCTAAAAACAAATCATGCAGTAAACAATAAGGTGCACAGAAACCGCAGTGACCTCATTGCACAGTATTTTTCATCATCCCAAACCTTGCATGCTACAAACTATTACAGTTCAAAAGTCTTTGGCCTGAGATGTAAATCTGTTAGAGTCTGGCTGTTCTACACCTCAGGCTGCCATACCTCCTGCCAGAAGGCAGCAGAGAGAACTGTTCATGATGTGTGCAGAATCTAAACATGTTTTTGCTCGCAACGTTTGATGCCTATGTTTTTGATAGATGGAAGAGAAGTCTCAATTATCTTCTCTGCCATCTGCACCACTCTCTCGCGGTCCTTCCAGTTTGCAGCTGAACTACTGCCAGACCACAGAGAGATGCCATTGGTCAGAATAGTCTTTATCCTGCTCTGTTAGAAAGTACTAAGCTAGTAAAAGCAGAGTTATGGCTAAATATTTACAGGCAATTTAAAAGAAAAGGTTCAAAGGTTCATTTTGTAATCTTCTTTTAAATATACTCCCACTCTCTTCTTTCAAAAATAACATGGAAGATGTTACTTTTATTTTGTTTACTTTGAGGTAAAATAAACATTTTCCACCTTAACTTTCAGGAAAGTTAAGGTGGAAGATGTGAAAGGTGAAACAACTTTGGTTACTATTGGTGGAAAATGCACCATCAACTGTCCTAAGAGTGTCAACTGACTTTCATCTATTTGAGAAAGGAAAAAAAAAAAAGAAAGAAATGCATCAGAATGATCATTTTTAAATGCTGTCAGTGTTTTTGTTTAAAGTGTCCCTGTAAAGATGTTGGACTATCAGACCGCAGCTTTGACAGACTGTGATTGTGTCTTAAGGTATCTGATCATCCAGAGTCCAGCCCTCCAACGCCGGCTCCGACTGCAGGCATCGTCGGTGCTCTCATGGAAGTGATGCAGAAGAGGAGTAAAGCCATCCATTCTTCAGGTGAGTGCTGTAAGACCGTGTTCATGCTTAAAACATTATTGTTGTAGGGGAACCACGTCTTTGACCAAAAAGAGGGAGGAAAGTTACTTCTAAAATAGTAAATTGGAGCTTAAAAGAGTAAAACCAATCTATCTGAAGGCTGTGCATTCATTACTTGTTTTCAGAAACCACTTTGTGAAGAGTGAAAAGAATCACAGCCACTTTATAGCAAAATCAGGTTTATTAACAGGCACAACACAAAAACTGTAAAAGCTTTGTGGCTTTTTTCATATCAGAATGAACTTAAAATGCATTGCAGCCTTTCAGGTGAACTTATTTATACTTTCTCTGTTCAGTTTCATTTATTACATAACACACTGTTCTCTTACAATGATTAACCACAAAAAATGCAAAAGTAGTGTGTGAAGTGCTGGAGCACGGAGACATTGAAAACCTGCAGGATTGCAGCCCTCATAGGACAGAATGAAGTAGCTCCGATCTGAAACATGGCTGGACCTCTGAAAGCTCTGGTTCAATGGCATCTTGTTTCTAAAGAGAAGGATTTATGTCAGCATTATTCTAGTTAAATGTCCAACCTTCATTATATAATGTCTGTAAGGTTTGAAATTTTTTACATTTTCCTGAAATTGTACCCAAAAGTTGAATATCCCTGGGTTTTTGTGAGCGGCGTATGTGATGGATTAATACATCACCAATACCTAACAATGTCTACATGTACTTAAAGCTTGTACTTGGTGACACAATTCACTTTTTCACAATTCAGTCTTTACTTTTATATTTTTTCTTTCCCAGATGAAGATGAGGATGATGATGAAGATGAAGACTTTGAAGATGATGACGAGTGGGATGACTAGTGAATATCTTTCCTCCACCCACCCCCTGTAAACCTGCACCTATCGCTGGCACTACTATATCTCTTATAAAAAAAAAAAAACTTCCAGAATCTGACTACAGTTGTAATGTAAATGTTGTATGAATTTGTTGTATATTTATTTTTGTTTTTGTTTTTTTGTTTTTTTTTAATGATTATTCTAATTAATCTGTGCAATACCTCACCTGTTAAACTGTTACGTTACTCCCACTCCCTCATGGTTAGAGCTCCTCTGCTTCCCTTGTGTCATTAGAAAGCACTTAAACCTGTCATTCAGCTGCAGTTCACCGTCACTTATGGATAGAAGAAAACACTCCACTGAGGGGAGTCAGAGTACTTAAGCGCTCTTTGGGATATATTTTTTGTGTTTCCTTCATTCCTTGTTTGAGATACTTAAAAAAGGGAGACTTGTGCGACCAAACAGGCAGGATCCTCTTTGTGTTTGATAGTTGTTGGTTTAAATGCAAAATAACACTATTTTCTTACCATACTGTATTTCTTTTCTAACCCTTGCTTTTCCTACTAAAGTGTAGTTTAGCGATGTTATTTTTACGTAAAAATATGACCAAAATGCGGCGGCTTGGTTGCCTCGCGTGGATTTTCTTTTATTTTTATGTAATTAAAGCTGTTTATTTGCACACGGTTTCCATGATAGATGGGGGTTAGTTTTGGGGGGTGTGCATAGGTCAGTTTTTATTTTTTGTCAACAGGTTACATCGACAGTTGAGTCTTTTTGCTTTTTCACAGCCTTCAGATGAGGTTTCAAACATGACTGACAATGTTAAGTTACTGACTTTTTTAAAGCCTGAAACACACATTAACTCACTCTGTGTGCATTTGTGATATGAGGGGATGTTTGTTCTCATGTCTGTTCTTTTGTTACATTATTTCATTATGCATTACCTACAGGAGGAAGCGGCAGCAGTGTCTCGTCACGGCAAAAAATAAACCCTAGGAAATAATATCCCTCCGTTAACATATGATTTTATGCAATGCGACTGTAAATGCCTCCTTATAGAAAATAATTAAAAAATGCAAATAATATTGAACCAAATGTGACTTTTTCAAACGGCTTCTGGGTTTGGCATCACCTGTGATCTTTCGTCTGTAAACAGTGTAAAGAAATAACCAGCGCTAGTCGACTGTCTAAAACATTTTAGCGTCCTCCAGCGAGGTTTAATGCTGCATAAGAAGCCAAAATACTGACATGAAACCTGTGAAAAGGGTCAGGAAGGGGGTGGGATGGGGCAATGAGAATACTAAATTGTGTACCTAAATAAATGTTAATATTTACAGAGAAAAGTTTGTCTTGTTTTCTTTTTCAGAGAACTGTCTGGACAGCAGTTATCCACCACAAAGCCTCGCTGTGTGGGCAGTAGTTTGTTTTTTTTTTTTTGTTTTTTTCTTGCGGTCAAAAAAGTAGGAAAACTGTTTTCGTTATTAGAGATGCTCTGGTGCTTTTTTTTTTTTTTTTTCTCTCCTAATACTTATTCCGATTCTCAAAGTACTGATACCACTATGTGGGAAAAAAACACATTACACCTGCATGACTGTGATATGATAGATTGTAGTAAGGCCTGGCTCAACATGCATGAATACAGCAAATTGAAATGATTTATTTCTAAATATATTCTTGCTGGTGGAAGAATCCAGTGTGAAATGCTGCCACCACACCGACATGATTACTACAGTAGTAAGCTCCTTGTCTAACAGGTGAACTTCTTCCTCTAAACAGCAGGCTGCACCACAGCGCAACTGTTTTAAGAGCAACGATGAAGAACTGTCAGAGCTAATCAGTAAATGGATTACAGTTTTGATTTTACATGGTATCTGAACTCCAGTAGGTCTGCTTGCCAATACCAGAACTTTGGGCTGTATCAGAGACTGGTGTGGGTATTGGAACAACTCTTAACTGTGTGTGATGTAACTGCAGTTCAGTGGTGTTTTCTACACTGATCACACACTGATGAAATTAATCAAATGAAGTTTTAATCTAGTGAAAATACAGATTTTTGGATCCATCAGTGTCTGCATAAATCCTTTACTTATCCTCTACATCAGGGTTTCCAAACCCTGGTCCTCAGGGACCCCGCTCTGCATGTATTCCAGGTTTCCAACTCCACCACACCTGATTCAGATCAACTCAACTGCTTATCAAGTTCTTTGTAAGCTGCTAACGAGCCTTTCATCTGAGTCAGGTGTGTTGAAGTAGGAATATCTGGAAAACCAGCAGGGGTGGGGTCCCTGAGGACCAGGGTTGGGAAACCCTGCTCTACATCATGATTTTAGATGCCTCAACCAGACACACTAGGGCTACTTTCACAGTAGAAGCAAAAGCATCCCAAAAAATCAAATAGAAAATGTAAAGTAAAAAAGTTTGACAATTGAAGTGTTTGAAAAGAACCACAAAGCTCTTAACTAGATAATTGGAAACATTTGTGTCTGAAATGCAATAAACCACATAAAACAACAAAAGCCTTTCTAGTTTAGGGTTTCCTGTAGTTTTTAGTTTCTGACTCAGCATCGCGGCCTCTCATCCTCGGTGCAGGTCTTGTTGACAAAGAGGCTTTTGAGGAAGAGGAGCTGCAGGTACCCACAGGTAACGATGAGCAGGCTAAGCGCCATCGACCACCAGGTGATGTACTGAGAGTTGGACAGCAGCAGGAAGTAGTCGGCACTTTTCCTCATGCGGCCGAAGCTGTAGTAGCGGAACATGTGGAATACATAGTTTTCCACTTTGTGGGTTGAACCCTAAAAAACAGAAGAACCGCATGAAACCTTGTGAATCTGATGAGTTGTTTAATTACTGATCCAAGAACAGCAGGCCTGACTATTCTGAGACAAAAATGATTCAACTTGAGAGACAAGTGGGATCTAAGATTCTGAAAAAAAAAAAGGATTTATAGTAATTTATGGAGAAATTATGGTAATTTAAGAAATCAGAGAATTATTCATTTGTTTTCAATTTCTTGAATAATTAGACCATTTATGCAGAGTAAAGGTTCAATTTTAAAAAGTCTAATGTACGTAATCAACTGTTTATTCAGATAAATCTAAAACTGCTTTTATTGTTTCAGAGAAAAACTTTTTTTCTTGTGATAATTTTTAACAATGATTCATCATAGAAATACAAAAAAGATAATGCAGGAAAAATGTGATGAGGTGTATCCTGCAGGGAGTGTAGCGTTATGTGACAGACACCTGATTCAGAACCTGAATTAGGTTCAAGGTTCTTTGTTAGTCATTAGCATTAAACATGAAAGAACAAAAATTGTGTCTCAAAGCTCGGAGAACACGGTCAATAAAAGTGATTGAAAAAGAGATAAATGATGAAACAAGTACAGAACTGTAGCACAAAGGCCTTTCTGAGTTGTCTGCTGTTCACGAGTCTGACAGCTGCAGGGAGGAAACTGAACTTCAGCTGGGACGTTTTGGCCGTGATGCTGCACTGCCTTCTCCAAGAGGGCAGCAGAGGAATGGGGGGGGTCACTCATCATCTGAGAGGCCCTGCTGCTGCAGCAACTGATATAGGTTTATAGGTTTCTCCAGTGGACAGGAAGATGAACTTGGTGATCCTCCCCGCCACTTTAACCACCTGCAGCAGTGTTTTCTCCTCCAGTGCTGTGCAGCTGCTAAACAACACTGTGATGGAGGTCAAGACACTACTCTGCATCTGCAGGAGGAGGTTAAGACCAGCAGCCTCAAGCTTCAGTGGGAAAAAAAGCGGTACTATGCCGGCATGTTGGTGGACTACCAGATGGCGTCTGTGGACCAGACACTTGAACCTGGACAGCGTCTGGGCTGCTGTGCCTGCAAACTTGTTTGCAGGTTACACACCTAAAAAGACGTTTTCATTGACATGAGTAACTGGAATAATGTGTTTGTTGAAGTAAAAGGAGCCTGATAAATCTGAGTTTTCTGAGGCTGTTGGAGGAAACTTGATGTGATTAATTCCAAAAATTAGAAGAGAAATTTTCCATCTTTGTATTTTTAACCTCCATAGTGATTTTTAGTCCACAGTACTTAAAGTAAGTGACAAAGAGTCAGACCCTGACTTCTCTGTTACGCTGCAGCAGCTGCCTGGATGATCGGTTTAAAACACAATATGACCAATAACTGGAGAGCAGTCACACAATACCAACATTAATTTAAAAATTCTTCATTTTTGTCATCATTTGTCATTCTGATGAGTCAGGTATTTTTACAAATGAAATAACTCTAGAACTGGTATAAACTGGGATGTACCTCAATGATGCTCAGTGTGTTGTTTAAGTCTTTGCTGATTTCCTCCTTCTTCTGCTTCTCCTCCTCCTTCCTCTTGGATGGATCTTGATAATTGTCATAGTAGACACCAAAGCTGAGGAAGACCTGCATGGTGCTGAAGCGGTTATGAAAGTTGCTGAAACACATCTGATAGAAACCTAAAGGTAAGATACAGAACATAATGTACAGGTCAGAACATTGTCTTCACCACCTTTACCAAGTTTTGTTTGTTTGAATTGCCGTCTTCCGTTCCACCGCATCCTAAAGCTGCTCTGTTGGATTTAGATCTGGTGACTGTGGATGCCGCTAGAGTACAGAGAACTCATCATCATGTTCAAGAAAGCAGCTGGAGATGATTTGAACTTGGTGACCTGATGTATTATCCTGCTGGAAGTATCCATCAGAAGATGCTACACTGTGGGATGGACACGGTCAGCAACAATTTGATTCAATGGGCTTCAAATTGATTAATCCAGGTGTGCCTGACCTCAGTAAACACAACAACAATGGCCAGACACATACTGGAAAATAACCAGAGCAGAGGTCAGAAACTGAGGGAAAGTTACCTTAAAGCAGAAAAAGTTGATGACCAACAAGGGTTTTAAACCACGGTTCCTACTATGGGATCCAAAGTGTGCTAATCTTCCACCCCATTACACCTTTACAGCCGCTTGAAGCGTTGATACTTTAATATTGTTTCCACCTAATTCTGGCCCAACCATCCACATGAGGGGCTGCAGAATGGAGACTCATCAGACCAGACCCCATTGTCCTGTTTTGGTTCGGACAGCTGCTGCTCACTGGATATTTTCTCTTTTTCAGACCATTCTCTGTAAATCCTAGGAATGATTACGTGTGAAAATCCCAGGAGATAAGCAGATTCTGAAATATTCAGATTGACCATTCCCTGTTCAAAGTCATTTAAATCCCCCTTCTTCGTCATTCTGATCCTCAGTTCGAACTTCAGCGAGATGTCTTGACAACATCTACATGACTAAATGTATTGCGTTTCTGCCATATGATTGGCTGTTTAGATACAGTATTTGTGTCATAAGGCAGGTGAACAGGTGGCCTGAAAAAGTAGACAGTGCAAAACTAATGTCATCTTACTTTCAGAAACAGTAATAAAAAGTATGTGTCAATTCATACTATGACACTACTACTACTACTTACTACTATTCATAATACTGTTCAGCAGTTTTAAGTAAATTTGTTGACATCGTGCCCTTTGGCTCATGAATAAGTAAACAGACTAACTCTTAAAGAAATAGACAGATACCTGTTTCCTTGGCCTCAAAGTTGATCTGACCCTTCGCATCATCCACAGAGGATACTATCAGACCACTGGGAGCATTGACAGTGACTGACAGGTGTCTGTCATGGCCGACTCCAGTCACCCACTGGACCTACAAACAGAGATTACATTTTTTAAGATACAGAGTAGGTTCTGATCCTGAGGAGGTAGCTGTACATCACTGGTTAGATTTATACAAAATTAATAAACTATTTGGTAAGTTTTTTTGGGGTTCAATGCCTGTAGCAACATTGTAAATGGACTGTACTTATATGGCACTTTTCCAGTCATGCTAACCGCTCAAAGCGCTTTACACTACATATCACATTCACCCAGTCACACACACAATCATACACACATTTAAACCGCGATGGGCACATCGGGAGGCAACTTGGAGTTCAGCGTCTTGCCCAAGGACACTTCAGCATGTAGTCAAGGGAAGCCTGTTATTGATCCCCCTACCCTCTGGTTGAAAGACAACTGCTCTTCCACCTGAGCTACAGCCGCCAGGATGGTGCAGAAGTGAAGAAGAGATTTTTTTATTTATTTATTTCAGAACCATAGGAGCTTCAACAAGTTACAATATATGTAATTTTAAATGTAAAAGTCTTATGAGGGGGACTTTTTGCAAGGATTTTATGTCTGAGTATTGTCTGGAGGACAATATCGTAACATTGTGGAATGACAATCCATTCAAAGGAATATCTACAAGAACCTAAGCTTCATTTTTCAAACCTTATACAACTTGTGTATGAGAACAAAGATAACAAACATTTACCATATTTTATATATTCCGTACCGTACCATCTTCTGTCACTAATCCAGGGTCGGGTCGCGGAGGCAGCTGTAAGCAGAGAAGCCCAAACTTCCCTCACCCCAGCCACAGCCGCCGGCTCATCCAGGGGGATTCCGAGGCGTTCCCAAGCCAGCCAGGAGACATAGTCCCTCCAGCATGTCCTGGGTCTCCCCCAGGCCCTTGTCCCAGTTGGACGTGCCTGGAACACCTCACCAGAGAGGCGTCCAGGAGGCATCCTGACCAGATGCCCGAGCCTCCTCATCTGGTTCCTCTCTATACGGAGGAGCAGCGGCTCTACTTTGAGTCCCTCCCGGATGACCGAGCTCCTCACCCTATCTCTAAGGGAGAGCCCGACCACCCTGCAGAAGAAACTCATTTCGGCCGCTTGTACCCGTGATATATACATACATACAGTATATATACTGTACGTATATATATATATATATGTATGTATGTATGTATATACACAGTATATACACAGTATGTGTATATATATATATATATATATATATATATATATATATATATGCACGGTGCACGGTGGCATGGTGGTTAGCACCACAGCCTCGCAGAAAGAAGGTCACTAGTTTGAGTCCGGGCTGGGGAGGGGTTTTGAACAATTCCACCAACAGTGGCCTTCCTGTGTGGAGTTTGCATGTTCTCCCCGTGTATGCGTGGGTTCTCACTGTGTACTCTGGCAACCTCCCACTGTCCAAAGACATGCATGTTAGGTTAATTGGTCACTCTAAATTTTCCCTAGGAATGAATGTGAGCATGAATGGTTGTCTGTCTCTCTGTGTTGGTCCTGCGACAGACTGGTGACCTGTCCAGGGTGTACCTGCCCCTCACCCAATAATAGCTGGGATAGGCTCCAGCAACCCCCGCGACCCTAAACTGGATAAGCGATACAGAAAATGACTGAATGAAATGCAACTTATAGTCCAGTACACCTTATATATGTTTTTTTTTCTCTTCCTGATGCATTTTTTGAGTAATGTCCAGAAAACATGGTACTAACTGAAGTCAGATTCCAGATCTTAAACATTAATTTATATTAGGGATGTACGATATTGGAATTTTGGCCGATATCCTATATGCCAATATTTTTAAAACTTGTGTGGCCGATAACCGATATCAATGCCAATATTCAAGCTGAAAAAAATAAGCAGTCATTGCAAACAGCAGTTTTGTTATCCGATTTTTAAAAAATAGGAGTGAAATATTGCAATATTTTCATATGCCGATATCAAATTGATCTTAAAAACACAGCATCTATCTATTCTACGTATAAAATCTCACGACATTTTGTGAATTCCCACAAGATTTCTTTTGTAAAATAGATGGATGCATTATATCAGCGTATGAAAATATCGCAAAATTTTGTGAATTCTCGTTAGATTTCGTGGCAGAACGATGCAGTATCATGAGATTTCATTTGTAAAATAGATCGATATTGCGTTTTTAATGCCAATATGACATTAGCATATGAAAATATTGCGCTATTTCAGAGTATCAATATTTTTTCCCACCCCTAGTCTTTAGAAGTTTTAAAGTCTGTAAAAAAGAAGTTTTTGAAGAAGAAGAAGTTTGTGTTTTAAGACTTTAGAAAACAGCGGGCTGATTGGTTAAATATCGGTGGGGTGGCTGATGTCCGATACTCAGTTTTAAGGCCGATATAGGCCAATACCAAAAGGTGGTCGATTATATTGTGCATCCTTAATTTATATCAATATTTTTGTCAGTTTTCTGGATCTTTCCTGCCTGCAAGTTGCCATCATTTGTGATGAATGCTTATAGAACTTATGAAGCTTTTTTTTTTTTTTTTTTACCATTTTCTACCATTTTCTACCATTTTCAAAAATGTGGCTGAATTTATTCTGTAAATGGAAGAGAATGTGTGGTAATGCATAATAAAAGAAAGACTGTGTCATGCAGAACGCAAAATTACTGCCCCAACATCACATCCATCTTTGTTAAAACATTAAGATCAGAACAAACTGATGAATGATCTGTTTTTTAACTCTATACCTGAACGTGCAACAACAGCATTTCATGCAGTCATGCTGACTCCATCTGGTTTAATGCTGCTTGAAGGCAACACAGGCAATTTTCCATCAGGGCAACAGCTAGATCATATCAAATTTTCATTATTCAATAGTAATAGCATAATTTAATTCGTAATAACCTTCATCAAACCATCATAATTCATGGTATATTCCCCTTGTCCTGTGAATATATTTTCTCAGACAGAAAAGGCAAGAAATGAAGTTTTAGATCCGTTTTGTGGAGCAAAGCTGTTTCCTCTGGCAAAGTCTACAAAAAGGGTTTCAATATGGCTTCCACAGAGTCATGTGAAAAATTAAAGAATTGTTATTGATTCCCTGTGGTCTGCCATCTTTTTAAAGCCTTGCATCATTTAAAAAGATGAATTTGGGAAATGTACTCAAAACTTGGTGCGTTACCTGAAGGAAAGATGCAGTAGAGGTTAAAAATATTAAAGTTCCTGAGAGAATATTTAACTTTATTTAGATTTGGATGAATTTATTTCACCTTATGTGAGCATATTCACTGTTAGCTCAACTCGGCCAAATCCCACACGTACACATAAAGGAACAAGAAAATGAAAGAGATCAAACCTACTTAGAGTTTGTTATTACCATGAAGTTTAGGTAAAATCTCTCTCCATGGTGAGCGAAGTGCCAGACACACTCTGTCCCAGCTGCAGGAAGCACCATAGAGAAGTCATACTGGTCAGCACCCCAGAGCAGCTCCTGGTCTGTGATGTTGACGTGGGGGCTCGTCTGGGGCCCACAGTAAACTCGGCCAAAAAACACAAAGACAACATAAAAATCCAGCATTCGACACATGTCTGAAAAACCGAAAACCCCTGTTCAAATGAATGGTGCTAACAGAGAGCGAGGTAACATGGGCAAACTATCAATGATTAACTGGACCAAACTGGTTTCTTCATCAGTGGGAAAACTGGGCTGCCTGTACAGGTGGAGTCAGCACTGATAGAGAGAAAGAAATAGTGGTCCATCCTGTCATAAGATTTTAAGGGTAGAGGGGGGGGGGGGGGGGGGGGGGGGGGGGGACCCCATTCAGGCCTATAGTTTTTGTACTTCTAACCAAAAATGGGCATATTCTTTGAAGTACTAAAGTACTAATGTCTGGTGAGTAAATGCATGTATAAACTCCTAGAAATAAGGTCCAGTTTGAAAAAATATTAAGGTTTAGTCTACCAGGTCATAAATGCGTACCATAATGGAGGTACAGTTGTGTGAAAAAGTGTTGATGACCTGAAACACTTATATGTTTCAGATCATCAAACAAATTTAAATATTAGACAAAGATAACACAAGTAACCACTAAACACAAAATGCAGTTTTTAAATGAAAATTTTTATTAAGGGGGGGGGGGGGGGGGGGGGGGGGGGGGGGGGGGTCCAAACCTACATAGCCCTGTGTGAAAAAGTGATTGCCAATTGTTTTGGATCATTATCCTGCTGCAGAACCCAAGTGCGCTTTAGCTTGAGGTCACAAACAGATGGCCGGACATTTTCCTTCAGGATTTTTTGGTAGACAGCAGAATTCATGGTTCCATTTACCACAGCAAGTCTTCAAGGTCCTGAAGCAGCAAAACAGCCCCAGACCATCACACTACCACCACCATATTTTACTGTTGGTATGATGTTCCTTTTCTGAAATGCCGTGTTACTTTTACGGCAGATGTAATGGGACCTACACCTTCCAAAAAGTTCAACTTTTGTGTCTTCAGTCCACAGAGTATTTTCCCAAAAGTCTTGGGGATCATCAAGATGCTTTTTTGGCAAAACTGAGACGGGCCTTTATGTTCTTTTTGCTCAGCAGTGGTTTTGGTCTTGGAACTCTGCCATGCAGCCATTTTTGCCAAGTCTCTTTCTTATGGTGGAGTCATGAACACTGACCTTAATTGAAGCAAGTGAGGCCTGCAGTTCTTTGGATGTTGTTCTGGGGTCTTTTGGACGAGTCGTTGCTGTGCTCTTGGGGTAATTTTGGTCGGCCGGCCACTCCTGGGAAGGTTCACCACTGTTCCATGTTTTCACCATTTGTGGATAACGGCTCTCACTGTGGTTCGCTGGAGTCCCAAAGCTTTAGAAATGGCTTTGGAACCTTTTCCAGACTGATAGATCTCAATTACTTTGTTTCTCATTTTTTCCTGAGTTTCTTTGGATCGCACCATGATGTCTGGCTTTTAAGGATCTTTTGGTCTACTTAAATTCGTCAAGCAGGTCTGATTTAAGTGATTTCTTGATTGAGAACAGTTGTGGCATTAAGATTAAGCAGGCCTGGGTGCCCCACAGTTAAGTTGTGTTTTAACGGACGGGGCAATCACTTTTTCACACAGGGGCATAATGGTTTGGACCCCCAACCAATCAAAATCTTTATTTAGAAACTGAATTTTGTGTTTACTTGTGTTATCTTTGTCTAATATTAAAATTTGTTTGATGATCTGAAACACATAAGTGTAACAAACATGCAAAAAAATAAATCAGGAATGGGGCAAACACTTTTTCACACAACTGTAGCTACAAAGGACAAAGTTCATCACACTTCTATAGCTTTTGACAGATGTGTTAATTAGTTTATGGTCTGTGATGCCTATGTTAGAGCAAGGATCACCAACTCCGGAGCTCTTGTGTCCTGCAAGTTTTCAATGTTTCCCTGCTACAAGACAACCTACTCAAAATAGGTGCTTAAAAGGCTTGTGCATAACTTGACAACAAGCTGTTGGGGAACCATTTCATTTTTATCAGGAGCCTAATGCACAAAACCAAGATAAGGTATTTAGCTGGGATATGTTGGTCATCCTGGCTCAACCCCTCTGTGATCTGGTTGCACAAAAGCTAGGTAGTGGAAAATAGATGTTGGAAGTTACCATGGAAATTTAGTCTGTGGAACTAGCCTGGTCCACACCAGGATAAGTTCCAGGATATAGTTCATCGTATCCCTTATTACACTCAACAGTCACCACAAAGGGAAACTAATATTTATTCCACTGCCCACCACGCGCTTCAAAGTCCCACCTCTTTGATTTAATGTGCAAAAAGTGGCAACTGGCAAGTAAAAATTGGTTTGTCTGTGGCATGAGACAGAGCCAAGCAGCAAAACAGGACAATCCACTGCACTGGTGTAGACCATCATGACCATTATAATTATTTTTATCTTTATTATTATTGTGGTTGTTAATATTAATAATAATTTTTATCAATGATATCATTTTTTGACCAGTAGGCCAGTCAGGCTATTTAGGGGCCCCCCAGAGCCTTAGTATATTGCAGGAAATCGTCCCGTTCCTCCCATTGTGTATTGTGGATTGTGTATAAACCAACAGGTGTTCCAATGGCAAAGACGTTGGCTGCTTTTCAAACCTTATTAAAGAATTTTCTTTTTTCATAAGCATCTAATTCAAGTTGATACACGTGGTCCTTTGCACTTATGTTTGAGTTCTTTTCCTTTATCATTATTTTTAATTTTATTTGAGAACGTTGTGGCTTGATATACAGTGGTTAGACTTTATGTGAAGCACTTTAGTCATCTTTAGTTCTTTTTGAATGCAATATATAAATAAATGTGACTATGATCTTGATCTGACTCTCCTTTGGGAATTTCAGCCACATTCAGAGGACTTTTATGTGGCCTACTGAGTGTGATGAATCACTGTTTTAAATGATCAGTCAAGACTGATTAACAAAGCAAGAAAAACCTCCCTATTTACACGATTGCAAAATATCCCTCTGAGACTAAATATACTTCATTTAATTTTCATTCATACCGTGGATTTTTTTGTTGTTTTTAGCCACATGCATAGAAGAAAAAACACAGATTGTGTCACTATGACATCACACTGTTACACTGTAAAACCTTATCACAGAAAATTATTTTGTAACTGATTACCCAACAATTTTTAGTGATGTTTTTGTGAAGTTGCCTTAAATCATCTCAATGTTAACTTATAAATATTGATATTTCATAACTTATATTTAGGGATAACAGGCAGGGTAGGGGATCCTGGAAAAAAGCTTCAAGCAAGCTAAATTTGAAAAAATATACACCCCCCACACATCCAGAGCACAGGAGCGCGTCTGCCGAGAACAGCCAAGTGGCTAGCTTGTTAGCTTCCCAGTAAACGGCAGAGGAACCACGTTTCTAAAAGTGATAATTATCTCACCTCCAACTTCTTCTGCAGTGTAAAACATCCTCACTGCAAACACCAACACCTCCATGACTTGATCCTCATCCGTTTTTTCTTTTTAATAGCAAACAGCAGCATAGATAGCAGCGAGCAACCATGTTTGTCTCAGTTCGTCTGCACTGTGTGACGCTCACGGCGAGCTGCAAGCACGTGAGGAGGGTGGGGGCGCAACTAACGGCAGTCGAGTTTGATGGACATAGTAATCATTCAATCAATAAGCATGGGCCATTTGCAACCCCATTCATTGGATGGGGTTTTTCCAGTCCTGTAAATTCCACAGGTGATTAATTTCTTCAATTTGTGTAAAAACATTTAGTTAATTGTCTGCAATCGGGGTGTGAAGAAGACTTTAAGCAATATAGTAAAAAATGCTCCTGGAAACATCATCCACAGTGCCTTTAAGAGCAGGTACTGCATCATAGTGATCAGATTTGGTCATTTTGATGTAACCACCGCTTCTCCATCAGTCTTGGAGTGTCTTGGCCCCCAGAATAAATATCTACTGCACCAGGAATGGAGTGGTGGCTAATGGGGATCCTATTAAATAAACAAAATACATACTCAAAGAAATGAATCATTTACTTGCATAATTTATTTTTGTGTCAACAGGTTCCACATAATTGTAATGTGTCACTTCAAATGCAAAGAAACAAGTTAATCTTACTTTGTTGTTCACAGTACTTAAAAGAATTGTGTTTATGCAAAACATATATTATGTAGGGATAACATGAGACAAAATCACATTAAGATAACGTTTAATAAACTATTTAACCCAACAAACACCTAATTTATATGTTAACTGAAAATAAATTGTTTAGATAAAGTCAGCAACTGCTCTAATTAACTTTTCAGCGTATTCACATTATAACCATTTCCACTAATGCCACTGATCTAGATTATATTACTATCACAGATACAGCTGGAGTGTTGAATGATATATGTGTCAGGGTTAGCTCATTACCAGAGATTGAAGATAAAATGATTAGCTTAAATAATTCATAGAATTCTTTCAAGCTGAATATATTCAGTTTAAAATTGTAAACAATAATTGCTGTTGTGAAGAAGTTTCTGGCACCATCATGATTGAAGTTGGTAATCAGTAAAGTCCTTTTGAAAGAAATTAGGTAGAGAAAACTGTTAGAACATGTCCAGATGTGCAGATTGCAAATGTGACTGAGAGTGATCCAGAGGTCACTGATCCCATTAAAACAGTCCACATAATTAACAAAGTCTTCACAGTCGGCAGCAATGACAGCGAGCATTTCATTTTCACCGTTGTGAGGTCACTGAATCCAGATATACACTGAAAAAATTGCATCCAACAGAATGAAGATGTCAGCAAATGTCTTGTGTGGTTATGAGGAGGATGACTTCAGCAAAAGGAAAAAATGACATTGGAAAAGACATCAGAATCACCTTGCCCTAAAACAGACAGTAACTATTAACAGTGGCTTTAGGAGAAGCCCATCACATCAGCTCCAGATCTAGACACAGTCTGCTGATCAATCTGCAGGTCAGAGATGTAGAATGAGTTCTAAAGCTGGAGGGAAAAAATCCATCATAAACACTCAGTGACACACATTTAGAAACATCTCAGGAAGAGATCAAATTTAACATAAAACTACCATAATAAACTATTTTTTTCTAAGAAACTCCTGCAGAGGAGAATACCATAATGTCACCCGATACTAGGATTCAGTATTCTTTTTTTATCTTAATCATGTTAAATCTTTTCCTGTTTTGTAAATTCAGCGAAAGTATGGATTGTTGGCTGTGTATGTCACAACCTGTGTTTTTTGTGCTTGCAGCACTGGGGCAGCAGACTGGATGAGTGTCGGGGGCTGGGAAATGACAAGTTTAGAGATGGCAGAGTTAGTCAAAACATTGGCTGGCACCGAGGTAGTAAAACGCTGGGATACAGTTGGAGTGGAGAAATAGCTGGAGACTGGCATGGGGCTCATGATGTAGCGGACTGGTGAGGTAGTTGTATAGTTGGACAGAGGCATGGGGGGCAACATGGGTGCTGTGGGGCTGGACACTGGCATGGGGGTAAACATGGGTGCTGTGGGGCTGGACACTGGCATGGGGGCAAACATGGGTGCTGTGGGGCTGGACACTGGCAGTGGGCTCATGATGGGTGATGTGGGGCTGGACACTGAGGGGGGCTCACGATGGGTGATGTGGGGCTGTGCATTTGCAAGGGGGGTACGGGGGTGTTGTGGGGCTGGGCATTGGCAGGGGAGGACGCATGGATACTTCACCCATGTTCCTCCCTGAAACAGAATTGTAGATCTTTTGCAGCATGTCTCTCTGCTCAACCTGCAGTGCTCCAGTCAAGACTTGAATGTTGTCCCTGAGCCTTTCATTCACATCGTTGAACTTGTCCTCATGGCTGCCGGACTTCAGGAAGTTCATAACAGGCTTAGTTTGAGAGTATTTTGTCATTATTTCCTTTGCAGAAGCTAAGGTGGTGCAGAGTTCCTTGAGAGCTTTGTCCACGGTTACAGAGATTTGGCTTTCTTTGATGTTGAGAACCAGCTCCTCCAGGTCCTTAACCCTCTTGGCTATTCGTTGACAGTGCACTTTATTGGTCTTCATTTTGTCAGCCATCTGATAGATTTTTGAGCACGTTGCAAAGATATACTCAACGCTCTCCATGATCAGCTGTGGAGGTAGAGAAGTGGTTAATTTGAGTTGGAATGGTGCAACAAGCTGAGCTTACATGAACTCACCTGCAATGAACTAAACCCTTAAGTTAAAGGAATAGTTCACCCACAGAACGATTTAACTTTATTTTCCACTTACCTTCATGGTGACCAAGACTCTGGACCACTTTTTTAATATTTCAAATGCAGCCGGCGATCAGGAAGACTTCTTGTTTCCCCCAACTTTCATATAATGGAGTTCGATTGAGCCCGAGCCAACAAGGTCCTTAGAAGTCCACAAAAACTTGTCAATATTCCTCCATACTGCTCGTCCAATGTAATCCAAGTGTCCTGAGTGGGTAGCGTCCAGAATTTACTCGAAACGACGTCATTTACTATATTTTTAGAGCCTAAAAAGAAGAATATATTACTCCACGGAGCACACACCTGCGCATCCACGAAACTACAGAAGCCATGGCGTTCAGAGCCAACACTGCCGATAATACAAGCGTAGAAGAAGAAATTCACTGTTTACATTGTGTTAAGAGCAACAGCTGCAGACGAACCGGGACAAACACAAGAGGAGTTAGATATTGATTTAAAACAAATAATGAAAGAAAAAGAGAACGGGCGATCTCGTCTGCCGCGCCTTCCATAATTTCATGAACGCGCATCGGCGTGCGCGCAAGAGATGCAATGTATTTCTATTTAGGCTCTAAAAATATGCTAAATGGCGTAGTTTTGAGTAAATTATGGACACTACCCACTCAGGACACTTGGATTACATTGGAGGAGCAGAATGGAGGAATATTGACAAGTTTTTGTGGACTTCTAAGGACCTTGTTGGCTCGGGCTCAATCGAACTCCATTATATGGAAGTTGGGTGAAAACGACAAGTCGTCCTGATCTCCGACTGCATTTGAGATATTAAAAAAGGGTTCCAGAGTCTTGCTCACCATGAAGGTAAGTGGAAAATAAAGTTAAATCTGTGGGTGAACTATTCCTTTAAGTTAATCTGTCAGGACTTGCAAATTAACTTGATATACTTTGATTTTTACATATACTTATTCAAAATGGTTTTCACAGTGGTACTAAATCATCACATGAGAATAGGTTCCCGTGTGCATTTTTGATGATTGCAAGTTGTGTGTGTCTGTATGTTTAGTCTGTAAGTTTAGTATGTATATAATCAACAAACATTGTGACAACTTATGTTGTCATACTGTAAGTTGTCATTGTGACACATTATGTTCTCTCATGATAGACTGATTCCTTTGGACAATGTACAAAAGACAATATGTGTGGCAATGGTTCAACAATAACATGAGGAAAGGATTGTGTCAGAAATTAACCACTTCCAGATGCTTTGATGAACAATGTGATGAGATCTGGGTAGATAGCAACCACTGCAACAATGGGTTCATGTGCTCTGTCTTGTCTTCTGCCTCTGGAGGCATCGTTTGTAGTTAGACTAAACTCAGACCAATTCCAATTCAGGGATGTGTGGAAGCTGGAGTCTATCCCCAGCAATCCCTCAGCAGGGTACTGGACACCTCACCAGTCTATCACTCAGACAAAGAGCCACGCACGTCTAGGGAGAATTTAGAGTTGCCTAACATGCAAGTCTTTGGATGGTGAGAGTCCGCTGGAGTAATTTTGTGATTTTTTTTTTTTTACTCAGCATTAAAGGCGGAGTAGAAGTATAATAAGGCAGTTTTCAGTATATTTGAAAATGTATTTTTAAACACTAAACAGTGGATTATAGGTGTATTATCAGTAAACTCATAGCAAACCTAAAAGGTTACTTTCTGTGTACTTAAAAGTCTACTTTCTTAAACTAAAAGGGCATTGACAAGTTTACTGCTAGAAAACTAACAGTATACACAGAAGAATACTTTTAGTATACTTAAAAGTGTACTTTGTAAGAGTAAAAGTAAACTTAAAGTTTTAGTATGAGTAAACTAACAGTATACCTCGAAGTATACTTTCAGTATACTTTAAAGTGTACTTTCTAAAAGTAAAAGTCAACTTGAAGTTTTAGTACAAGTACACTAAAAGTATACCTAAGATTACTTTTAGTATAGTTAACAGTGTACTTTGTAAGAGTAAAAGAAAGCTTAAAGTGGTAGTACATGTATGGCGGAGTGGGTGGCCTCGTGGTAATGTTGCAGGCTTTGACGCAGAGGACCTGGGTTTGAGTCCCCACCATGCCACTCAGGTGAGCAAGGTCCTTAACCCCCCACCAACTGCTCCCTGGGCACTTTAAGTCGCAGTCTACTGCTCTCTGATACTTAACAGTACCTTAAAAAAAAAAAAGAAAGAAAGAAAGAAAATCAACGAACAGTATATCTAGAAGTGTACTTTCTAAAAATAAAAGTAAGCTTGAAGTTTTAGTACGAGTACACTCACAGTATACCAGAAGATTACTTTAAGTATACTTAAAAGTATACTTTTATATACTTAAACTGGGCCAATTTAGTCCCAAGAAGTACACTTGTTAGTATACCGGTACACTGATAGCAGTGTACTTGGTAAATACAAGTGCACTTGGGGGATATACTTTAGTATACTTGATGACATGTACTTAAGGAATACTTCTTTTTGGTAAGGGAACAGCAGTTTTTAGTCAGCTAATAGCAAGAGCTAATCTTCATCAGCTCATGTTAATTTCAAGTTAGCTCGGTTAGCTGTACGTTGGCTGTCAATCATTTGCCCCAAGGCCGCGCTTTGCTCATTTTTGTATTTTCCAGTAGTGACGACACACATGACGTGGCAAAGATGGCAACGGTGGGAAACGCCCAGCTGGCTTCACTTTTAGCTCTTCAGAAACCAAAAGGTGACGTAGCGGAAGGTTTGTCCCTTTTTTCACGGTCTCTGGTGAGAACCCATGCATACATGGGGAGAACATACAAACTCCACACTGAAAGGCCCCTGTTTGAATCCTAGTGACCTTCTGACTGTGAAGTAGCCTTGCTAATATTTTTACTGATTTTAAGTTATTGACTACTGCTGATTTTTCTGCTGTCTTAAACAGGATAGTTTGGTTAAGCTCTAGGTTCTCTAAAATAAACTTGTGTAAAATACAGTACTTGTGCAGGTTTGCTACTAGTGTTCCACCACGATTACTTTTTGACAGAGATGTAGAAGTTTGTAGAAAGACTGGATCATAATGAAAACATCTGTGCTGAAGTGAACGTTTCTCTCATGATATCTCTGTTTAGGTTCTTTGATTAACTAATCTCTGCTTCAGTCTGTCTATTAATCATAAAATGTGATTATTGGTAGAGATTACAAGACAGACTTTGCTATTCATAAATGATATGTTCTGCTTGTTGACATGATTAAGTTTTGGCAATAAGGCTTTTTTGTTTGTTTTTCTAATAATAGTAATGGAAACAACTTGTCATTATTCTATACATAATTTATTTTAATAGAGGCCAAATGATAAATTAAAAAGATGGAATTTGTCTTCTTCTGAATTCAAAGTTCACTTGATAAATGGGGCCCACCCACAACAAATGATTGCCCAACTTGTTGCTGTATCCTGGCACTGGGACTCATTTTATAGGTTTGTGTTAAGTGGACAGCCTTTTCTCGTTTTTTTTGTTTGTTTGTTTGTTAAGTTTTTTGTTTAGTTTTATTTATTTTATTTTTTTTTACATATAGGAATATTTGCATTAACAACAAAACACTTGACCATTAAAAAAAAAAGAAGAAAAACACAATAATCTTAACCTGTCCTAGAAGGAGTAGGAAGCATAAATTTATTCAATCCCGTCTCCATTTCTCAGCAAATGAATGTGCCGGTAATTCAGATTATTCTTTTTTTTTTCTTCTTTTTTTCTCTCCTATTTCTCCGCAAGACATTATCAAGGCACACAAAATTTGCTTATCTACAAATAAACATCAAACAAAACAATTCTTTTATAAACTGGAATTTGAGTTGCAGCAGAGCAACAGTTTTTGCACAGTTTTCCTCTTTTAATTGCTATTTGAATTTCTTTCTCTTTAGTTTTTTTCATCTTTGCGGCACTTTGATAAACACTTGCTTTTCAAAAGGGTTTTATGAACAAAGTTAACTTGGCTTTTTTCTTGTGCTAATACAGAGAGAAAATCTCTAACATCTCTTACATTGCTACCATTTCTGTGAGAACAAAACACATATATCCATCTGAGTCTGTAATCAGTGTCTGAAGCCAGTAAATCATTCATTTGTGAAAAGATGAAAGTGCCAATGGCATGGTAAGGTGAAAGAATCTGTCACTTCCAGTGACTCATAACACAGTTATTTTCTTTCTTTCGTTCTTTGTTTTGCATGATGTGCTTGTGCTCTAAGAAACAGAGTAATTATTGCCTATGACACTGACAGCTGTCACATTTAAAAAAGGTCTCATGAATGGTGAAAGGTATATACATGTTTCAGAGCAACGTCTACCCACACACAGGTGACATTTTTTTCGAGAAAGCCTTCCAGATTTCAGCAAGACAATGCTAAGCTTTATTTTTATGCGCCGTCTATTCCAACAGCATGTCTTCATGGCATACAAGTCCAGGTTTACGAGATTTATTTGAAGTAACTGACAGCAGAGTTGTATAAAGCAACTTTGTATTTAAAAAAAAAAAACAAAAAAAAAAAAAAAAACAGTAGTATTCCAGCAGCGGGTCAACAGAGAATCAATGTAAAAACCAAAGACTGTAAAAAAAAAAAAAAAAGATCAAAACTGAAAACAAGTTTCATAGAATAAAGTCTATACCTTTACTTCCACCGTAAAATAAGAGTAATAACAGTTTTGAACTTGAATTTAGCTGTCAATTTTCTGTTGAAAATTTACAAAACTATTGTCAATTAAAATTCTGATAACTGTAAAATGTACTATATATTGGTCTTTTGTGTGAAATCAAATTCTATTTCCTTTTAAAAATCGACATTTGCTACATTTTCTCAGTTACAGGCTTTTCATATTATTTTTTATTTTGGATATGTAAATTTACAGTCTATTTCCTGAATTTTATTTACTTTTCCCTGTACCAAAAACATTCAGAAACAGATAACCATGTTTATCTAGAAAAAAATGATCATCACAGTTTTGTTTTGTTTTTTTTAACAGTGTGAAACCACAATGGTTAAGTCAGCCCAAGTTTTCTGGCTCTCATTATGCACACTTTCATGTAGAAAGGGTGGAGTTGACAGCTGATCACAATTCCTGGCATGGCTGATCACTATCGCTGGAGGAAGTGATGCTGCAAGGTGATAACCGTGAACCTGTTCCAACATTTTTCTGATGTTTTCCTGCCACTGAATGAAAAAATAATGTTTTGTCTTTTCTCATGAATTGAATTTTGGTTTATCAATTTTGCAAATCATTGCAATTTTTTTTTTCATTTTCTTTTTGCACAGCATTCAAACATTTCCCATTTCCCAAATCTTTATTTTTTTCAATTCTCCAATGTTCTCTGTTGGGACCTGCAGGTAATCCGGTACAGGACCTGCACCCTCTTCTTCCCCAAGCTAGTTCATGTAAGTCTAAGTCTTCTTCAAGCATCAGAATAAGTTATGGAGTTCCTCAGGGTTCTGTACTTTGACCAATATTTTTTTTAAATGCTTTATGTTTCCTTAAGGTAATAGGCCGATTATTTGACAGCATGGTTAAAACAAATTGTATCGTCTCAGGTTTGGTACCATTAAAAATCTCTGATTAAAACTTCCACAGTTGCAGTTTGTTGTAATGTATCTTAATCCACCGTGTAAAACATCCCCAATCCTTAATGCAATTATTCAACCACTGGCTTTTAGGTTATTGTCTGTTAAGAGCACCCTGTTTATAAAGACGACAGCAGACAAAAATGTTCTCTTTCTCACTTCCAAAAGAAAAGGATTGTAGGTAACGTGTGTCATACATTACCAGATGCAGTTTATGGGAAATGTTTTGTTCACCTGCAGTTTTATGATGATGGAGTCAAAGTAAACAACATGTGTCTGACTTACAAGTCTAAATTAAAATGATGATTAAATATATAAAACTTGAATTCAACTACACCTCTGTAATCCACTGAGCAGTGAGGGATTTATAAATATAATGTCTAACATTACAAAAAAAAAAAATTGTGATCCACAGTTGTAAAGTACAGGCCCCACCCCTCTTAAACCATATTGCCCCCTGGTGGAAATGTTTTGCACTACAATAATTCAGACATGTCACTTGTTAATAAATAAAGAATGCTAATTATTTTAGGTAGTTTTATTGTTTGTTTGTTTGTTTTTTTCTTTGCTTTTTCACTTTGTTTAAGGGTCACATAAAGACTTAAAAAGAAAGTAGAATTTTCCTCACATTATTTCAGTGTTAAGGGGTTGATGTGTGCAGATGTGTGCTTTTAACTATTGTAGTAAAAAAAAATGGAAAGATGTCATCTTAAGGGCAGAATAACAATGCTGTAAAATATCAGGGCACGGTTATACATAGATATTGTCATATGGATAGAACCCAACCCATCACAGAGCTCGGTTTCAGACTAAGAACAATCTGGATTATCTGGTTTGTCCTTTCAAATGGCACAGTGTCTTTTCTTTCTACAGATATCAGGAATAGTGAGTGGTTGGACCACAATCATAAATGTAATCATTGTTAGGAGGCTTGTGTGACCTGAATTTTAATTATAAAGTCTGAATCCTGTAAAGTCTATATTAGTATTGAGCTTTTTGTGTCCATTTCCCTGCAGCCACTGCAAGGACAAAGTTTAAAGTTGATGTTCCTTCATCTAACTCACACTGTTGATGTCTCTTATCACCTTCCGATGAATTCAGGACTATATTATTGCCCAGCATCAGGACTGTGAATCTCTGTAGATTTCTCCATGCCAGGAACAGGAGAAAAGCTCTTTCTTAATTTCAAGACAAACTTAAAAGCTGTGAAATTATTCAAATAAATTTCCAATAAGTTCTAATTTATTCACCTCCTCAACATGTTCAATTTGGTTGAAAGAAAATATATCCTGACTGCATTTTACTGCAGTTTATTAGACAGAGCTTTCTTCTATCTATCTATCTATCTATCTATCTATCTATCTATCTATCTATCTATCTATCTATCTATCTATCTATCTATCTATCTATCTATCTATCTATCTATCTATCTATCTATCTATCTATCTATCTATCTATCTATCTATCTATCTATCTATCTATACATACATACATATATAATACATACATACATATATATACTGTATATATATATATATATATATATATATATATATATGGGTCATGTACATGACGCATATTTTTGTGTCTGAGTGTATCATTGCTTTTATAAAATAATCTGATAAATCCATTACATGCATCATTTTATTCTATAAAAATTTTCTAGTTGCATGCATGTTCAGCACATTCCAATAATAGATATTTTTTTATGTTTTGACATCACAAACCCCTAAAATGTCAGTGGTGCAACCGTCCAAGCAAATAAACACACTAAGAAAACTTTTTAAAATGGTGTTTTAATGAAAATGAATTATAAATAAAACCTCTTGGCATAATTTTATGTTTAAAATCTTTCAAATAAGCCAACCTTTATAAAGAGTAGTTTAGTTTAAAGTTTTTGAGATCATTTCAAAACTTGTGTCCAACAATTTGTATGTCCTAAAATGTCAGGGTGGCACAAGATAAAAATGACTTTAATTGTATTATAACGAGGTAGTAACAGCAAATATGATGTTGCTGCAGCCAGAAGATCCCATGTAGATTTTATTGGCGAGTGAAAGGGTTTTTTCGTCTTCAAAATATGGATAAATTTAGCTTTTGTCCTACTCATAGGTAGACTGGTACACTTTCAATGTCAACCAACCAACCAATGTAAAACTATGAATATGTTATTTTAACATAAAACTCTTTAATTTAGTTTAAACATATATGTATTAACATACTAGCGAATACTAAAGCTACAGTGAGAGTCCAAGTAGATCCTTGCCAAAGATTTTACATAGGATAAATCATAACAAAATACACACACATATATATAATATATATATATATATATATATATATATATATATATATACTGTATTGTAGATAATTGGTTGCGCCACCTGACATTTTCTATGCACAGAAGATAGAAATACAGTAAAAAAAAAAAAAAAAAAAAAAAAGGATTTTAACACTATGAAATGTAATTTAACAAACATGACTGATTTTAACACATTGTTCCAGATTCAAAAATATGCTTTCCATCCATTTTGAGAAAACTTTTTTAAAATGTCTTTTTGGATGCTGTATGTCATTGACCCATATATATATATATATACATATATATATATAACATGTATATATATATATATATATATATATATATATATATATATATATATATATATATATATATATATATATATATATTTATACATATATATCAACATCAGTGTATACTTACCAAATATCTCATTTACATTTGTAAATACAAACAAATTAAAGCTCCACTATCAAATCTGCTGGTTGAAAATCTTTCTCTATTTCGTAAAAATTCTCTAAAGCAAAATAAAGTTAAAATTTAAAATCTCAGTGTCTTAAAACGAACTGATTTTACCTGTTGCTGGATGTCCAGAAGCGTCTGTGCAGGAGGGCAGTGACAGAAAGCGAAAGGATCTGTTCGCTTTATTCAGTTAGCTAAGCTCTCACCTGTGAGCAAAATATTTGTGTCATAACTACTTTGTAGAACCAGACTATCCAGTTTTAGACAGAGTCAGCCAGCAATAATATGGCTTATTTAAATGAAAAAAATAAGGTTTCACTTCTTTCCTTTTGTGCATGTATTTAGTTTTCTTCTCTGATAATCTTGCACTGTTTCTTGAAGCATCTGTCTGGTTTAATCTCCTCAATCACCTGCAGGACTTAGCAGACAGGGTCAAAATGGAGCTTTATATGGAGGAGACAATGTACTTATTCTTCATTTATTTTTCTCATTCTTGAGTCAGTTGTTCAAAAGATTTAATTGATTTACTTGCCCTGGTACTTTAGGCTTTGTTGGTTAGGGTTACTGTTGGGGTTTGATTGTGCTTCAGTTCTTGTTTAATGTGTTTTCGCTTTCAGTGCAGTGTGTACTGTCATGATTCTTCCCTGACGGTCCCTCCCCTTCTGCTCTGATCGCCTGTCCCGTCCTCATATGTTTCATCTGTGTCTTGTCAGATTCCGTATGTGGGTGGTATATGTTCCTCCCTTACATCGGGTATCTGCTAGATTGCTTTTTTCCTTTGTCTTCAGCGTTCCAGTGTTTCCTCAGCTTCATTGACTTTGTACTTGCTCAGCTGTTGGATTACCAACAAAAGGACTTTGTTACAGCTTGAAACTGAGTCCGGCTCAGTACCTAATGATGTATGTCACTGGTGTGGTTGCCAATGTTCTTTGCACTGCTGCTGTTCCAGGGTGCTCTTATAAAGGTGTTGAATCTCAGTGAGAATTTTTTCCCTGGTTTCCTGGTTCCTGGAGAGGGGTGTTAACTGAATCAATATACAGTATTTGTCACTGAGGGGTAAAGGACTCAAATCCAAGTTTCACAAAAAGGATTTAAACTAAAATGCCAATTAATTCTGAGAAAAAATAGAGCAAAAAACTAACTGTAGCCTCTCCCAAAAGAGAGAAAACAAGGCACAAGACATATGGACTTATAGGGGAAAACAAAACCATCTGGGAAATGAAACTGTTACTCTTTTGTACTGTAGGTAACGACGAGAGGCATGTAAGGTCAGGGCCGTAACCGGGGTTATGAATTTGGTGACGTACAAAACCATACAAGCACGCAATGCACAAGCAAAAAAAATTTTGAATAATTACTTTTGAATAAAAAGTCAAATAAATGATATTTATTTTAAACTGTGCAATTACACAAATACACAATCACATAATGTTGACTGGATTTTTAAATATATTTTGACACTCTCATATACTGTAGCCTATATACAGTATATGAGATTCACCCCAAAACCAAAATATGTCAAATTAGTACCAGCAGACGTGACGCACTGCGGCATGACGTGAAACGGTACAGGTTAGGAGACCTCATATGCAAAAACACAATTTTAGAAACACAATTCCTGATTATCAGCTGTAGCGGTTGATATATTGTTTGATCCCCGGGCGCTTTAATTAGCAGCCCACTGCTCTCAGGTTCAACGTAAGGTTGGATTTCAATTCTAATTCCTGCTTATTGCCACTCAGACTGTGTTTATAAAGGCATAATTCACAGTATTTGCTTATAAATGTCTGTCAGCTTACAATATTTAGTAACAACCTCCTTTTTTTAAATAATAAACTAATTGCAGTCCATAATTACTTAAACACGAGGGTGGGTCAAGACAATTTCAAGAACTTTGAACATTTCTTAAAGTACTAAAACTATGAATCTTGGACAAGGAGACCAAGAGTTCCTGCTGTGCAGGAAAACACATTACAGGTGATTCCACTAAGAGATGTTCCAGTTAAAGGCTTTTAGAGTTTAAGATTTCAGCATCAGATGACGGCAGGACTCTAAGCCAGAGTCAAGTTATTTATTTGATTGACAGCCTTTCTGTGAGGTGTTTTTATTTCTGTTGCTTTCAAAATCAACATCACATGGAAACCTTGTTCAGCATCACTGTGAGTCAGAATGAGCAGCTGAGGATTTTACTGCACGTTTCACTTTACTGTCTGTTATGTTTTTTTTAAAGGGACTAGAGGCAGAAATTGTGAAAGAATAAACAAGCATGTTATTCCTGTGCTCTGGAATAACATGGAGGCATGGTTTCAGGCAGGCGTATGTTTTAAAATCTAGCTTACTCAAACTGTTTTTCCAGGATCCCCTACCCTGCCTTTAAGTCAATAGTCTCAACTGAATATGTGACATAGCGACAGTGATAGTGGACTGGGGAGGACACGGGAATGTGGGGAGGAAAAATAAGTGGAGTACAGGAGGGAGGAAAGAGTGAACAGAGAGGAAGAGAGAGAGTCACACTCAGGACAGGGAGGAAACACTACATGAGCAGGAGACATATTTTTCTAAATCATGCATATAAGCCTAATTCATTACAGGTCCAATAGCCAATCAAGCTCTGAACAATGACTCATTAAGTTGTGTTGGAGCACGGAGACATGGAAAACTTGATGTCATAGGACCAAATAGAGTAGCCCTGCTTTACTAACATTTTACATTTATTTCTAGAGAGATATCAAGACTTTGAATGTGTATAAGTATTCTTATTTTGAGTTTGATGCCAGATTTTCAATTATTTTTGTAGTCTAGTAGTTATCACTTAAATGTTTAGTTGACAAATATCTGATTTCTTTAAAGTGAAAGACTCTTCTGTTTTGATTTTTAAAAACTTGTTAAACTTTGTTCTGCTTCTTTGGTAAAAATTAGTCTTGGATAATTATTCTTATTAGATTTATTGTAGTATAGTAGTGGGTGTGTACTAAGATCAGGATATTGAATCACTATTGTTTTTTATTTATGTACATATTTACATATTTTACTTTTATTACTACTACTTCATATAATTACAAGCTGAAACTTATTTTGTAATATTGGTGTCTTGTAAAACTACTTGATAGACCAGGGGTCTCCAACTCCAGTCTTCGAGAGATACTATCCTGCACATTTTGGTTGCATCCCTTTTTCAACACACCTGAATCAAACAAATGGCTCGTTACCAGCCCTCAAAGCTGAACGACATGTGCACGGGGAATTAGCCATTTGATTCAGGTGTGTTGGAGAGAGCGTGCTCTGAGAATAGGGGATTATCACGCTTACCGGAACTTCCCGGTATTTGGACACTTCCTCTTCCGGGCCATTTTAACAATTTGGCTGTGTTCGGTTTTTTTGTTTTGTTTTTTTTTTTGTCGCTTTTTTTTTTCAGTCTGGAATGAAAACTTAAGCATGTTTGGAGTTTATACGATTTAAACAGTATAACAGAGCAGAAACGGCTGATGTTAAAATGGCCCGGAAGAGGAAGTGTCCAAATACCGGGAAGTTCCGGTAAGCGTGATAATCCCCTATTACAGGATAGTAGCTCTCGAGGACCGGAGTTGGAAAAAAGAAAAAAAATTTTTTTTTTTTTTTTCCCCCCCCCCCTGAATTTTTTTTTTTTTCAACCCCAATAAAAAAAAACAAAAAAAAAAAATGGAGACTGAGGGGAGCCACACGAGCAGCCCACCTGTTTGCAGAGTGAAAAAGATATAATTGGGAAGGGGGGGACCCCTGCATAGACTATGGTGGAAATAGTCTATCCATGTGCCCCTCAAGAATTACTCTCTGAAATTTTACTGTTTTTTATGACTTCAAAATCCTGTTGTTAGTTTTCAAAGCACTAAATGGGCCAAAATGTATTTGGATCTTCTGGCTGAACCAACCAGATCCTTCAGGTCATCAGGGTCAAGTCTGCTTTCTGTACCTAAAGTCAGAACTAAACATGGAGAATTCACATTTTATGCCCCTCACATGTGGAACAAACTCCCAAAAACTGCAGGTGTCCTGAAACGCTCAGCGATTTTAAATCAAGGTTAAAAACTCTTTATTAGCCGCTGCCTTATTTGAATTTTTTTCTGAATTTGCCTTTTTTCTTTCTAAAGCTTGTTTTCTTATGCACCCCGCTGTAATGTTTTCAATGTATTAGAAAAAAGCATCTGGAATTGTCCCGTACATGAAATGTGTTATACAAATAAACTTGCCTTGCCACATTTCTATAACACACCACTGCATTGCTAAATTTTCCTCCAGAAAACTGCTGCTCACTGAATATTTTCTCTTTTTCGGACCATTCTCTGTAAACCCTAGACATAATACAAGTGGACCAACAACCATTCCATGTTCAAAGTCACTTACATCCCTTTCTTCCTTGTTTGATGCTCAGTTTGATCTACAATAAGTCATCTTGATGATGTCTACATGACTAAATGGACACCCATTGAGGGAAAAACCCTGGTGACTGGCAGCTCTTGGAAATGTTGGATCAGAGATGCCAGGGATTGCGAGGGCTAGAGCGGGTGACATAAAATCCCCTTTGAAACTGTGAGCTAAGGATATTTATGAGAATTGTAATTCACATCAGTGGTAATAACACCCAGTTACGCCAACTGGAGGTCAATAAATTAATGTTTCTTCAGTGTCTGACTTTGCCAAAACCATGTCAATCCCCATAGTTTTCTCTGGAGCCCTGCCAAATCAGATCAGCGATGACATGTTTAACCGAATGTCATCCTTAAACTGCTGGTTGTCTAGGTAGTGTCCAGAAAACAATGTGGGTTTTACAGATAATTGGAGAGCTTTCTTGGGAAAGAAGATCATCAGTCAGAAGCTCCTTGATTTAATTCACAGCTACAAGCTTTAAAGCAGACATCAAAGCAATTGGAAAGGAAAGGGTGTTCATCTGGTCTAGAAAAGTCTCAGTCTGGAAAGAAAGTTTAGTTGAATACATGAAAGGCTTTTGTGAGGCTAGAGCACCATGTTGTTTATCAGTGGCATAGAAGAACAACACCAAGTTTCTTTTCAGCATTGTAACTGGTCTGACTAGTTAAAGTGCTGCTGTGCTATGTGTTTCTTGAACTCTCTGAACTCTGCGGCTTGTGATGATTAGATAAGGCCACAGTCTCATGGGTTTCCTCAAACGGGCTAGACTTTAACATCTGGATTCTCGCAGCAGGGGTCTGTCAACTCTGCGCGGTCTCGTGGTTGTTTTCTGAAATGTTTTGAGGATGAAACCGTCGTCAACACACCGTGACGCAAGTAGAAAGACACGGCAAAACTCCAGTCCAGCTGGTGGCATCACTACCTGTTAGAGTGCGATGTCTGTCACGAATAGACAATCTATGCACGTACATGCGCTGAGAATGCTGACTGAGAGAGAGCATCAAGTTCCGAGAAACATGTCTACTTCGGGAAAAGTGTTGGCAGGGGGCTCCAGAGAGAGGACCTCTGGCAGCGATGTTAAAGATGAATGTATGGACTAGTTTTTCTAGATTTTTCCAGATCTTTTATCCTTGAGATGTTCTTCAGGTGATAGTAGGCTGATTTAGTGATTGTCTCAATGTGGCCCAGATGTCTGGCCTGTTTGGTAGTTTTTAGTTGTATAGATTGAAGCTCTGTGGAGACCTGCAGTTGTTTCTACTGTATTTGGCTCCAAAAACAATCGCCCTCAGTTTTGTTTTAGTTTAGCTGAAGAAAGTTAAGGCACATCCAGTCATTAATCTCCTCAATGAATTAACCAAGAGCCTGTACAGGGCCCCGGTCTCCTGGTGTCATTGTGATATATCTGTGTGTGTGTGTGTCTGTGTGTGTGTGTGAGAATACTGACTGGATCACAATTCAGCAGCTTGAACTGATTTGTCTGTAATGCGCCTTGAAATTACCTTGTTGTGATTTGGCACTATACAAATATGAATTAAATTAAATTAAATTGAATTGAATTGAATTGAATTGAAATTGAATTGAATTGAATCAGGAAAAGTGAACTTGTGGTATCTTTCTGTACCAGTCTGCATCTACACCCTCTTGGATAGTAGTAGACACAGCTATCTCTAAACAAACCATTATCTGAAGGTGTGGTTTTGACTGTTCTATAGTCGATTCAGTCATAAATTGTGTCCCGGACATGAATGCCCCTCAAACAAGTGAATGTGAGCATTATAAAGAAAAGCAGAAGCAGGTTTTTCTTGTTTTGTTTTCTAGCTGGAAGACTTCATCTAAACCACACATCATACTTTTCTTAGGAAAGGGAAGTTCATGTCTTGGTAATGCTTCTGCTTTGGCATGAAAAAAATGATCTGAGGGCGTGTCAGAGCGGAGGAGGAGGTGGGGGCAATAATTGTAAGTGCACAACAGGAAACTGTGACTCACTGGGGGAGAGGCTTGCAGCTGTGCGGAACTGTCTCATTTGTCAGTGCTCACACAAAGGATATACGTTGAAGCTGTGTTAACCGACTTTCTCTTAAAGGTAAATTGTCTTTTTTATTTTAGTCTTTAAAGTAAAGCAGGCTTATCTGCTAAATTCTGAGGGCAAATTACTTGCTTTGAATTAAGAGATTCAGTTTTTATATTCATAATCTCAGCAAAACCTGTAACAAAGTGTATTACCCAGGAGGTAAAAAATAATAATAGAAAGGGACAAAGACATTAATAATTGCCCCTAACCTGCAAACATTAATGTGATAAGTTAGTAAAGGAAGCTTAATGTCAGGGTTTGAGGTGAAGTTTATCTCCGTCAGTTCTTCTTAGGAAAGGACCTGCAGGAAGAGAAGAGAAGGCCAGTCAAGACATGTATTACCTGTTGACAACCATGGAACAACCCTTCTCCATGAGGATTTATGTGTTGGTGCAGATTCTTAGTCATCTGGATCAGGTTATGTTCTGGATCTTTCAAATAAGAAGTTTAATGTTCTGATGCTAAACTTCACATCTGACCTTTAGTTAATTTTTCATGACACAATGATTCATTTCTTTTTTGTAGTGTGTGTTGAATCAGTTCAGTCAACTTTTTCAATGCATTTTGAGAAAAAAAAAAGCATTTTCTTTGGTCATCTTTAAAACATTCTGCATTAACCATATTAGCAGTATTAAGACTCTACCTCACTTGCACCAAAACTCACCGTTAATGACTTATGGCATTTAAAAGCACATACTGTATACCCCCCACCCCAACCATAATATTCAACAGTTCCTTTTAAATGGCTCCTTTCACCATAACTTTTTCACTCAGTTCACTTATCCTGTGGAAATGATTTAACCATTAAAAGCTTTCAGATTGTGAAAAGGTTTGACCCACCCCTCTCAGTTAGACAGAAAATTCAAGGCTAATCAGACCAGATTTTATCAGATGGAATAAACAAATGTGGGTCCCCAGGAGCTCATCGCCACTGAGTTACATTTGATTTTTTTTTCTAATGCTTTTTTCTCACCTTTTATTATTTTCTTCTAGCTTGATACACTGATAACAATAGGACCATAATATTTAACATGTGATTACATGCAATATCCCCTCCACTCCCCCCTTCCCCTTTTTCCTTAGAGTGAAGTTCTCTTTTTTCCGTTGTCTTGGCTGAAGCTTAAGATTCTGCAAAGTTGCAATAAGTTGGTTTATTAAACTGTACCAACAATAAAATCACTGCTGTAGGTGAGTATCAGCACGCAGACCATAGTTTAAAAGAAATATTGGGGGGGGGGGGGGGGAAAGATGTGCAAAAGGCTGACTAGTTGCAGGGGTAAGAACAAAGGGTCTAACTTTAGAATATGACATAAACCTTCTTGTCTTTTTATATTTGATGTAACTAGTTATATGTTTCATTCATCAAAAACTTGCACTAAGAAAAATGTTGCTTTACATGATTTGTTTTCTTTTGAGTAATAATAATATGAATCAACTAATGAATGAATCTATGAATCTACTAATTGAAATGGTAGTCAAGCTCAAGCGGGTTTATTTCCACAAAGTCTAATAAAAATGCTTTCTAGTCATTTCGAGTGACGTCCTGAGCTCCTCTTGTCAATACATACTTGGAACAAAACCCTGATTTAGAAAAATGGACCTACAACATTTTTTTTCTACAGATAAACTTTAATCACAATCAGCAGAGATGTTTTGCACTTTTGATGTGCAATCACAATGAAAATGCATCATGTAAATACAACTGTTCACATCGGCTTCGCCAGAAATAACGTTCAAGCTGACAAGAGGGGTTATCTAGCCTTTTCATGACTGGATCAGCAGGAAAAACAAAAAACATTCATAACTTATTCTAATCCTTTCCGTGGGAATGTTGTGTCTGTGTTGAATCACGAGAGTAGTGACGTATTGAGTTTCAGGTATGACAGCAAAACAGAGCAGGACTGGATGGATATGTTTTTATTAGAAACTGAAAATTAACTTCTCATTTATTCTTCTAAGAAAGAACCAAACTCCCCATCCAAACAAAAGAAAATATTCTTTTTGATCACAGTCTTAACTGGCAAAGTCATATTAAAACACTGATCACTCAAGAGTGAAACATCTAATGAGACCACATGAACTACGAGAAAGGGGAAGGGAAGGGGCCAGGGAAGGGGAATTTGGACCATTTCATTTCCATTCTACCTTAATAAAAAAGACTAAATATTAATCCTAATTGAAATTCACCCTTTTAACTCATCTCGTTAACCTACCAAACTGGGACACGCACACAAGCCCCCCCGGAGATCTCCATATTTTGGCCATTTTTGAAGTCGGCTACTTACGACATGGAGAATTTCTGTTACATGCTGCATTCCGACATACTGTCATTTCAACATACCACAATCCCGAAATTCCGCTATCTGCACACAAATTCCCACCATAGGATTATCACATTTCCGCTCCGGTTTCCGGAAGTGAAACATTTGACACTTACTGTTCCGGGCCATGTTAACGACAGCCGTTCCTGCTCTTTATACTGTTTAAATCGGATAAACTCCAAACATATTTAATTTTCATTCTAGACTGAAGTGAACTGGATCAAAACTGGACAAACGACGATTTGCTCGTGAAGGGCCGAACTTTATAATAAAACACACGTTTTTTTCCCCATGGGGCACAACACCGGCACTTCACAGCATCTAGCATTAGCCAGCAACGTTTACTGACGTGCAACATTTCGTCTTAAAACACACAAACATCTGAAAATCGGGTCTTACCTCCCCGTTTCCAGTGGAACAACTGGGGACTGCCAAGAAAGGAGACGCTTCAGATGATTTTGTTTTCAGCCGCACAAAGTTAGCACGTTATCAAGCTCTAATCTAACCTCTAACAATAGTCCGCCAGCACTACTCTTTAAACTTTTAAATCGAAAACGCCAATCCAATTTCATTCCAACTGAATGATGCTGAGAAGAAGTGGATTAAAACGACCAATCCCGTGAAACCGAACTTTATGAAAAACGACACACGTTTTTTTGGCCGCAGACTCCATCTTTTCAGGTAGCATAGCCAGCAACTTTTGCGCTGAAAACACACAATCATCTGAAACGTCTCCTTTCTTGCAGTCCCCAGTTTTCCACTGGAAACGGGAGGACAGACCCGATTTTCAGATTTTTTGTTTTAAGCGCACAATTTAAGCACGTCAGAACGTTAGCTGCAATCTAGCATCTTGAAGTGCCGGGTTGCCACACCGGCGACAAACAAACTTTTTATTATAAATTCGTCCCTTCACCCCAAATCATCCTTTATCCACTTTTATCCATATCACTTCAGTCAAAGAAACTAAATATTTTGAATTATCCGATTAAACAGAAACAACAACCTGCAACAACCCGGAAGGGAAGTGTCAAAAGCCGGCAACTTCCGGAAGCGAAATCCCTATTCCGAAAACTTTCCATAAAGAAACGGGAAAAAAGCTCACTCGTCTTCCGACTGAACTGCAACAAACACCTCATTAGAGGTTAGCTTCTCAAATAAAAATATTTCTCCACAACACACAATTTATTTGCCAGATACCAGTTCCCCTCCAACCCTCCAAACCAGCTTTTCATAAGCAAAAAATTAAAACAACACGCACTTCTCCATTCTTTTCCACGGCGCGCTGCTAACTTCATTCAACTCTACTTTCTCTACCTACCACATCTCCTTCCACTCCCCCATTTTAAAAAATCCCACCAAAACATCCCCGACAATCCCTTTTTTTTTTTTTAGTCAGCACTCCTTAGGGGTTGCTGCAGGAATATTTCTATCTCTCCGCCACACTTCCACCTCCCACTAACACACTCTTTATTCTTCCCTTTAAGAGTGTCCTCCATCATCTTCATCAGCTTCCATTCTTTAACAATCACTCCACCTCCAAGTTCTCCCCACCAAACCAGCTTTCTTACACTTTTAAGTTTCTTCAAGTCTCTTTCTATCTCTCCCCACTCTCAAACATCACTTTCCACAACAACTTTAAATCTCAACATCTTGTCGCGTAATACTCACTTCCTTAAGAGTCTCCTACCTTCTTATACATCATTCCATCTCCCATCCCCCCCCTCTCACTCTCACCCTCCTAACACCAGTGCACCTCACCCACATTACTCCTCCTCCACCCAACGCCGGCTCTTGAACTCTCTCCAGCTCCGGTGCTCGTTTTTCTCTACAGCAAACCTATCACATACAACTTTCACCCACTACACGGCCATTCCCGTCATACTAATCTCAGTGAGAATACTCGCGAACTCCTTAAGTTACGTGCTTCCACCTAAATCCAACGGTCTATTTTACTTGGCCATGCGGAGTACAGCTGCGTTCCTCCCAACCTTTCTTTTGTTCATTTTCCTCCTACATCTAAAAAACTAAAACCGGCCGCTTTATATATTTTCCGTTTCCAACATACACAACTGCAAAAACCCGAGGAGGCGGATGGCATGGATAGCAGCTGCAAGACGCACAGACATACATTTTACTAACATCCCATCCTTCCTCGTGTGCTCTAGGCATTTTCATTCCGGTAAGAGCAAATATGTGTCATAATTGGACGATTACCTTCATACTTTCTCCCACTTTTCATTGAAATTGCCTGTAAAGCTACCTTTTTATTTTGTAACATAACCTCTGTATATAGTGCGGTTAGCATGCTAACAGGCTACAAGGAAGCCTCATGCTCGTTCCATTTCAACTCGGAAGCGGATTCCCAGTCCGAGAGAGTCAACTGGAACGCCCCCTAAGTCGTTTCCCACTAGTCGGACAACTCCGCACTCCGAGCAATTAATGGCCGCGCCCTTGTTAGCAGTTTAGAGCTGCTGAGGAATTCCATTTTTCATTCGTGTATGTACACCCCAGGTGCCAACAACCTAATAACAAGCCTTAGCAAACCGGTTTTCTAGGTGCAACTGTTCCGACCAGTGAGCTGAACGCAAGTGGCGGGTGTGACGTCACCCCCAGTTCCCACTTCCCATTCCAAAAGCAGCCTCATTCAAACACATGAATGAATGGGACCCTGGAAAAGCACTAATGATGATGCTGTCTGAGCCCATCAGTTTGCAGGCTTCCATATCTTGGACACAGCCGTTCGTAAACTGTTCATGAGCTTCCAGGGACGCGTAATTCCGACCTTTAAAATTTTGTCATTTTCTGTCTTGCTGCCCACTTGTACAGTATCTACAGTACAGTCTATTTTGTTGCTTCATTCCCTTCAGCCCCCTTTTGACCATGACCACTTTTAATGATGTTATCTGGATGACTGACTTTCTTTTTCTTGTTTATTGTTTTTTATGATGTATAAATAAAACTTTGAATATCAAAAAGAAACTAAAAAAGTTAAAGATAAATCAGCATTTTGATGGTAAAAAAAAATTGAAGAAGTAAAAAAATAATTGTGCACGTAAAAGGCATAACGTTCAGATCACATCTGTCCATCATCTGACGACACAACTGATCAGATCACTTTATCCAGCCTCCATGTAAACATATTGATTTCAATTATATAGAAGAAACATTTGTCTGCTGTTAAATAACTCACTAAGATCAGAAAATAAACAAAAGTGAGTCAGCTAAAAACATTTATTTGTGAGCACGCAAATAGTTAAAAATGTCAGGAAAACACTGAAAATATTGACAATAATATTTAATAAATATCTATTATCTCATAACATAACATCAAAAAGAATATGGTGCAAGAATGGATTAAATTGCTCATTTAAGTTGTTTCAGTGACTTTCTGTTCACTAAAAGAGGCCTTTTTTAAAAAATAAAGTGTCATGTTATTTCATTATAAACTGAATGTGATATCTGTCTCTTCAGGCAATCATGGAGGTTGTGGAACACATTTTTTCTGTTGCTTCAACAATTTACAGCCTGGTTGAGAAGGTAAAGGCAAATAAGAAGCGCTGTCTCTATACTGCTCAACGAGTCAAAGAACTGGAGGGGCTTGTGAAGGCCATCCAAGAGAGGACAACAGTCAACGCTTCATCTCAGGTGGAAAATGGCCTTAAAGAACTTTCCACCACTCTGGATTTAGCTAAGAAGCTCATTGACATATACACCACAGAGAACTGGATAAAGTGCATCCTGAAGATGAACAACCATGAAGAGGAGTTTGACACAGTGAACAAACGGCTCAATGATACTTTCCAAATTTTTAGTGAATATCTGGAATTAGAGAAGGGAAACACACTGTATGAGTTATTCAGTCTCTCAAAAGATGCTGAAGCCTGGAGAGAGGACGATAAGGAGATCAAGAAATGTAAGTACATGATATTTTGGCTTTGCCGTTGTGGAATAGTTCGGTCATTTAAATTGTTTCTGCTCATATAGACCAGTGATCACCAATCCTGGTCCTCGAGGAACCCTGCAGGTTTTCCAAGTCTCCCTGCTGCAGCAGACCAGTCAGACTCAACTCTGCACGACTCTGCTAATCAGTCATTGATTTGGATCAGGTGTGTTGCAGCAGTGAGACATGGAATAGCTGCAGGATACCTGCCCTTGAGGACCGATTGGTGATCACTGATGTAGATGTATCCTAACTTCTCCAGTTACAAGAATCTCTGATTTGACTTTTAAGTCCAGTGACAGAGTTCTGGTCATATTTGCAACATTGTCATAAAGTACCAGACTTAAAGGGACACTGTGAATCGGGAGCAGCCCCCACTTTTCATCCTTCCGTAACCGGGCAGACCGACGACATCCGCTGCATGTAAAGTTATCACCGCCTCATACGTGTCCTCAGTACAGAACAGCCACATCTTTCTTTCTGCTCATTTCCCTCCCATTTACCGCTCGCCCTATTTAAATCATCTGTTACCCGGCCGCCCCGACTCACGGAACGCAGCATCAGTGAGACGCTATCTCTCCCCTCCAGCGCGGACTTTCAAAGGCATTACCTCAACAGCTAAACTCCGGTGTGCCGGAGTCTATTTCCCCTCCGCTTCTCCCAACGCAAAACATCACGACATGCAGCCCCCCAGCCGCCCCGCCAATTAAAAAACAACAGAATTAAACAAGGACACTTCAGTTTGTTATGGGGTGATTACTTTAATAAAAACACTTTCCAAAAACAGTTTTAAACCGGAGAACACACAAACCCTTAAAACAAGTCAGAGGCTGATCAGAGTTCAGTGTGTTGCTGCCTTTGTTTCATCTGGGTCTTCTTGTTCCTCAGTGCTCCTGGAGTATGAGGAGGCCATGAAGAAAGAGTTGGAGGAGGTCAAAACCAATGTGAAAAAAATGTTGGATGTGTGTGAGTAGAATTAAAATACTGCTACCAAATCTTTGACTTGCTGAAATTTTACAAGTGAAAGGTCATTACTTTTTGATCACATCATCTGTGTTTGCCCCAAAATCCCAAAGTATTGTTGATCAACACCAGAGATTCTCAGCCCTGGTCCTGGATAGCCGGTGTCCTGCGTGTTTCACGGTGCCCCTGCAGCAACACACCTGAGTCAGACTCAAGCCGTGCCTCAAACTGCACACTTGAGCACTTCAAACACTCATTTTGAGTGTGTAGTGTGTTCATGCTGTCATTTAAGCCTAAATTCAGTGCACTGAAAGTACCAAGTTGCTGCCCTAATAACAGCCAAAAATGAAGTGCAAAAAGAAGCACACTACTCGCACTAAAGGACGCCATCTTGCTGACGTAGATGAAGAGGCGGGACTTTCAAACTGCTTTCAGAGCTGAATAACGGCGGTGAACGAAGCGGTGGTGACCCCCTGCTGCATTGGAGGCGGTATTGTACTGATTTAAGTAATGTTTATGAAATGATTTAGACATAATTACTAATGTATATTGTGGCATGCTACCAAGCTGTTCACTCCCTGATGACAGTTATGATCTGGTCATGTGTTTGAGGCCGTGGTTATACCGGCTCAGTAGAGTTAGCTCAGGTTAGCGGGCAATGCTAGTCCGTCACTTCCTGTATGTGCAGTGCTCTGTTTGGCGCAGCATTTAGCAACAATAGTGTACACTACAGACAAAGTACACAGTGTGCACTACGCACTAAATTCCAGTGCACTCAGGCAAGTGTGCGATTTGAGACGTGGCTTCAGACTTTGCTAATTAGCCAATGACTTGAATCAGGTGTGTTGCAGCAGGGAAACCATGAGAGCATGCATGACACTGGCCTCAAGGAGAAGGGCTCATTTAGAACACCTTGCTTAGGAAAGCGCACTACGGACTGGGACGTAGGAAAAAAAGAAATGTGCCGCACATAAACTTTTGGTTTGTGAAAGAGTCCTTACTCAGGTCCTATGCCTGTTGCTTATCCATCAGAATCAACTCTTAAGTTGGCACAGCTGAGGGAACACCTTGCTCCACCCATAAGGTGACTATAAAAGATCAGGTAACACCCTGATAATTATTCACTAATTCATTTTCATGATAGCCGGGAGGGTAAAAAGTGAAGAAGCGGAATTTCTGGGACTACGAAAGTGAGATCCTGATTCCTGATAAACCACTGGGAAGCCAGTGACTCCACAGCCCCTCGCAGATAAATAAGATCTGCTTCGTGTTTTGTAAACGTTGCATCTTTTCTAGATGCTACAGCAGCAGCAGGCTATTAAGTTCAAACAGGAAAGGATGGCGTTGGAAGTCAGAGAATGCACCCAGTTTCCCATGTGCCATCTCCTCCAGCAGTCCCAGATGGTGTGTCATATATATATATATTTATGCATAGTGTAGCTTTTGTATGTACGCCAACTTTATAAATAAGGCCCCAACACAGCGAATCCTTGATCTACACAAAATAACCGTATGCAAATATTGTGTTATTGTAAGACCTGGTTCAGTAGACAATTTCATCCATGCACATCATCAATGAAAGTAAATCACCACCACACGCAACACAGGTAAAAGCCACATGTCCTGAATGCTTATTAACTAGTTTATATGAACACAGTTATAAACTGGACTGATGGTTATGTGCACTTTAATTGTAATTTGATTGAACCTTGATTATATCATCTTTTTTATCGTGATTTGCTTGTAGCACACAAAGTGCTACTTTTGTGTGTTCTTATTGTCTTTTTTCTCTTTTCATATCTTATTTTTATCATTCCTATTGTAAAGCTCTATGGCGTTTATCTGTGAAAGTTCATATATAAAATAAAATTTCCCTCCTTTTTCCCTTCCTTCCTTCCTTCACAGTGGAAAAGAAAAACGACCCTCGTGAGGAAACCCGAAGGATTAAACCAGAGGAGCTGAAATATATCCCAGAATTTCCCAAAAAGCCCATTTTGACCACACCAACTTCAGAGGTCTATAAAGGAGAGTATTGTGGGTTTATAGTGACCATCAAAAAATACAAAGTCCTCTCCAACACCGACCCAAAGTATGTGGCACAGCTTATGAAAAAGAAATAGATGTTAATAATGTTTTCTTTCAAAAAGACCATAAAATTACACATTTTTCATGAGGATGCACAACAATTTGGGATTTTTAGGAAGACTGCAAAAGAATAAAACAAAACAGAGTTAACAGAGTTGCATGTGGATAAGTTTGTGATAAACTGGATCTCTCACCATTTCCTTGTCAATGTTATACATTTTCTCCAAATACAGGGCATTAGAGGATATTTTCAAAAAGGAAGTTGGCACCTTGAAGGAGTTTGAGTCACCCAACATCCTGCGAATGTTTGGCATTTGTATTCTGGATAAGGACAGTAAGTAGTCAACTTTATGTGAGTCTCACAGTTCCTCTCAGGTATTCTTAGACTATGAAAATATGATTTATCCTTCTGACTGTCTGTAGCTCCGAGCCCTCAGTTCCTCATCATCCAGGAATACTGTGAAAATGGAACTCTTCGCGATGTTTTGAGCTCTAATTGCGAACTGACCTGGCCTACGAAAGCTCGAATGTGTCTCGATGCTGCAAGGGGACTCTATCGGTAAGTGTGATAATCAGTGATCTCCTCAACACTTAGACCAGATCAGCATCATCACTGCACGTGCCGGAGTAGTTACCAAATAGTCTCATGCTGTTTTGTATCCCAACTTGTAAACAAAACCTAGAAATACTTAAGTTCTCTCCACATACAGGGCGTCTGCAGGTTTCAGCAAGTCAAATTAAATTCTTTTAAACACCTTTTTAATGCCACCTTGAATTAAATTTAAGACCAAAATATATATTTTTTCAAATCTTATAAATATAAGCGATGGTTTGGAATCCCACTGTAGGCTACAACTCAATGACAATCAGTCAAGTTGATTTTTTTCATGTTTATTAACAAACATGAGTTTTTTTGGCAGCGTGGTGCTTATTAAAAATCTTGAGAGATCCAAAGACTGAAACATCCGAAACAAACAAACCAACATCAACACCAGTGAAAACAAAACCTTGGGCAGGGAAAAAATAAACTACATTTAATCAATGATAGTGCAATGCTGCTAGTAGCGTGGTTGTTGCTAGCTGGTAGCTGGACCCATGAGAACTGAAAGATGCCTGGTGTTTGTTTTTGGCTCTCTGCCACGATTTTATGCTTACCGCATTGCATGTGCGATTCAACCGCTCTTACTGTACAGTACGGTCAGACCAAAAGCGACAAAAGCGGCAAGGACGCAGGAAGATGATACATTTTTAATTAGAGTCAGGCGTCCTGAGCGAGAACAGCATCTGCCGCGCGCGTCCAGAGCGACAAAAGCGGCCAAAGCGGCACCAGATAAGAAGTTAAACTTCGGTTAACTTTATGCTAATTAGGTATGACGCGGTTCAGCGGCAACAGGGGGCAGCAACTCAGAGTAGAGGTGTCCCACTTTGGTTCCGACAACAACACACTCGTTCTGTCACGGATGCTAAGAGGCTGATAACCTGTGTACAGGTTCATCGGAACTGGGAATGTTCTTTTTTTGGGAACTGGGGGGTGACAGTCACAAAGAAAAGAAAAGAAAAACCTCCCGACCAACTTGCGTTTCCAGCTCACTGGTCGGAAAACCAGTTAGCAACCAAGCAAAACAACGTGTTTGCTAAGGCTATTGTTATTAGCCGTTGTTGGCACAGCTGGTGTTGTAGTTCACATATACGACATGAAAAATGACCGCCTCCCCTCCTTTTCTCTGCTTGTCTCTTTGAGTTATCACTACAGCAGCTTCCCCGTACATCTTTTTGTATAAACCAATACTACGTGTACGATTGATTTATGCAACAAAATATGAAGTAAGAAGTGTAAATAAATGTAACATTACAGTAAGCTTCTAAAACTGCTAACACAGTGTGCGGCCATCTTATAAAAGTCTGAACTCGGAGCTTTGTTAGTTGTTTTCTGACTTTCCAATATTGGAGAAAACAACTTCAGGTGGCGTTCCAGTTGAAAATTCCTACTCGGAACTGGGAATTTCTGACTTCCGATGGTCAAATGTGATTTTTTTCCCTGTATTCAATGACCACACAGCTGGAAGGTGAACAACAGCAAGGACTGATAAGTCCGGTGTGCAGGTTCATCCTTGGTAATGCCCAGTGCGTTTTAGTTTTAACGTTAGCCACCCGATGAGCGACCAAAGCGGCAAAAATATCTTGCTGCTTTGGAAGCTGTCCTGTTTGTCGCCCATCCTCGGACGTCTTTGCCGCTTTTGGTCTGAATGTACAATAAGTCCCATGCACCTGGCCCCCTCGGGATTGGCAACAAGCTTAAGCCAGCTTTTTAACCGGCTGTCCTCCAGCCAACGCTCATTAAACTTGCACTTCCCCATGTTGACTGGCTGATGGGGCGCAAGAAAGACAGGAAGGGGAGGAGGAGTCTGCGTGCGACGCTACTATGCGCACCAGTGAAATCACTCACTCCAAAACTTTTACTCCAAGTGCCCCAGAAAACAAAACAAAACAAAAAAAAAAAAAAAACTGGTCCAACAATTCAGGATCATTGAATACTGAATGTAAGACCATCGTAAGGAATTTCTAATAAATGTAATAGCAATTTTAGTTACATGAATTTCAAACTTTTTGAGACTATTTAAGGATCCACAGATACTGTGTCATAATTAATTAGGTCATTTGGCAACAGGTCAGTAACATGGCTGAGTATGAAAAGAGCACCTTGGAGAGGCAGAGTCACTCACAAACTAACAGAGGTTCAATAATAATAATAATTTCCCTAAATGTTTGTTATGAAAATCCCGAATATTCCACCACCTACAAAACATGATATCATCAACAACTTCAAATAATCTGGAGGCAGTTTGTGTACGAAGGGCACGATCAAAATCCTGTTTTTCTTACCCTCTCTTTCAGAGCAACTTCCAGAAATCATTGTCTGTAAACACAGCTCATCATGTCAGCCACAAAAGCAAGTTATTTTCATTGTTCAGGATGGGAAGGTTTTTATCAACATCTTATTAATAAAACCACCCACCAGTCAGTCAGGATTGAATGACCCTGTTGGATTAGTGGGAAAATGTCTTTAAGAACCAAGAAAAAAAAAGTCAGGAGGTCAGGTACATTTGTGGTGGATATGAAGTATTTAGCAGCTCCCTATCGATCTTGGTGTCCTCTGAGGACCCCATGGTCTGTGCGCCATAAGATCACTGCACCCTACGGTCACTAGAATAAGAATCAAGATCTACATAGTTCTAATTCAGCAGTTGGAATATTACAATGAGAAGCAGGAGGAATCCATATTTGGAGAAAGCAGCTCTTGGCACTCAGTACCAAGAATGTCTGAAGTGAAGAGAAACAGAGCATATGAATATGTGGAAAGAAGTGAGGCTGCACATGCACATTATATCTTCTTATATATCTTCTGGGAAATTCCATAAGTCCGAAAAACCCAAAACCATTTTTTTCCCTTTTTATATATATTATTCACCATTACATTTCCTCCCCCTATACTCCTCTCTCCTCTATAATATTTTATATTTATTTTTTTTCCCCTTTTTTTTTTTTTTTTTTTTTTCTTTTTTTTTTTTTTTTTTTTTTTTTTTTTTTTTTTTTTTTTTTTATTTTTCTTTTTTTTGTATTCTTTTTCTCCCCCCCCCCCCCTTTTTATTTTTTTATAAAAAAAATATCTTTAATATTTTTTCTACAAATATTCTTTCCCCTTTTATTTCCAACCCCCCCCCCTATACATATCATGACTATTTTCATCATTTCCATCTCTGTGTTTCACTGAATCACCCCCCACCCCCACCCCACCCTTTTTTTTTTTTTAGTATGCAGCCAAGGTTATACTACTTTCAATTAACTAAATAATTCTTTCCAAAACAAAATAACACTAAAAAATAAAACTTATGTTTGAAATTTCATTATTAAAACTATGGATTAGACTAATTTTCATATTGAGTATCTTAAACACAAACTGACAACATATTTACAAAAGAAAGTTTTTGTCATATCTGCTGCGGTCAACCTGCTGTGGTCCACCTCATGTGATCCACCTTTTTAGACCTGCTGTGGTCCACCTGTGATGTGTCTTCCCACATGGTTATTTGAGAAATGAGAATCAGTTAGGGTTAAATAACTTATTCATCATTCCTGCAGAGTTATCCAATGGGGAGGCTCCTATTCATTTACTTAGTTAAATCCAGGTAATGACTTTTTATATGGGATGGGCACATAATAAAATGCATTAATGAGCATTAATGTGTTCCAGATTGCACCAGACATCAGCAAAAAGTAAGTTTCATGGAAACATCAACAGCTCCAAGTTCCTAGTAGCTGCAGGCTACGTAGTGAAGGTAATAAAGCCAAAGTATGCTGGAAATACATCCAACCGCCTGAAAGGTAACTGTCCTGTTGTTGTTTTCAGCTGGGAGGTTTTGAGCTCACAAAAACAGAGACAACACTGAGAAATGCAACAACGAAGGAGAAATCATCAATGATCAGTTCTCTGTGCTACACTTCTCCCCAACGTCTGGAATCCATCAATCACATCTACAGCAAACAGTGTGAAATTTACAGGTCAGTGTCCGTCTGTGGTCGCTCAACAGCTATTCATCGCAAACTGTTGTTTTTTAAACAAGGTCACTATCAGTAATGCTTCCAGATTTAATACATTTAAAAAGCATTTTAATGTTCAGATTGACACATCATTCTTATAGAGGACAGCACATGGGGAGCTCACATGCACAGTCCTCAGCTGAGTGTGTGTGTACCTGCAAGAGTCTTCTCCAAAAACTGCCATCAGATGAATCTCAAAAAATGTGGAAATTTCCAACCAGGTCATGAAGTTATGAAACTGTAACATATCTTTCAGCTTTGGAATCGTTCTGTGGGAAATTGCAACACGTAAAACCCCTTTTGAACGTGAGTATCTACAGCGCATCACTGACAAACTGTCAAAACCTGCAGTGCCAATATTATAGTGTTTAACAGTAGATGGAGTTATATTCACGAAAATATCTGTTATTAAGTCTTTTAGTTTTATCTTGAGATTATTAATGTTTCACATGATTTAAACATGGAGCTGCTCTTACTTTATTCTAAGTCACACCGGAAGTGACAATTCTTTCAACCAATCAGAACTGCAGTATGTCGAGCTTTGCCCGTAAAGGATGAACTGATAAGACTGCAAACCATGGTAGGGTTTCAAAAGAGGAGGATGGGTCGGATATTCTGCCACCAGTTATTGGCTGTGGAAATGAATAACATGTGCTGTCCTGTACTGAGCTGGATTTCCCAATTGGTATTATTAAAGTAAACATAATAATAATAATAATAATATTAACGAAAAACAATAATAATAGATGCTGGAAGGGTTAGAGGAAGTGGGAGGGAATAGTAAATTCAAGGAATTTTTTCTGCAAAGCTGTCCCCAACCTGGTCCAAGATAAGTGGCAGAGAATAGATGGGTGGTGATTGCTCTCTACTACTATGTTGCCTGTTTTCATATTTGAAATGACTAGCTTACAGATAAAAGATCAAAAATAATATTGCAAGCAAAATAATCTTGGCCACTCTTAAAACAAGTTTAAAAAAATATTTGCTTGAAAAAAGCAAAAGAAATCTGCCAATGGGACAAGCAAAAGTTTCTTGTTAAATTTCTTAAAATTGAGATGCATTGCCTTAAAACAAGATCTTATATCTTACCGAAATGTTTCTCTTTAAGAAATTATCATATTTTGAGTATGATGAGATTTGTGACTAGAAATGAGAAAAATATACTTGCTAAGATTTGAGTTTCTGCTGTGCAACTGTGGGACCACTGCCTTTACTTTTGTTTTGAAGTTTTTTCATCCTTCTGCCAGATTGCAAAGATAAAGAAATTTATGAGAAAGTGCGCAAAAGCAAAGAGGAATGCCCTCTTGATCTTTCTGGCATTCCTAAACCACTGGAAGAGCTCATCAAATCTTGCACAGCCTACAATTCCTTCGATAGGCCATCTGCTGGAGGTAAGTGATAATTACTCTTATCACTATGTTTAAATTTCCCATAAGAGAAGAGGACAAGGTAATGCTAAAAGGACGGTCTATACAGGGGAAAGGTCATTTATTGCTTAATTTTATTTTTATCTTTACAGCATTGGTGGATAAGCTGGGCATCATGGAGCTACAGTCAGAGGAAAAGTGAAACCATTCTACTGGTTATGATCCCCTTTACGAGAAGATTCAGCTGAATAAACAGATTTGTTACCTGTTGAAATGCAAAAGACCAAGCAATATTTTAGGCTTTCATTAGTTTTTTATGACTAACTGACCAGAGCAATAATGGGGATATCAAAATTGTTAAACTGCACAACATTCCAAAAGTATAGTATATTTTCTCATGCAGTATACAGTAGCTGGTGTAATGTCAAGTCTGAGGGTAAGTCTAATATAAAACTGCTGTTTACTGGTTGTCTGTGTATGAAATGAAATGTAATGAATATTAAACCCAGAAGGGAAATTTAATTTTGTTGTAGTTTTTTCCCAACAATAAAAAGTATAATTATAAGTAAGAGGTCTTGTTCTTTCAAATCATATCAAATCAAATTTTATTTATAAAGCACTTTTCATACAAGAAGTAACACAAAGTGCTTTACATAAAAACAATGTTATGTTAAAAACATAGGTCATTTGTAAAGACTTAAAATGTGACCAGACTTAAGACTTAAAATGAAACAAGGCACACACACAGAAGAAAAAAAAAAAAAAAGCACATCTGATCAAAAATAATGTCTCTTACTTGCATGCATTCATGCACACACACACACACCACCACAAAACATTCAGGCACCCCTTCCAACCACCAACCACCCACAACCCCTATCCTATCCAAAGTCGAGCCTCTGCTCTTTTTCACTAAATAAATACACTAAATAGATCTACTCTGGCTTGACACTGCTGTGAGGAAAACGGTATCTTGGGGATCCATTCACACCGAGAGCCAGCCCCCCATGATCAGAGATATCTCCACCAACGGAGATCACCAAGATCAAAGCAGGCTAGGGTCCACCCCACAGCCATATGGCTGCAGTGATGACTGCTGGCAAGATTGATCTTCTGTACCTCTCCATCTTACAGCGGACCTGAAGAAATGCAGATTCGGCAGCTGCATTTGTCACAGTGGCGCATCAAGTGCTGTCCCACTTTTAAATCCTCCAAAGGAGCCTCTAAACCCACACTCCGTTTGGCCTGAAACGAAGGACACTGGCACGAGGGCTGGGAATCACTAGGTGCCTCGCGATACGATACTATCACAATATTTTGCCTACAATAACAATAATATCACGATACAGTGATTCTGCAAAAATCGATATATTGCAATAAATGTATCCACAGTATAGACCACAGTATTTGCCCCTGAAGACATTCCAAATTTATTGACCAAAGTAAATCCATGTGAAATGAATTACAAAATATTATTAATCAGTAGCACATAAGTGACATCAATTCATATGAAACGTGATTCTTCTTAAGTAAAAAATAAAAATTTTAGTCATTATTTCATCATAGTCTCAAACAACTGGGTGGTCTATGAAAACCTGTACACACATTTTAATTTGTACTTCACATCATGTCTATAGTTTAACCTGAACCTGCAGCCTGCACATATGCAGCCAAGCTTAAAAAGAGTTTTTGCCTCAGAAAATGCATTGGTTTACAATTTACAATGTATCTGTTTTTTATGGGCTTTTTAAAAAATCTCTGTAAGTTAAAATACTCCCCAGTATCAGAGGTGTCAAAAGTAGAAGTAAAAGTAGTTTTTTTTTTTCAGTAGAAATCCTTCCATGTTTTTGGATCTGCCTGTGCATTTAGATCAGGTGTTTTCATCTACCTGGGAGAGGAGCTAATTGAACCCAGCTGGTTCAGTGATTGGTTGGAAAAAGGATTTCAGGATTTCTGCTTTCTACTTCTAGCCCGTTTTTGACACCTCTGCCCGGTATTTCAACCATAATCCACCAGGATGAATCCGGGTGGATTGGATTTTTCCAGATCTGATCAGAAATTGGGTATTTCAAACAAGATTTTATCCTGAATATTTTAATCCAGATCTGTGAATTCAGTCCTACCTTTGATCCAGATTTTTTTTTTTTTTACTCTTTTGGGTATTTCAAAAGTTTGGGCCCAAATCTGGATCATTTTTATCCTTAAAATGGGGATTAAAATAAACCCACCGCAGAGGTGGATTTGAGGAGGATCTTGACGTGTGGAAAACAGTGAGGTCTGCAGCTGCAGTCACCAACTACACATCTTTCACTCTGAGCTGCTAAATAAATCAACTCCGTTCATATTGAGGAAATGATCACACAATATTTTTAAAAATGAAATGTTTTAAATACGCATCGTAACAGAGCCAAATTTACAACAAACATCCAACATAGTGCTCTTGTTTCTATTAATATTTTTGCTTGGGACCTCTGTTTTTCATTTTGAAGATTTGAAGTGGGTAACCACGTTTGAAGCTGCACCCATGCACATTTTATGTTCCAGTGATGCGCTAAATTACTCATTTTGCTGATCACTCAAAAGTTCCAACCCTTTCAAACTTGTTCTGGAAAGCGGTCTTTTATGTTTTATACCGTTAACATCCAGACAAACGCCATTACGTCATTAAAGAGGAAAAGTTGTGGCACATCGTTTTGGCTGAACGCACAAGAAAACATCCCGGACAGATAGGCTACAGTAACTTGGCCATCACCGCAGTATCTCAGAACTTTTATTACTCGGTTTGCCTTGTGCATTCATTCATTCGTTGCTGCCGCTTTCTGCTATCAGTGTTCTCTTCTTCCTCACTTTCTGACATCACAATAACAATGAACAGCGCCGCTTAGTGGCGACTCACACACATCATTTTACATCACTACATCAGGGATGAAAGGATGGCTTGTGCGACAGACATCACATCTGCAACATTTCCCCATATCTGAACGTAGCTTTGATTGCAGTCCAATTGTAAAATGAATAAACAAAGTCTGCACATAGCACAGAATTTAGTGACAGTTGATACCGATGAACCCTGCAACGTTCAATTTCTGTCACAAAGTAAACATGTTGACACTCCATAAATAAAACAAATGCTTGCATAATTAACTGATAACCAAGTTTCATCTTCACATACATTCATTGCTTTAACTGCTTGTCAAGCATCTTCACCTCTTCTTGCTGAGCTGATGAGTTCAGTCTGTTCCTCTGAAAGGACAATCTGCTTCTGAGTGTGCTCAATTTCTACTCTCAATAGTTTCTTCTACTCATGATTTTCATTTTTCCACCTCTTGCTGTCAAAACACTTTTGTGGAGCTTTCTTGATTTTTTGTCTTGGACATTAAAATAATTTATTAAATACCTTTATAGGCATGGAAATGTTAAAAGCCTATTTACAGACCGCTCTGTTTCTCAACTACAGCTTTTCTGTAGCTGAACAAACGTCTGAGTTAAAGAGGACAAAAAAAAACTTGACTGCCAGAGTTGTTTCTCTGTTTGACCAGAAATCATATATCCAATATCAAGCTATTAGATGGTCGCATTTCTGTTGATTAAAGAAAAATAAATAACACATTTAGAGATTTTTATAAAAAATCTAGACAATCCTGAGAATGGCTGTGGTATAGATGTGATGCTGATATATTTGAATTCATCTTACATCATTGTCACCACAGTAAGCTGGGACATGGTGGAAAGTGGAGGCTGCATGACATCACTGGTATTTCAATGTCACTCCAAGCACAAAACCTGTTCAATGTTGAAGTTGTGCTTTTTCACTACAGTCACAGAAAGACTAGGAATTCAGAGGGCTTGTCCGGGACTTGAACCCAGGACCTCTTGCACCCGAAGTGAGAATCAGACCCCTAGACCAATGAGCCAGATGAACTTTTACACAAAAATCAGCCCATGTTTAGACAACAGGTTTATAGGCCAACTCTGCGAGTCATTCTGGACATCTGCAGGAGGAGCTCAGGACCCGGTTGGGAATCCCATCTGATCCCACCCAATTTGGGGGGTCCTCCTGTGGGAATTCCCACCTTTTGCAGGTCTCTAATACCATGCATTTCAATGTTACTCTAAACACACAACATGGCAGTCAATGTTGAAGTTGTGCTTTTTCCACTACAGACACAGAAAGGGTAACAATTCGGAGGGCTCGTCCGGGATTTGAACCCGGGACCTCTCACACCCGAAGCGAGAATCATACCCCTAGACCAACGAGCCAGATGAACTACCACACAAAATTCATATGCCTCCCCAAATTCCATACCCACATAAGTATATTTCCATGCTGAACCGTTGCAATAGCCTTTGCTCGGTTTTAGTTTCCATCAAAAAAGGAATCACTTTTCCTATCTTTACTGCTCCTAAACCTGACGAGCCAAACGCTTTTCACAAGTAGTATGTGTTTGGTATTAGGTGTGTTGGGTTACTTTTGCTACCTATCTGAACAGTGTTCAGTGTTTAAGAGTTGTAGGCAATCCTCATTTTTACTTCTGTGCTTGATCATGTCCATTGGTTATGTACCACTGAGCTTTAATTTGTAATGGAGGCATTCTGAGTTTGTCCATTTTTGCTTTTTTGTTTCGGACATATTTTAATGTATTTCAAAGTTGTAAAAGTTTGATCCTCCTGTAGTAGATCAATCATAAAGCCACTAGTTAATTGTTTTCTGCACAATACTGCATGTCAGTCTGCTTGCAACTAATTAGGTAGTGATTTTAATTTATGGTCATGCTCTGTGATATTTTTCTCTGTATTCTAAAGACCACACAAACATTCGTCCTTCTTTCCTTTCTGTTGTCCGTAATCCATTTTTATTTAAGATCTTTAGAAAAGGTAAGAATAGATATATAAATCATTATCTTTTTTATTCTTTTTTTCTCCCCCCTCCCTCAGGGGCCCGCCTGGTGGGCGCGCCCGACGACCCCCTCCTCGTGGATGGGCGGCCCCCCCGCCCTCTCTTTTTTTTTTTTTTTTTTTTTTTTTTTTTCCCCCCCCCTTGATTTCTTCTTTTTAAAATACTTTTTTCCCTTTCTCTCCCTTCTCCCTCCCCCTCTTCCCCCCCTATTTTTCCCCCTTTCCTCCCCCCCCCCCTTTTTTTTTTTTTTTTTTTTTTTTTTTTTACTTTTCTTTTTTTTATTATGTCCTGCAGCTCTGCTCCGCTTTAACTGAGGGGAAGGCGAGCAACAGCAACGACGCTGTCAAGAAGTCCGCTTTGCGGCTCGTTTAAACGACTGGTGCGATTTAACGTTGACGTCAGTCACGTGAAGAGCGGCCAAAGCAGCAAAAAGCTGTCCTGTTTGTCGCCCAGTCTGGGCGCCTTTGCCGCTTTTGGTCTGAACATTCAGTTATGAGGAAGCAAAGGTCTGACAGGCAGGACCCACGGCCAATCCTAGGCGTGGGCCCCACTTCAAGGATTGGTTGGAGTTTTCATTAAAAATTTGGAGACTGGAATAATATTTAATTTGATTAATGGTGGGTCTGTCTTGTATTTCAGAGTTCCATTACCTCATTCATAGCATTTTACCTTAATAAAAAACATGCAACATGGGTAAGGGTTGCAGGAATCTCCACAAGGTACTTTCATGGTAGATTGTCACTGTTTGGGGCAGGATGTGAGCCAAACTTACCTGTGCAAACTTCCTTGAAGAGAACGATTTATAAAGGGGAAATTGCTTGTATTTGTAGTCACGCACGGTTTTTATATATCTCAGATACTTCTAAGGGAATATATGTGTGTATTTCATATACAGTATATGTGGTATATATGTATAAATTGGCCAATTGTGAATCCTACAGTTTTCCAGAGTAATATCTTCCCAGAATTCCCAATGTAAACTGGAGACAGACAGAGTAGTCAAGTTATTTTATTCTTAAAGCTCTACAAAGTAAATTGTCCTATGCTGCGTGTTGCTGCAACAGCGGCAGCAATCAAAGCTAAAACCTGGGATAAATAAAAGCAGAATTCATTTCAGAAATCTGAGTAAGCTCTTTGTTAAAGGACACAAGTCAGAGGGTAAGAGCTGCTCACATTTCATCTTAATGTGCTTCCTTTTTTTGACATCTTGAAGTGAAACATTTTCCCACATTCACTCATTTTCTAAAAGTTGTTCCACAGAACTGCTGACATCTCTATTTAAGTCACAGTCTCCCTGATGCCACTCTCCGCTCCTTTCTGGCATGTGTTTGGTGTTTTCCAAGTTGCCCTCTTCATTGTGGATGAGGGGATGCTCAGCAGCACAGGCTGGACTTAAACTTTCATCCTTGCCCTGTAACTGAAAGGCCTCATCTTCAGTATGAAACCCAGTTTGGCTGTCAGATGACTCCATGATGATGGGAGATTCTCCCTGGCTGTGGCTGTTGGGTGGGTCCTCAGGCTGATGTGGATCTGAGAGGAAGCTAGGGATGATTCTGAGAGGGGAGTCGACCAAGCCGTGGGCTGGTGGAGACACGTGTGAGGGTGAAGAGGTCTCAGTGTCTGAGCTGTAGCTTGACTCATCAGTGGCGTGCTGGTCTGCGTCAGCTTGTGCGTTTTCTGCATCTCTGCAAACATGAACACTGATACCTTCGGCTGCTTTAGGAATGTGTGTGCTATTTGTCAGATGACTCCCTTCTGAAGTTTGTCTGGTTGGGTTTGGTGTGTGAGGAGGCTCAGTTTGCTCTGGTGAGTGGACTCCAGAGTCCAGAGTGTGACAGCGACCCAGAGGCCGCTCCTTCAGACGAGACCGAGCACCAGGACTTCCTAAGGGGCTGCTGACCTCCACTGTTTCCCCTCTCCTTAGTCTTCGCCTGTCAGGATTTACCTGCAAATGAAAATCAACATCATGCTGGAAGATTGAAAAAAGCGTCAGGCCCTAAAGAAACATGTTTTTACACCTTTAATGAAACAAGCAGAAGAGAAAATGCCTCATCTCCTTGGTTAATATTTGTGGACTAATATTAACCATTTCACTGCACTAACATCGAATTTAACTGCTGATTAACAATGTAAACGGTAGATGCTGTTTTAGAAAAAGGTCCTGAATCTAAAATTAGTCCTGAGTTTGAGGCCGAGATGCTGCAGGGCAGGTCCTGCAGTACAGTATTTCACAGTATTTCAACTAAATACGTTTGAGAGAAATAAAACTGTAGCTTATCATTAATGGCTATTTGTTGGCAGATGTACCACATAAGTTTACTTGTAAGTATTAAGAAAAAGTTCACAAGGTTAAAAACTTTTTTTTTTTTTTTTCCATAGAAGAGACTTTAAAGGGACATTGTGCAACAATTGTATGTTGCAAGCAGCTCCCTCGTACTTTTCATGCTGTGTTCACGTGAAACCGGACAGATGGACGACAGCCGCTGCATGTAAAGGCATAAACAAGCCTCTATGTGAAGACGTGGTCTGTCAGTTACAATGACTTCAGTCCACATCTGATATGTTGTCATGGCGATGTCGTATTGTTTTCCATGACCCATGTTTTACAGTCTTTCTTTCGGCTTCTGTGATTAAAATGACATCTGGTTTGTTACTGACGGCCGTCTGCCCGACTGCACGTGAACCCAGCATCAGTGTAACGCTAGTTCCTGCGCACTGCACCTGCGGTGACTTTTCAAAAACATCACCTCGTACTGAGCTGACAACTCCAGTGTCTCCAGTGAGTTTCTGTGGTTTCCTACTGTCACGCTTCTACTGAACGTAAAAACATGGCGACACGACATGGTAGTCACCACCGAGCCGACCCGTTCCATGTAGATATGAATATGAACGGCAAATTCAGAACTTAGAGGAGCACTTCAGCTTGTTGATGGGAGTGATTACTGATTAATGGGAAAACACTTTTGACCAAATAATCAATTTTTGTGAATAGATAACAGGAGAACTTACACAATAAAGATCTAAATATTTTCCTACTCTTTAAAAATGGAGGGCTGGGGCAGCCGCTGAAGTTCGCTTGAGGAAACCTGTTAAAATGCTCTAAAATAAAAACAAAAGCAACATATTTTATTTTATTTTTTACTAACTAAACTTTTCCTTTTAAGACATTGTTATGAGTCAATAGTCGTCATCTACACATCGCACACACAAATAAACACATGTAGAGAAAGGGGGGGAGACAAACAAAAGGAAAGAAAACACAAAAAAGTCTAGTTTTTTTTTTAGGGTTTTACCACTAGCTTTCAGTAGTTTTTTTCTTTATGTTTTTTTTTAACCACAGTCATAGTGAGCAATTGCTTTTTTTACCACAATCTCAGTTTATTTTTTACTATTTTCACACATCTTAGTCTTTGATGAAATACTCTCACAGAAAGACTTTAAAACCCGTAGACACAAAACACACTTACACGACAACAAGTGGCACAAATAAACTGCACTCTTTACAGAAAAAACCTAATTCAAAAACAAACAAACAAAAAAAGCAATGAAAATTCAAAGATTTAAAAAATTCAATATTTGTCTGCATTTATATTGCACACAAAGTGTTTTTTTTTTTTTTTTTTTTTTTTTTTTAGTTTTACATTCAGATGTTTTGATCACTATGTTTTTACATTTATTTGGCAAGACCTATTGGGTATTTTTAGTTTATTTTCTTTTAGATTTTGGCACAACTCAGACTATCAAAGTTATTAGTGTCCATTATGTTCATAATCTTAGCTTAAATTGCTAATATTATTTGATATGAAACACCTGAAATACACGCACACACACACACACACACACACACACACACACACACACGCACACGCACACACATACACACACACACTTTAGATTACAGTCACGTCTCTATCTAAAAAGTTTGTCTTTACAAGCAAATCAGATTAATTAAAAGCTCTACAATGTGCCCTAAATGTACTCTTTTCCTTTATATCCAATTTGAAATCCACTAAAAAAACTTTTCCAATTTGTTTTATTTAACCATTTAACCATCACAACCACGGATGGATATTGTACCTGGTTGAGGACTGGTGAACTCCTGGAGGGGGACTACATGAACCTTTCTTCATCTGCTGAATCCTGAATCAAAGATCATCCAAACACACATTTCAGCGATGGTACCACCTTTCCTTTTCCCCCTTATTATTAGTGAATGATGATGTGGAGGAGGGGGTGGGGTGGGGGTTTTCTACAACCTACCTGTTGATGGACTGAGCCAGCTTCTGTTTCCTGCTGTTAGAGTTATCCTGCAGCCTCCAACGCTGCACGAACGAATGAGCTGCAATAATCAGAACAGATTTTAATTAGGGAACAGTAGGGAATAGATTTGGTCCAAAGACATTTTCTACAAAAGGTTTCAGACAATATTTACAGATAATCAGAGACATTTGTCTTAGAAGTAATGGTATTATCAGATACCCAGTGCTCCTTTGGGCACAGACAGGAGTTTGAGTGGTTCAGCATCAGGTGAAAGTCCAGATGCTTTCTGCAGAGCTCTCAGGATTTCAGTGTTCTGCAAAAGAAAAGATGAACAAGTTGGTGATTTTGCTCATATTCTTATTTTCACTAGTACCACTCCACCATTCGACACCTTGTCGAACAGCTGACAACCAAAACTAATACAGCAAATGAGACATTGTGGGTAAAGCTGCCACATAACTGGTTCCTTTTTTTGTTATGTACCAAATCCTCTTAATGTGAGCACAAATGCTACTTCTTCATTCAACATTTGTATAAATAGCAAAATGACAAAAATCTGCTGTATTGTAAACTGTCATTGATATTCTCATGACCACAGTTATCATGGTTCCCATACTTGGAAGAAAAACTACATGAGCCATGTTAGTAATATTACCAAGAGGCATTTTCTGGCATTGATTGTGGCTGTAAGACAACCAAAAACCACCTTTGACAAGAAAACCCCAGCACACATGGTGGTAGAGCTGAACGCATTTGTGATTAAATTGCAATTTTAATTAGAGCAATTTTGTAATCGTGCCATCATGCGATTTTCGCACATCATCTGGTCAAATGAAGTAAGCAAGTGGCCCTGTTAAAGAACAGGCGTATTCAGAATCAGCTCCCTGAAGTTACAGAGTAATGGCATCAGGCTCAGAACCAGTAACTAAGAGTGACACTTCTGCATAGGGATGCACGATATTGGAATTTTGGCCAATATCTGATATGCCGATATCTTAAAACTCATGTGGCTGATAACTGATCGACAGCAAGATCGATATCAAAGAAGAAAAAAAAAGAAGCAGTCATATAGCAGTTTTGTCATCCGTTTCCGACACTTTGAAAAATAGGGGTGGGAAAAAAATATCGATACACTGAAATATTGCGATTTTTTTCATATGCCAATATCAAATTGATATTTAAAAACACAGTATCCATCTATTTTACTTACAAAATCTTGCAACATTTCATCATTCTGTTACAAAATCTCACGATTTTTCATGAATTTTTGCGAGATTTCGTAACAGGACTATATGTAACGATATGAAAATTTTACATCACAGTTATTGTGACCAAAATTATCACGGTTTTCATTTTTATTGCGGTATTATAGAAATACCCCCCAGCATCTTTACATATATCCAAAATGGGTCCAAATGCCTACTTTGTCCTTTTTAAAGGGGGAAAAATCTCAAGAGAACTGTCCATGGCGCATGCAGCCAAAATGTTCCTTCCACGTTCAGGCTTCCCTCCTGTAGTTTCCCTTGTAGTTACTTCGGTGTGAGTCCCTCTGTGACGCCACTCTTCTCCAACTCCAACTCTGCCTCTCCGTCGCAGTGTAAACTAATATCAATCCATCCATCCGTCTGCTTTGAAACCAGTGGTATCGTGGGGCTCTTGCTCCGTGCCCTGGAGGCTATATTTATTCATATATTTATGCATGCTTCGTATTAATAGGGTGACAAAAAGTCTACTTTTACCCGGACATGTCGTCCTTTTGAGAGGTAGAAAATGTTTTTCAAAATCATCTGGGAAGGAGCAGCAGCGCAGAGAAGCCAGAGTTTACCTGGTAATCACGTCACCTGCTGTCGGCAAGGACCGCACTTTAACCCGTGTTAGTGCAAATGAGTTTTGTGAGTTTGTGCCAAACTCTCTTGAATCGGATGGTTTTTCCATGAAGGATACGAAGCTATTTAAACTTTCCTGGAGAGGTTTCATCTCCATCACTTTCTCCACAGTTTAGCAAAAACATCTTAGTAAAGTCGGTTCATGTTTTGACTGATGGCTTTGATGGTTTGGGGGAAAAGAAAATGCAGAAACATAAATGTAAATAAAAAAATCCCATTTTTATATTGGTATGGAAATGGGAAGCTCAGCGGAAGCTGGAAAGAAGCAACTGTTCTGTATAAACACAGGTTTCTTTTTTCCTTCTTGTCTGGTGTTTGTATCTATTTATTACATTATTACATTCTGAACAGAAAAACACTAAGCAGAAAGACACCTGGTCGAAATTTATCATCTTCTCCATCCCACAAAAAGTGGACTGAATGCTGCAATACTTTTTCCAAACACTTAACTTTGAAATCTTTTTGCTTTAAATTCTTGCCTTCTGGAAGGATTAATTAGTTTAATCATGTTTTTGTTACACTGAACTGATTGTTTCCCCACATTTTATGGGGAAATACTGCATGGAAAGCACTTTTTTTTTTTTTTTTTAATTGCATTTTAAATCGCAATTGCAATATTGGTGAAAAAAATTGCAATCAGATTTTTCAAACTCATTCAGCCCTACGTGGTGGTGCGCGCAAAGCATTCTCATAAATGTAAGTTATAAATTAATTCCACACATCTGCTGTGGTGATGTAGAGATGTGTTGTTTGCTTGCAGCAGTGGATCACAGCACAACCACATACACTTTGTGTAAAGAGATGAGAGTAACTTCATGAATAGATTCCTACTGTACATTGTGTACAATTTCATGTAAACTATCATTCATTTGAGAAATAACATGATTGATGACATCACCTTTCCACCAAGTTCATAAGCGCAGTCCAGCGGCGTCCTTTGCTTCTTGTTCCTGAGTCCTGGTGAGGCCCCGCCCCTCAACAGCAGCTCCACAAGTGCCTGGTGTCCTCCTCGCACTGCCTCATGAAGAGCAGTGTTCCCTTGAAGGTTTGCGATGTTCACCAATGCGTTGCTCTGCACAAACACCATCATCTCATCAGAAAATTATTCATTTATTTCACATCGCCACATCCTTTTGACTGTACCCACCTGTAAAAGCATGGTGGCCGTTTCTAGATTTCCACGGAGACAAGCGTGGATCAGAGGAGTGTTTCCATAATGATCCTTCTTATTTAGTTTGCCATTACACTCCAACAGAAACCTCACCACCTAAACAGCAAACATAAAAACCATTACCACCAATAATGATAATAATAAAAATAATAACATTTTATCTAATCAGCCTTCCACAAAATCCAAGGTCACGTTTCGGGCAAATCATAAAAAATAAAATGTGCAATGTATAATAACAGCATCTCCTGGCGGCCACCCTGCCACGGTGCTCTCATCCTCAAATGGAGCCACACCAGTCATGTATATCTGACTAATGCAGGTCAATATAGTTCTTTAAAATTGAATCAAATCAAATCAAGCTTTATTTATAAAGCACTTTACCATTAGAAAGCAACACAAAGTGCTTGACATAATAAAAACAAATGCAAATTCAAATAAAAACAAGCCTTTACACATCCACGTATATAACATAAAACACACACATGCACACATCCAACCCCCTCCCAACTCGACACCTGACTACAAACCCCCACCTTCTGTCTCTGAAGTGAACAGGTATAAAAACACTAACAATAAACACCATCTGGCATGACACTGCTGTGAGGAAGCGATAAATGACTAACTTCCTGTTAGAGGGCTATTTTGGAAAAAGCTGGACATATAGATGTAGTCAGGGTGGGACTGGGTTAAAACATGTTCAATATGGTGCAGACTGGGCTTTGAATGCACAATCTATGCCTGGTTCAGACACACAAATTCAGGCTGATTTTGACCTTACAGACACGTCACAGAGGAACGCTCCCTGTCGTACCCAATTGTGCGATGTTGGATGTCAGAACGTCCCATCTTTATCTCATGTAGTGTGACATAGTCAATGACTGGGGAATTGGCATCTAGGATGCTTCACAACCACAACACAAAGTCTGGCAAGTCAGAATTTTTTTTTCCCCTTCAACGTTTCTCGATATGGACCAGTAGGAAGACCGCATGCTTCGCTGCCGATAGACTGCTCCATGGTGCACAGAAACAAACATTACACACACTGTTTTAAACATGTCAATAAATTTGTTGCCTCAAGTTCTACAGGATAGACGGCCCATAATGCCCTCTTCAAAAACATGTTTGTCCTACTTATTCATGATGTTTATGATCATTTTCGAGCATTAACTTTCCAATCAGTGATCGGGGAAGTTTTACCAGTCACTATAGGGCCATAAGAAAAATCACAGTTAGCCTTTTTTTCAGTGAGAGGACAATATGCGGACATCGTGAAATTCTTGATGCATGAATAATACGTGATGATGAGTCATTTCTTTTCTGCTTCATATAGAGCAGAGGACAGTCACCATCACCCAAAGTGCATCTGTTGCCATGATTGGTTGACAGCTGCTTGTCCCGCCTTCCTGTCTCATGGCCTTTCTTTTTCTTTTTTTTTTTTTTTTACAATTAAAGTGCCCATTTATTAGCAAAACAAAAATAAGCTAATGCGTCAGACACATTTCTATTAAAGTGAATAAGCTAAGTTGCATAATGTCCTCAGATGGCGGCCATATGCTGTAGTTGCTATCTACATGGCGAGTAGTTGCAATTTCCTTTTTAATTTTTTTTTTTCATATGTCCTGTCCAGCATTATAGTAAGTTGAATGGTGGTCTAGCTGCTGTGTTGTGCCAAAGAAATTTGCTTTCCCAGAAGGAGCTTTACGGGTATAAGGCTCCTTTTTAACATTTAAACATTATTCTTTATTCATATTTAGGGATGCACGATATAACCGGCCTTAAAAATGAGTATCGGACATCGGCCACCCCACTGATATTTAACCGATCAGGCCGCTGTTTCTAAAGTCTAAGAAAAGAAAAAAAAATTCTTCGTCTTCTTCAAAACTTCTTTTTTTACAGACTTTAAAAGTTCTAAAGACAGTTCTGTTAGGATCCTCTATCTGAACAGAGTTTATACATGGTCATTTGTTTAAAAAATATCCCCTGCTTTTGGGTACTGTTTTTTTTTTTTCTCAGAGAAAAGAAAATCCGGGTCGTTCGAGGATATAACCCACATATCCTCTTAGTTCGGTTTAAACAACTGTCATTAAGTTTGACTTGTTATACATAACACAAGTTGAGGTATTTTTTTTTATTTCCCACAAGGAATGAATATTACATCATTTTTTTCAGCTTTAATATCGGTATCGATATCTGTTATTGGCCACATAAGCTTTCAAATATCTGCATTTCGGATATCGGCCAAAATTCCAATATCGTGCATCCCTTTTTATATTAGTTTATTGTTGAATTTACATACAAATGCCGGACCTGACAAAGGGGCTGGGGGCAAAAGAAAGGACATAGAGGGAAAAAAAAGAGAGAAAGAAAGAAGAAAAAGGGAGAAAAGGGAAATGACTGCTACATCTGTAAGAGAACAAATCACCACCTACAACATCTTTAAGAAAAACAAAGCTGATGATCATTAAGAACTCTTATACTGTACACAGACAAGCTGGAAGAGAGAAAATACATCCACATATCATCAGGTTTGTGAATAGAGAGAGTTTACGAAGAACAGTAAAGCTAAATACAACGCTAGCTTAGCTGTTTGTGTACGTTCCAGGCAGATGCTCTGAGCTTCACCGTGTCCACTCAGTGCCTCTGCCCCCTACCTTGTGGTGAGCAAAGTGCAACTTTTCATCATGTGAAGGCAACTTCAGACTTCTAGCAGGGTTAATAATTATTTTCATCTGTTCTCCTTATTATTTTTTTAATTAATAATTTTGCTTTCCACATTTTCTCTGCTTCTGGATTTTGAAATATCCTTCAATAAATCTGAACCTCCATTTGTAAAAAAATACATTAAACTCTTTAGCAGCCATGTCGATATCATCAATGACTATCAATTTGTCCAAGAAGCTGTTGGGATAGTCATAGTCTAGTCTACCAGTTCTTTTTTTTGACAATATTGTTGAGAATGCTCCATGTCTTTTTTCCCCATTATTTATAGTTTCTGGGAGTAATTTGCTGTAATCTTTTTATTATTTTTATTATTATTTTTTCTTATAATGACAGTTTTTTTTAAAAAAACATACCTTGTATTTTTGTTCAGCATCTTCTGTTCTTTTCGGAAAGAATTTTCTTCTGACATATGTTTAATATTCATTTGGTTATCTGTGGCTTATCAACATAAATTTTTTTGTTTATTTGCTTTTTTAACTAGTGGAGTATTTTTTCATACAGTGATACTGTGGTGGAATAAAAAGATCCATAGGCTTCATTACATCTTACAAAATTTACAAAACCCTTTTTCCAATCCTGTTTCTTTAGTTCTTTTTTTTTCTTTTTTTCTTTTTGGTTGTTTTGGTGTTGTTTGCTGTAGATAAATAACCAGACAGAGTAAAATTTCATGTGTTATTGTCCATCTGAGGTTACATTGACACAACTTTATGATCTCATAACAAGCACATGATATTTTTATGTGTCCTGGAATCCTGATATATAAAATGTCTGAACTGATCTCATGACAGGATGTCACAAAGTGTAATATGTGAGGGGGAAAGTCATAAAACAGGAGATGAGTAAAAAGAGAGGTGAAAGGGTCAAAAAGCTATCTGGTGAAAACAGCTTTGGGGCTTCATAATCGGGAGTTTACAGACAGCTTAGAAAACACAACTTGATGATCTCAGACTCAGATGAGCTGATATAATAAGGTGATGAAGAGAAACATCACTGGGAACCAGTCAAAAGCAGCTCATCCAGGTGTGCTGTACTCATCCTCTTTATTTGGCCCAATCTGGAGATATCAGATGCAGTTTCAGTTCAGACCAGTGAAAACTGTGTTCCAGTTTTTTCCACTAGGTGGAGTACATGCATCTCCTTTCTGCTGAGGAGTCAGATTTATGTTTGACCCACTTCTCCTTCACACCCCACTGTAAGCATTTTATTTTTACCCCTTGAGAGACACAATAGGTCCTATAACACAGTTTAATAATAAACTTCATCTTCACCAGAAAGTCTGCACTGCAGCAGCATCATAATGGATTACTGTATGATGAGAATTTATGTAGTAGCTATAATTATTCTAAAGTTGTTCTTTTATTCTTAGTTTTTTCTTTTATCACCTAAAAACAATGAAACAAGGAATCTTAAGCCGCTTTCAGACTTGCATTGTGAAACATGAAACAAGTCCATCCACTCTTTAAACAGACTCGTCTTTTCAAACATGTCACTTCCTTGCGGACTTATCACGTCCCGGGCGCTTTCAGACATCAGGAAATGTTGTGGAAAAGTCAGACTCAGCACAGCTCCCTTCAACTCTGTCCAGAACATTTTCTTGTGTATTTAGCCAAAACGACGTGCCGCAACATTTCCACTCTTATGACATGGGGTCCAGCCGGTACACGTCCTCTACATCTCTGAGGTAAAACACTGGAACGCATGTCTGAATGCAGGCGTTATAAAGGACAAAGTCTGCAATATTACAGCTTTCCAGCACAAGTCTGAAAGGGGCTATAAAGACAAAGTGGCAAAAAAAGAAATGACTCATTACTCGATGTGCATGAGGGATGTCTACTTTGGGAGAAGCGTCGGGAGGGAGCTAACAGAACAACCGCTGCCAGAGATCCAACACCACCCCTTTTTCCCTCTCTCCCCTCCTGCCCCCTTTGCGTCAAACGTTACGGACTTTACAACCATGCAGACGGCTTCTTATTCCAACCATTCGGTTCTGACAACTGTTCCGGACTTTTGGCGTGGTCATATGGCACAAAAAATACGGATCTAATCCCTTTTCTGGACTTGAGAACGTTTTAATCGTGACTGAAGTGTCCATGTGACCCTACCCTGAGAAGGTGTGTCTGAAAGGAAAGTAGCTGCAGGTGACAAAATTAAGCTTATATTCTGACACAATATGGCCTTTTTCTACAGTAAAACCACTAATATGCCTATACAGTAAAACAGTAACAGTAAAACAGTAAAACAGTAAAACAGAGTCCTCGGGGGCCGCTGTCCTGCAGGTTTTGGATGTTTCCTGCTGCAGCATTGATGGGCCAACATGCTTGGGCAGAAGTTGACAGTAAGCTGTTGAGGTGAGCCATATAATTTGATCAGGTGTTTTGGATCAGGGAGCTATATAAAACCTACAGGATTGCGGCCCTTGAGGACCGGAGTCCTCAAGTATAACCTCGCTACAAGATCATAAAGAACAAAACTGCTGTGTAACTCTGCTCCTACCTGAACATGGCTGTTCTGGCTGGCCAGGTGGAGCGGGGTGGCACTCTGGTTGGTGCGGGCATTGACATTGGCACCATGTCGTATCAGCAGCGCTGCCAGCCCCGAATGGCCGTGCAGGGCCGCGACGTGGAGCGGCGCAAACCCGTCACCATTACAGCTGTTGACACCCAGAGCTCCGGCTTGCTGCACGGACAACTGCAGGACATCAGACTGGTTCAAATCCTGTCTCACTGTAAACACCTCAGCTAATAAAGTTCATTCAAACATCCTTCGGACCTTCTGAGTGGGAGCACAGTTTGGACACTGACAAAGCGGGTGGCAGAGCAGTGCCTCAGACCGTAGCTCTCCTTCATCCTCCTCTTCCTCGTCCATCCACTCCAGCAAATAGCGCACCTGAAACACAGACACAGATTCATGGGTCTTTTTTCTTTACACCACTGTGATCAGCTGGAGGTGACTAATACTGAAATGTAGATGATGATGCTCACTGAACTCACCATCTCCACGTCACCATCGGCTACAGCTCGCAGCAGCTTCTCCACCTGTCAATCAAACATACACAGCGCTTACTAACTTTAAGGAGAATCTTTAATGGTCATTTATTTATATAGCACTTTACACAGAAATCAACATCAAAGTGCTTTAAAATAAAATCAGAAACATAAAACATAACATAAAGACGCAGGCAATAAAGTGATAAGTGACAAAATATTTACAACATTTTCTTCGCTACAACCAGCCAAGATACCGGCAACTTTAAACAAGTATGTTGAGCCTAGACCAAAGACTGTGAAAAAACATGGACGTAGTATCCGGGTATATTTGAATAGCTGAAACTGAAGCCAACTGGCCGTGTCACATGTGTCATCACTATGATTTTCCCCCGATACCGGGTTTCCGTGTACCCGTTCTGAAATTAATTTCTTCCATTAGACATCTTTCCCCCTCCTTCTCTCCCTTCTTGAGCTTGCCCCCCCCCATAGAAAAAAGAAACGGTCAGGGGATCAGGATGAAACCAGAAGGATGAAAAAGATGATATCTCCACTATAGCCCATTTTTTTCCTCTTTTGAGGCCCCTGTCCCAAACCTTAATTTTTCCCGTTTTCCCCCTTCGTGTTATTCCTCCTTTACCCCCGTGAGACCCCCTTTTTTGTTAGTTTTTTTTTTTGATTGTTTTTTTTCGTGGGGTGCTTTTCCGGTGTCTCGTTTTTTCCCCCCCTTCTTTATCCTCTTCCTCTTTTTTCCCCTCCTCTTTTCCTTTTCTTCTTCCTCCCCCTTTTTTTTTTTCCACCCGCCGATTTACTCGGACCCACTCTATCTCCTTCTCCTCTGTATTTCGTTTTTCCTTTTTCTCACCTCCTCCCTCTACCCCTATTTATTCTTCGTTGTCCACCTCCTTCCTGACACTATGTTGTGTGGTGGATGGGGAAGCCCGAAGACCGCAGGCCCCGCCCCCCGGCCCTGGTACCTTACCCCCTTTCTGATTTCATTCTCATATCTCTCCCACCCGGGCTTCTTTTTTATTTTTTTTATTTTCTTTACACGAATTTTTTTTTCCTCTCTCTTTCTTTTTTTTTTTTTTTAGTTTTTTTTTTCTTTTTTGTTTTTTTTTTTTTTTTTCCTCCCCTTCTTTCTCCTTATATTTTTGTTTTTTTTTTTTTTTTTTTTCTTCCTCAAAAGTTTTTCTTCCAGGTCAAAATATCATACCTTCATTTTTCTATTATTATTTTTTTAATATTCCTCAAACATTTTTTTCCTTCTTTTTTTTTTTTCATCATCCCCCCCAAATTTAAAAAAAATTTTTTTTTTTGTTTTTTTTTTAAAAATATTTTCTCCCGGAGTTGGATTTTCCTTCCCTCCCTATTCTCCCTCCCAGAAAATGCTAAAATGGCCGCTCTGAGCCTCGGGGGAAAATGATTGACAGCTGAGCTAAATGCTAGCCGAGCTAATCGGAAGTGAACAGAAGCAAACAAAGATAGACAGTTTAAAGGTAAGACACGTCCGTTGTGCAACTTTGCTACAAGTAGGAAGCTAACTATTAGCATCCCTGGCTAAAATTGGCACCCGGTCTGCCACCTGTCAATCATATGGACGCAACCCTTATCTGTGCAATTTCAATACTAAATAACATCTAAATGGATGAGTAATTTAAAAAAAAAAAAATCCCCCCCCCCTCACAGCTGACATGAAGGTAAACTTGAGCTATTAAACCTACAATGATTTTTTGAACCAGTCTGTAAACATGTTTACGTCTGCTGTGAAGTTGGTCTTTTTAACATGAGAGTCTACGGGGATCTTCTCTGTTTCCTGCTGAACATAGCTCGAAAATGTTCATCATATCTACTTTCAAGTAGTTCCGTGTTCTCTGTTCAGACATCATTAGTGAAAAGAAAAGGAAGGTTTGATTTTTTACCTTGACGGTGTCGGCGATCAGCTGTCGCCTTCATCAGAAGTTGCTCCACTGACAGCACCGGACGTGTCATCCAGCAGATCTTGACAGCCGGCTGGACGGCACGCCCAGTGACGTTGTGGACTCATCGGGCCCACCCCGCCCACACCTGAAAGGCGTGGGGAGGCAAGCCCGATGGTCCAGTCCACCACCGAGCGCGAGTCCACAATGTCACTGGGTGTGCCGTCCAGCCGGCTGTCAAGATCTGCCGGGTGACACGTCAGGTGCTGTCAGTGGAGCAACTTCTGATGAAGGCGACAGCTGATCGCCGACACCGTCAAGGTAAAAAAAATCAAACCTTCCTTTTCTTTTCACTAATGATGTCTGAACAGAGAGCACGGATCTGCGGAACATAGTCTGCACATTTTTTGTTTGCTGTGATGAACAAACACCGGCATGTTTTCACCGAGTTTACTCTTTTTCTGACTTGATTGGTGTTCAATATTAACACATTTTAGGATTATGAAATCATTTATTGTTCCTAGTGCAGATGTCTACAGTATAAGGCCGGGTTGTAAGCACATGTTGGCTCGTAGATACAGTAGCTTTAACTTGTTAAGGCTCGATAACTTGACAAGCAAACAATGACTGTAAAGTGTCAGTTCCCCCTCTGCTGTTCATACAGGCAGCACTACCAGACGTTCGTCCTGCTGATGTTCCTGTTACTGAGCTGGCGTTCATTTAGGTCGAGGTTTGGTTGTGATGTAAAAACAGCTTGTCTTGGTTTTCTGTGCTGCCTTTAGCAGTTGATTACCTCTCTGTGTCGGACTCTCGCTGCCTCTGGTTTGGGCTCAGAACCTAGAGATGATGTGCTGGAGATGGATGAACGGCGGCTGCTGCAGTCTGAGGCCAGAGGGGAGCAACTGGGAGACTGACGAGGAGGAGAAGGAGGAGGAGAAAAGAAAAACAAAAAAAAAGGACAAAGGCATATCATAATTGTCACAATCAGGATCTGAGGCAAAATCTAAACCTTTGACCCCAAAATAAGCAGCTGTTTTTTTTTTTTTTGTTTGTTTGTTCTGCGTTGGATTGCAGAACGTCGCGTCTTCACTCTGTGTAGTGTGACATAATCAGCGATTGTCGATTTGGCGTCGCTTCACAATCACGACTCAGCGACTGGCATGTCAGAATCTTTTGTTTTTTTCTGCCAAGTGTGACATGTCCTGCAACGTGGCCCTACATATCGACCAACAGAAGGAGAGTGCGCCCCTCGCTTCCACCAGAGAGACGCTGTGGAGCGCCAGTACACAAACAACAAAGGAGAAAAGGGGAGAGACGCAGCCATTGCCTGGTGGAACGGAGGAGAGATTTGTGGAGCTGTGACATCAGTTTCCGCCTCTTTGACGTGCAGAATGGAGAGCCCATACTACTGGTACAGCCAGAAAAAAACCCGGGTGTACCAACAAATACTGGGTATCCTAAATTTATTTTCAACAGTGTTACACCACCACGAACATTCAAAAGAGTATATCTCTCTCGAATACAACATTAACACAAAATGTATCCACACGATGTGTGCGTTCTATCAGTAATAGTCAACAGTGGTTCACCGCAGGTCCAGACATTTATCTTTGTGACATGCTCTCTAATAAATCAATGACAAAGTCATAGAAAACGCACACTTTGTGTTTAAATTAAAACACAGCAACGTAACGGACATCGTGCCCAATAAGAGGAACATATTGAAATATGACACACTCATGCACCCTCAGAGCCATAATCCACATGATCGTAAAAGCTAATTAAAAGCTAATTAACCATCTGAACACACCCATTGGGCGAAGAATATAGACACAGTGATACTGCTGTGCACTGCGCAGCTCTCAATTTAAAGGGCAAGACGGCAGCCTGGCCATGAACACATTTATTATTCCATAATGTGTCTGATATCACGTGGTTGCCGTGTTTGTGCGCACTGTCGGCGGCACCGATGATGCGCACACCTGTGAGGACGCACGTGTGTGCGTTTGTATAGAACAACACACTTCATTTCCCTTTATGGCAGTTTTGTTTAAAAGATAGTGTTACTGGGTCGGCCGGACTTTTTTTTTCATGGCAGCGGACAGTGGTCAGTCTGAGCCTGATGTTTGCTTACTACCTTTGCCAGTGTATTCCGGTTCATAGAGACATGGTGACAGTTTGATGAAAAAAGTTCTAAATCATCTTCAAAATCCGACACATTCTCATGCCTGTCAGACGTGGCCTTATTTTAGACTTTATAGTTTTGCAATCTGATCCCTTCATGCTAGTAGCAGCAGATGACATCACTCTGCTGCCAAATACAGGAAGTAAAACTTTGTAAAGTTTCTCAGCAGCAACAATCAAAATGCAACAAAATGCAGGTTAGTTTTATTGTAACATTATTCTATTAACACGGCATTTACACAGATAGTCTGAAGTTAGAAATGATTTGCCTCGGATGTTCTGTGGAGTGGATAAGATTGTTATTAATGACAGGCTAGCAGATTCCTATTGACTTGCACTAGCATTAGCATCAGTGACCCACTAGAACTAGAATAATGAATGAAATATGTTGAAACCATCTTCAGTGATAAGTAGCATTCTGGCTCACTTGAAAATGAGGCCCTACAGTATGTCAAAAATCCTGAACTTCCCCTTTAAGCCCCAATACGCCAAAGCATTTGAATAAAATCAATTAAAATGGCTTTACAAGTCCCACAGATGAAACTTTAACATTCTCATCTATGGACATCCAAACTTCCCAGCGTCAAAACTCTGAACAATCACTGAAACGAAACTCTTGGCTTTCAGATCGTGGTCCCAAGAGTGAGAAAAGAACTTTGGGGAAAAGCTTTTAACTCAGCTGTTTTTTCTTTTTTGGAATATCTTAAAAACTGCTATGAAATTAACAAAACGGATAGCTCTGGGGGACTTAACCCTTGATAAGGGTTTGAGAAAAAAAAAATGTGGTCAGTATGACAGTTTCAAAACTTTTTTGGAATATTCAAGCCATGCTGCATTTCATTTACCCAATATTGGCTGCTACTTTTTTACTTGTGCTTTGATAGTTGATATCTGTTTGTTTTCTGATGATCTCACTCTGCTTCAATAATATTGGGATATTTTAGTCTACCTTAAAAAAATAAAAGAAGATAAAAATGAGTAAATCAATCAAAAGAGTAGTTCAGACTCACATCAATCCCGCTGCAGTGGTGGCCATTTTGAGTGGTTTGCAACAACATGAGGATCTACAGGAGAAGAAAACACATGTATGAACAAAACTTGGTTATTCAGTTATTTCACAGAGGCCATCAGATGATTTCTTCTAAAAGCAAACTCAATCAAAATGACTGTGAACACTCATTCACACTCTGGTTTGATTGAAAACTGGGGGTCTTGGTTCGTTCCAGTGAATCCTGGTTCAGTTGTCTTCCAGTGTGAAACCAAAAGGAACATCCAGTGAAGCAAAGAGAGGATATGATGCAAAGCAACACCGTGAATATCGGCCGTCTCTTCTGCTGCTTATATTGGAGAGATTCTGGTGAAAACTACATTAGGTTTGAACACCAAAGTAAAAGCAGAAACTAGCCTGCGGAAATGTATTGTTCGTCCGTTGTTTACTTGCAGTGAAGAAGCCGTTTTCAGTCAGGCCAATCAATGAGCCAGATTTTCTTCTTCTTTTTTCTTGGTCAGTGGTCATTTTGGGAAATACTGCCCCTAGTGAGCAGCTGTTGTAACTGCATGATGTTGTTTAGTAATTTGATCTGCTTGAGTAAAGTGGAATGTGAAAGCAAAGAAAACCAAACCAAAGTCAGGAAAGAAAATTTCTCAGAATTCCTGCCCAATCACAGAGAGTCCCCTGGATGGTCCTGATGTACGTAGATGCTCCATAAAACCAAATCATTGTTGTGCTTGAGTTAACTTTCAACCAATCAGCATCAGTGCTGAGAATGTTACTTTAAACAAGTAATTAATTACATTTACCAATTACTTCTTCCAAAAGGTAACAGTGTTAGTGATGGAGTTACAGCTTAAAAAAATACTAAGAAATATAATTATTCTATTACTTTTTTTTTTAAATGTTCCCTTTGACAGAACTTGAAATTAATCTCATAATAAATGTGAATATTAGATCGTAGTAATGAATAAAGTGGAATCTTTATAGAATAAGTTACTAACAGAAAAATCATGGACAGTAATCTCAGGCTGATGGATGTCGTGGCTCCACTTCCTCCTCGAGAACAGAGCTGTGGGCCTACAGGATTATAATTGCTTCCAGCCACCATGAAGGAACACGTAGTTTCTGTCATGATGAACATTTCTCATAACTTTAGTGCCTTTTTCTCTGGGGGGAAACTGATGTCTGTAATTCTAGTTTAAAATTCTTTGTTTTCTCTGGGTTTCACCGTTGCTGCATCTTTTTGGTAGTGTGTGTCTGTTTGTGTGTGCACATTGCATTCAGTATGCAGAATTAGTGTTATAAATCTGCGTCTTCAGGGTTTTGGGTCGTAGGTAAGAGAAATAATTTGTGAACAATTATCCTGACCTTAGAGTTGAGAGCACATTGCATTGGTGACTCTTTGTTCTTGTTGAGGATGTGGGTGCTCGCGCCATTTTCCAGCAGCACCTGGATGATCCCCTCGTAACCCCAGCGGGCTGCCATGTGCAGTGCTGTGTCGCCTTTATCGTTCTGCAGGTCCAGACGACACGTTTGGACATCATAGTACACCAAGGCCTTCACACACTGATGAAACACAGAGACAACTTTTACCGACTGACAATAGCTTTGCAGCTGTCCCTTAACTATAGCATCAATGCAAATAAAGAATCATGTGTGAACAATTTCTACAAAAAAAATTCCAGAGAAATATAAAAAGAAAAGCAGAAAAAAGCAGAAACAGCCACACATGTCAGCAACTATTAAATATTTATCATTTAAAATCCATCTGAAGGCCACATTTTCAGAACTGCTCATTACATGTTTGTATTTGTTGCAGCAATGATAAAGTTGGTGTTTGACATACGTCCTCGTGTCCATACATGCAGGCAAAGTGCAGGGGTGTGTTGCCGTTGTTGTCCTGGGCATCAGTGTTGGCCTTGTAATGCAGCAGCAGCAGCTACACGACACAAATAAGGAATGAAATTTAATCAGACTGGTTATGTATGAAGCATGTAAACTGCTGACTTTTTACTAAATAATTCCAAAATGAACATTTTACAATTTTGTTTTCTCAGGGAACATTCACACTAGCCTTTTTTGATTTGAATCAGGGTCTGCTTGCTCGCTTGGCTTGGTCCGCCTACAAATGCAGGTCTCGGTACAACTGAAGCGGACATTTGGCTCACCATGGCATTGTGGGTTAATATTATGGTTTATATGATAAATGTTAGGCATTGTTGGTAAACGCTACCAAAAGAAACACAAGTGTAGGACTTCTTTAGAAATGGCTCGAGGTGAAACAGAACGGCGACGAAGTGAAAGTTTTAAGAAAACATCCCAGTTCCCAGTAAGTACCCACAGAAATACTGCAGTTTTTAAAGAAATTAGCTGTGAAATGGAGGCGCTGGGATACAACCGCACAGTAGACCACTGCTGCACTAAAGTTAAAAAAAACAAAAAACAAAACTATGTCAATAACATAATGTGACAGTGTGGGGTCCTGATACTATGCCTGATTGATCATGCGCCCTGGCTACTTGGCCACAGGGATGTCCCTTTGGCTGACCTGTAAGTGCGAATGACTTTCACCAAGAAGTCTGCGGGATCGAATCCATTCCGGGTCCATTCATATGAAAAAATATGTGGTATGCTTGGAAGAAGTGGCAGCTCAGGCGCCGCGACTCTGCCTAGTTTGGCTAAAGTGCAGCGTGAAAGCAATCTCGGTCCATCAACCCCACCCACCAACTAAGCCGAGTCCCCAATCGGATCGAGCCTAGCGGACTATCCTGGTGTGAACGCACCCTCATTTTATTATTTAAATCAGATGGTAAAAAAAACACCAGTAAAACTCATGGCTATGTTTAATAGTGACAGTTAGAACTAATATACATATGAACAATATTAAGGGAACTCAAGGGAATCGAGACTACGTGTATACAGCTGTGTAGCCATCAGAAAAGCACTTCTCAGTGAGGATAATCAGGGGAAAAAGGCTTCAATTCTCTAGGGAGCATGAAGATTGGACTCTGGTGCTATAGTTGGTCTTGGTCAGGGGTCGGCAACCCGTGGCTCTGGAGTCGCTTGCAGCTCTTTCATCCCTCCCATGCGGCTTTTTAAAAATAATTAATGACTATTAAATTAAAATGTATTTTATTTTGGTTTGTTCGCTTTAATAATGTGATTCTAAAAACACAAGACAAATTACCCCTTGTGGGACAATAAAGTTTCTCTTTTCTTATTCTAAATTTTAAGATTATGGTGATCTTATCTGTCCCTCTGAGCAGTGCATGTACAGTTGCGCCCTTTTCCCGTATTCTCCCAGCACAGCAAATGCAGCACGAGAAATAAAATCCAACTTAACTAAATTAAAGGCATATTTTATTTCGTACCATTTTGCAAAGCACCCAATTGAATGACAGGTACAGAAAGCAGGTAACTGCAGTAAAACAGCGAGTAACTGTCCAGCATGATGTGGTTCACATATCTTTATGCAGCCAACCAGTGTTATTACCTGCACTTCATGCTCACGTGCTGCTATTGTGCAGCATACAACCCTATCAAATCAGCAATCACAGAATGAAACATTTATAACAGAATTCATTATAAATGAGGAAAATCACTTGACGTGCCGCGGCGCGCCAAGCTTTCCTCCTGTGCCCTGTTCCACGAACGTATCAGAGCGGAGCGTCTCTGTTGTGGTTGGATTCTCAGTACAGTCGACCACACAACTGTCGCAACATTGCGCTAAAGTTGCTGCAGTTGCAGCACTGATTTAAAGTGAATAAAAAACGAGCAAAAGGTTATTAAGCCAGTCCGACCCCGTCATGTGCTGCGTTTTGGTCACTTCCCCAGCCAGGTTGGCCGATAGGAAGAAAAGTGATGAAAATAGGGGAGTGTTCAGTGCTGCGTGGGCAGATTCATTTGCTCTCACTGCTGACCAGATTATTTTGTGTAACTATGTTCATATTTTGTGGAATAGTTTTTTTTAATTTTCCAGGTAGACAGCTGACTGCACGCGCCAGTAAAAGGATGACGGCACACAAACAGGACGGCATGTTTGGTTTGCTGCCGGTGGATAATCAAAGTTCAGCATCCTTTTTCCCCTCCATGAATACGACTCAATAGACATTTTCTTGAAAGTAACCGTCAAACTGACGTCTTTATTTAAAAGTTTAAAATGTTTTAAATGTAATTTCCTTTTCTCTGCAGCTGATAATTGATTTCATAAATGCAACACATTTAACATAAAAGCAACAGAAAAAACGTTAAAGTTTTACTTCATTTTAAATGTCAGAGTCAGTTGTGTCTGACTCTGAATCGCGGAGGTGGACAGTCGGTCCCTGGTAGATTTTTCTAAAAGTCCCAACGGCTGTTTGACTGGTAGCCTAAAGGTTGCCAACCTCTTAGGCTTATATAAGATTTTTACATTTTTCAACTCCAGACAGATTTGGGGTTTTTTTTGTTTTTTTTGGTCCAATATGGCTCTTTGAACATTTTGGGTTGCCAACCCCTGGTCTAGGTCAAGATTACTCAATTCGTTCCTATGAGGGCCGCAATCCAGCAGGTTTTCCATCTCTCCCTGTTCTAACACACCTGACTCAAATTAAATAGATCCAATAGCCAATCAAGCTCTGCACAATGACTCATAACTTGTGTTGGAGCACAGACACATGGAAAACCTGCTGGATTGCGGCCCTTGTAGGACCGAATTGAGTAAACCTGCTTTAAGTTCAGCAACATTATGTGACCAAAGAATATGAGGTCAGCTGACTGAATGACAGGTTATTCAAACATTCATATCAATGAGTAACATGGAGGAACTGAAACAAGGTGTGTGATGGTGTGTGCTCACAGAGACTCCCTGGTATCCTCGCTGACAGGCCAGGTGCAGCGGGGTGAGGGCGTGGTAGTCTGTGGCATTAACCGGAGCTCCTTTCCGCACCAGCAGATCAATGAGCTGGGCCTGTCCTGAAACAGGAAACACACACAGGGTTGGTTGACTATTTCCAAAGGGACGTTATGACTGCGTTTGTCAGATGCAGCTCACCACAGTGGGCAGCAACATGCAGTGGAGTGTAACCTCTGTCATCTCTGGAGAACGGTGTGACGATGGACAAATCATTCAACCGCCTAAAACACAAACAGGATACTTTCAAGACTATTTACACAGTAAATCAACGACTAATGAGTCAATTTTCTAGATTTAGACAGTATAGCTTGTTAAAGGTTTAAAAATGTTTGTCATTCACAGATTTGGTAAAAAGTTATCCATGGCATTCCCAAAGGTAAATTTAATACCTTTTTTATAAAACAGGTGTTTCTCATTCTTAAATCTGATTGTCTGAGCTACGTTCCATGCTATGGTATATTACAGTGTAGCCCTCACATAGGCCCAGTAAGGCTGCAGCACATAATATCCCTGCCCCAGTGTAATTGGACGTAGCGTTGTCTAGCAACCAACTGCCCACTCATTGGCCTACATGTGCTTCAAGACTTTTGTTGAAAAATAAGTCATACTTTGTGGTGAAACGTGATTTTCTGGGTGGCCCGAGCCTGGATGACTGGTTTGAGGAGATGACAGCGCTGACATATGGTAAGTTAACAGTATACTTTTATTATCGTTAGTATTATTAGAGGCTGGCATAGTCAAGTGCAGCATCTCACCACAGTACTTTTGTTTTCTCTCTCTTTCTACTCGTTAGGTATATCTGGGAGCCCATGGGGGTACTTCTCCTAACTGGGTATGTTGCCTCACATTTACAAAGCAGCTGGTGTTCTGTCGAAACATGGTATCTTGTCAAAATGTGCTACCACCGATGTTCTGTCAGCACCAACATTATTTATAGAAATCGCCGCCCAAGAAGCACCACAGTGCGGAAACTGGCCGATGCTGGCCTAGAGGCAGATTATATCTGTGATGGGACAGAAGTGTGAAGGTGTCTCCAAACACACCGTTCTCCCGTCGTTCCTCTAAACCTAGTCAAACACTATTTTAACGATTGCTTTATTAATGGAAGTAACAACATTTACAAGCCCAGATAGCCTGGTGCGAAATAATGACTGAATTAATCTGAGAGTTGCTTTGCAACCATGCTCTCTACCCAATCATGTGTACTGTAGGGCGTTCTCAGTCCCTGGGCCCAGACTCTGGAACAAACTGCATCCTGACATGCGCTCTATAACAGACTTTGGCGTTTTTAAAGCCAGGCTCAAAACGCATTTATTCAGACTGGTCTTTAACACCCAGTAATGTGGTGATATATTTTCATATTTTATTTGTATTTACTTGCATATGTCTATTATTTTCTTCAAGCTGTTCTTATTTTCTTTCTACGATGTTTTTATGGAAAGCACTTTGGTTACCTTGTGTACTGTAAAGGGCTTTATAAATAAAATTGATTGATTGATTGATAGTTGGAGAACAAATAGTTCTCGATTGCACTGTTTAATTATTACCTATAAATTGTTGAATTTTTGTGTGTATGTTTATTTGTGAATGTCAGCAACATTACATTTGTTTCTGTTGTTACAGGAATGTGGTTGAACACTATGGTTAATTGTTAAGCAGTGGCCTATTCTAGCCAATCAATGCCTGCAAGTAGCCAACAAAAGCACTGGGGATCTGCACGTCTGGGTCTTTTGGCCACTTGTGCCATTACAGCTCAATTCTGTTGTGTAGGCGTACGTAGGTTTTTGGTGTTGCCTGTTTGTTAAGGTGTTGTTATTAGTTACATCCTTATGTTACTTGTTTGAAAAGTTGTGTTCATTTTATCTTAAGTTTTCCAGATTGGCTTTGCTATTGTGCTTCCTTGCAAGTCATTTTCTCCTGTTTGTGTTACATGTAGGTTATTTCATATGTGGGTTTGTATTCTGTTGTTTTGGTTGTTAGAAGAGTTGTCCTTTTAATTTCTAGTTTGTTATGTTGGCCTTGGGTCTTCTTGAAGCACTTGTGCCTTTCACAGTTTTAGCCTACCATGGTAGATGAATGAATGGTACTCTTAACACTGTCTCCGAATTAGCATCCTCTGGAACTGTCTTACTCTCTTTGATCCCTAGACCTGCCTTAGGGACATAACACCATCCAGAGTTGCATTTATCTTCTGACACACAGTGGCACCAAAAACGAGCTGAGTTATAGTTGGTTTTGTGAAGATAGTAGGTAAAAAGTAGCATAAATAACAAAAATCACCTGGAGGAAAAAAAGTGTACATACCTAAACGGTTTCTGTTTTGCATTTGTTTCAATGCCTTTTTTTTTTTTTTTTTCTGAGACTTGAGAGAATGTGCAGATGGTCACTGTTGATATGTGTTTTATTTCTACATGTTGCTGTACGGAATAAATTCTGTTACAGATGTAGGCATAAAAAAGTTCCTCCTTTTTCTGGCAGAAGTGGTGCAGTAATAGTGCACTATTACTGCACTATCACTGGCTGAACGATTTGTCCCACGAATACGTCATCACGCACGGTGTCCAAACTTGGTGCATGGAAACATCCTTGTTCCGAGCATTCATTTATGCTCTGAAATTGTTTCCCCTGGGCACACAGGCGCTTCTCTGTGCGATTGAATTAGCAGACAAGTCGCTGGTAAGTGGCTGGCAGTCAGCAGAAAGGGGAACTTTTTCATGCCCACATCTGCATGTTTTTGTTTTGTTTTTTTTTTGGTTGGCCTCTATGGTGCCATATCTATTGATGCATTCTTTTTACACCATTTTAGCCTCATAATCTGACAAATGAGGCTGTACTGAAAAATAATGTCTGGATGTGGACTGGGATCAAAATAGTTGAGCTTTTACATTCATTTCTACATCAAACAAAACTAGGCGTTCCAAAAATAGCAAAGAATGCTTTGGAGCCTTAAGGGTTAAAGAGGCCATATGGGACAAAAATGTAGTTTCACAGTTTAATCGTATTACCCAGGAAAAGGAAGAAAAAGGCTGTAAATGTACTGTGTGGTAATCAAGTGGGAAGTGAAAAAGAAAACTGCCTTTGTTCCTGATTTGTGGCTCTGATGCAAAGAAGGGAGAAAACAGGAAATAGTTCCTAACAAGTCAAACCAGCCCATGTTGCTGTTCTTCATGGATTCATGAATGATTTGCTGTTTGTGTCCTGATGTTCTCTGACAAAGTCTGTTTATTTAGGATGTGATGATAATATTATGATGATTCTATCTGCATTAACCCGCAATCACATTTCACACTAATTCTGCCCCCGGTTTTATTCTCTGTGTGTTGTGGCAAAGTCAGGAACAAATGAAACTTCACATCAAGCGTTGAAGTGAGTGATTGTTAATGTGGATGCTGACCCAGACAGCTGGACGTCACAGAGGTCACAGGAACACAGGGGGTGACACATCCTCACGTCCTCGTCACCTTCGCTTTTACTCAAGAGACGTTCCACCTCTGCTTCATTCCCATTAGCTATGTGCTAAAACACACACACATAAAAAAGAGAAATTTGATCCATTTTTCATCTCAAAAAATGATGTCATCAAAAAATGATGTCTGAATACACCACAATATCGTTTCAGAGAGGAACGTGTTGGTGATAAAATCACTGCCATGTCTGAGAACAACAAAGATTATAATGAACACAAATCACTTCATAATCTGAACATATCGGAGAACAGATCAAAGAGGAGGAAACGCCAAAATGATGCACCATAAATCTGTGGGAAGATCATGTCAATGCCATATTGTATGTTTTTATGTGTTTATGCATTTATTTTCTACAGTTGATCATTTATTAGTTAATAAAAACTAATCTCAATGAACAGCATGTAAACAACAACATGTACAGAGCAGAATATGGTGAAAAGTTTCATTTCTGAATGTGAAACCATCACATCACCGTGGTCAATACACCCCAATGGATTCAGGAGGACCCTAGAAAACCATTTTCACTAAACACAGTCCACCACTGGATCCAGATATCAAATGAAAAATACATCATAGTTTCAGAGGGAATCATGCAGGAGGTTTATATCATTAATTGAAAGTAATAAATAGTTATAGGTCAGCCAACGAGTACCTGTTGTAAATGTTTGTTTGTGCTGAAGGAATGACTTCCTGAACCTTTCTGTGTTACAGCAGACCTGAAGCAGCCTCTGACTGAACTTCTGTCATTTCCTCACTGTGTTGTTTAGAGGATGTGAAGAATCATCTTATGATCAGCAGCTTTTGCAGCATTATTTCTGTAATCAGCTCCCAGAACAAATCCAGAACCAGCTGGTTACCATTGGTTCTGGTTCTATTAATCTGGGGATCAGAGCCACTGATCACTTAATATTTTAATGTGTCTAATATATCTTTTTTTTTTAAAAAATATATTTGTGTATATTTATGTACACATGTATATTTGTTTTCATGTTAGGCCAGTAACCAATCATTAGTATAATAACCTATCACATTATTGGCTTAAAAATTTCAAACTATTATTGGTAACTTATCACGTTATTGGCTTTCACCATTTATTTATTTAACTTTTGGGGGCCATCTTCATATTATTATTGCTACATACACTCACCGGACACTTTACACCTTACTAGTACAGGGTTGGACCCCCTTTTGCCTTCAGCACTGCCTTAATCCTTCATGGCATAGATCCAACGAGGTACTGGAAACATTCCTCTGAGATTTTGCTCCATATTGACATGACAGCATCATGCAGTTGCTGCAGATTTATTGGCTGCACATACATGATGAGAATCTCCCTTTCCACCACATCCCAAAGGTGCTCTGTTGGATTTAGATCTGGTGACTGTGGAGGCCACTGGAGTACAGTGAATTCATCGTCATGTTCAAGGAACCAGTCTGAGATGATTCACGCTTTGTGACATGGTTCATTATCCTGCTGGAAGTAGCCATCAGAGGATGCTACACTGTGGTCATAAAGGGATGGACATGGTCAGCAACAATACTCAGGTAGGCTGTGGTGGTTAAACCATGCCACACTGGTACTACTGGGCCAAAAGTGGGCCAAGAAAATCTCCCTTACATCTTGCCTTCCTATCAACTCAAATCAGTCTGGCCAGTCTCCTCTGACCAGCATTTGCGCCCACAGAACTGCTGCTCACTGGATATTTTCTCTTTTTCGGACCATTCTCTGTAAACCCTAGAGATGGTTTTGCAGGAAAATCCCAGTAGATCAGCAGCTTCTGAAATACTCAGACCAGCCTGTCTGGCACCAACAATCATGCCACGTTCAAAGTCACTTAAATCACCTTTCTTCATTTTTTGGTTTTGTGTTAAACTTGAACCATTCTGGGACAGCATTCATGGTTGTCTGGAGTGTGTCTTGAATTATAAGGTCCCTAGGGACCCCCAAACTCTGTATTTGAGACTTATTCCTGAAGGTGTAATTAAGAAAGAGGACAGGTATCTCTTCAAAATAGTGACTATTGCCGCTATTAAGGCCATCACCAGGAAATGGTTAAAGAGTGATGCTCCAACAAGAAGTCAGTGGATGGAAATTATGGACAACATCTATGTAATGGAGAAAATCACCTTTCATCTGCGACTTAGAGCAGAGGACTTTGTGCTGAACTGGAAGAAATGGATACTCTTCAAAGACATGGACAACACCCACCTAGCCCTATGAAAAGACTCCCCCCAGAAGTATTTCGATTTTTATTTTGTTTTTTGTCTTTTGTTCATGCCTTTTCTATTTTCTCTTTTCATGTTAATTGATACAAAACACTAAATAAACAGTATTAAAAAAAAAAAAAAAAAAATCACCTTTCTTCCCCATTCTGATGCCTGGTTTGAATTCCAGAAGATCGTCTTGACCATGTCTACATGCCTAATACTGCACTTGTAGTAAAATAACCTCATAACTGTAAAACAATACTTTTTGCATCTCAACCTTTGCTTGTGTTTATTTTATTTCATTCTTTTTTTTTTTTCCCAATTTGCAACATGAAAACGGTAAATCTAAAGCAGCAGACGTGTTGATTTACCAACAGCAGAGAGCAGTATCGGGTTTCCATCAGAGGAGCTGGCAGATGAAGGTGTAAACACTGATAAATGTCTGGTAATCACGTTAAAGTGGCTGACGGATTCTGTGATGAGGCGGCACTGAGTGCTGCAGCTCACCTCAAACAGAGAGTGGATGGGCGTGGCGGCATTCTGGGCCAGCAGACTCATCCTCTCCGTAAACAGAGCCTTGTCACTGAGCTCGCCGGAGACCTGAAGACAAAAACAGAAAAATATCCTCTTATTAACTCATTCATCTTTTGCAACAACCATGTAACACTGGTCTCCCTGAGTGTCTCCCTGTTTGTCTCACCGAGTGCGAGTCCTGCAGCTTTCCCAGACTGATGTACTCCACAGCAGCCTCGAAGGTGCTCAGACAGTAGCTGAGCTCATCTTTGCTGGAGTGGCTGAAGCAGAAGTTCCTGATGTAGCTCAAGTTGGCCATCCTGACACACACATAGGACAATTCAATCATCATTCACTTACGCAGATAGAAAACATTCTTTATCCACTCTGACACAGAAGACAGTAAGTCAAGATAATCTTTACTCTCTGTAAATCTAACCTAATACATGAAAGCTTAATTAATAAGCCTTGATTAGGTTAACGTCCACAGGCAGATTAACTGTACACTCAGTCATGTTTCAGAGAATAAGAATCAGGAGTTTTATATTTTGTCCTGCCCAGTACCATCAGCAGTGTTCACTCTATTCACAGTGAATCACTCAACAGAATCAGGAACTGCTGTTAGCTTAACTACAGCGCACATCACTGAACATAGCATTCAAAGTGAGGAAATGCAGTATATATAGTCTGAAGGGAGTACTGATGACAGCAGGTGAAACAAGATGAAAGGTCAGGTCAAATAAAACCTTGTGAAATAATAAAAACTGCTTAAGATGCAGAGCTTTCCTGCACAGTGTCTGAATGTTACACAGCTGAGTCAGAGAATACTAAACACAGATTCTCAGTATCAACATGACACCATTTAAGGCCGATTAATGTGTAGTGCTAAAGCTCACCAACGAGTCATGCGATTAAATTAGCTGCTAGCATGAAGCTGACGTTTAGGCCTAACATCTAGGATCACGTCTAATTTGATAGATGAGTGTTAGAAGACTTTACTCTGTAGTTTTTGTCTTTTTATGGTTCAGCAAGAATGGAAAAAAACCAAAACAAAACATGATTTGCCCTGAAATTCAGCTGGCTGCTGTTTTCCTTATAAAGCTACTGTAGGTATACACGACAGGATTCCTCTAACCCTCACAGATGTAGAGACCGCACAATTATTACAAAGGACAAAATGCACAATTGCAATATACACTAACTGATTCTTCAGCAGAGAATCCGGTCCTTCGCTGTCAATATTCCAAATCTCGCAAAGTCAAATGAGACTTTAGTGACAAGACTTTTTGTGTAAACAAACATGGCAGACTTTTCGGGTCTCTTTCTGGGGGAAAAAAACGCATAAAAATAAAAAAGTGTGGAAAAAGACATGGAGACAGTGGGGATGTGGGCTGCATGGTGCAAGTTGGAGGTGAAAAAAAGTTGGCACAAGTACTTATAACCCCGGCTTTACACCGGGTCTATGAGCGCAGCGCTGCGTCATGTGCACCGAATTGCACCCGCTGTAGTCAATGGTTTGATTTACATCAAGCACGCCGCAGCATGAGTGGTCCGTCGTCGCTCGGTCATGTTGCACCGCTGCACTAAATATACGTGCCAGCTCTATTTTTTATGGCACACGCACTGACGCCGCGTAAATTTTCGTAGCTCAGACCGGACCAGGCAGGAAATAAGACACGGGACTCAGTATAAAACATCCGGTAACTCCATCCATCCATTTTCTGTACCGCTTATTCAGTTCAGGGTTGCGGGGGTTGCTGGAGCTTATCCCAGCTTTTATCAGGCGAGAGGCGGGGTACACCCTGGACAGGTCACCAGTCCGTCGCAGGGCCAACACAGTGAGACAGACAACCATTCACACTCACATTCACTCCTAGGGGAAGTTTAGAGTTACCAACAAACCTAACATCAGTAACATGCATGTCTTTGGATGGCGGAAGGAAGTTTGAGTATCTGGAGAGAACCCACACATACACTGGAGAACAAGCAAACTCCACACAGGAAGGCCACCGTTGGAATTGTTCAAACCCCCTCCCCAGCCGGTACTCGAACTAGCAACCTTCTTACTGTGAGGCTGCGGTGCTTACCACCACACCGGTAACTGTCTCAACGAAAGCCATCATGCAGATTTTTAACTGCTGAACTATATGAACATGTTGATCTCCGTGGACACAATGTTTCAGAGAAATATGAAACAATGAAGCACAAACGAGAACAAAATTAGACATTTGGATGAGATTCATAGGTGATCTTGCAATCCCTCCCCTGATTCCATGATCTGTCAGATCTAGCAACATAGGGTGCGCTCACAGGCGTGCTGTGCACGGTGTACATGCTCGCACCATAGAAGCCGGAGCAAAGCCGTGGCGCAGTCGGTACCAGCGCACACGAACCCGGTGTGAAGCCGGGGTTAGATAGCCTGGAGAGCAGGGTTGTGTGCTACGGCTCTGCTCTTTCGTTTGTTTTTTCTTCCTCTCCCACCAGTCAGCTGCTAGCTGTCGCGTCTTGACTGGCTGTTGTTCTAGTAGCCTATACGTGATTTATCAATGAAAGAAGCGTTTTTTGGAATAGGTTGCTTTCTCACAGCTGTGAACAAACTGTGCATGTTCAGGTCCTTCCAGAACACCACACACGACAGGATCTCTCGTTGCACATACGAAACATGTTCATTGTCTACAATCTCTCCTTCCAAGGCCTTATGACTGGAAAAGAAAAATCACTTTTAACTCACCTCACACCAAAGGAAGATTGGACACGATATAGTTTGCAAAAACCTGACAATTGGACTTTTGCTGGCTTTGATCACAAGGGGAAGATTGGGACAAAAATCAGGCTAATTTTCCTGTAGTGTGTTCCCGCCTTAAGGCTGAGAGTAAATGATTGCAAGTCTGCTGATGGATAAACCTTTAGGATTTGTTTGATCCAAATATTTTCATATGGTGAAGATGAATGACACAATCAACACCAACATTATTAAAGCTTAAAACTCACAACCACACATACATACAAGTTTCTCAAGCCCCCACCCTGTTGCACATAGTGTCCTGTATCTAATTGAGCCTCTAACCATAGTAGAAAACCCTGCTGTTATCATTTCTAAATATCAGATATTGTCACATATAGTACTTTAAAATGTACTGAAGCAGAACTATCTCCTTCATCATGGGGGGAGGAAGGGGACTTTTAGGAGAAATCCTCTGATTGGCTACAGAGAGGCTAACAGTAGGTCTCTACTCATCACACATTAATGGAATTATGATTTCAAATATGTGAGTACTTTCTTAATGACTCAACAAACTGTTGTCTTTCTAAAATGTTCAGTTGAAAATATAAAGAAAAGTCCGATTTACAAAGAAAATTTTTTAAAAGTATTACAGCACAAAGTACAAATCTCACCATACCATACCAGCTCTATTTATAAGGCACAATGAAAACAAGAAGGCTGAACGAAGTGCTGTATATTACAAATATAAGCATAAAATAAAAAGTAAGAATAACCATGCTAAAGAAAGAGTAAAAATGTAGCAGGATATGAACAACATTGGTTAAAAAAAAAAAAAAAAAAAAAAAGGACACTAAAAGGTACTAAAAGAATACAAAAAGACATAAGCACAATTTAAAAAAAAGAAAAAATACACAAAACAGACATAATAAAACACTGTCACACCTTCACGCTTGGTTAAAGGTCAGGGGAAAAATAATGTGTTTTTAAACGAGATTTAAAAACAGTGACGGAAGGAGCCTGTCTGATGTGCTGTGGAAGATCGTTCCACAGCTTTTGACCTTAAATGGAAAAGACTCGATCACCTCCAAGCTTCCTTTTTGCAATCGGCACAACTAACGGGGTCTGATCAGCTGACCGGAGAGAACCAGCGGGGACACAGGGATGTAAAAGGTCGGTCAAATTAGGAGGAGCCAGAGAATTAAGAAGACTTAAAAACAAATGACCACTGAACGGGAAGCCCGTGAAAGGACACCAATACAGGCGTGATCTTTCTATGACATCTAAATGTATGAAGTTGCTGCCATGTGATTGGCTGATTTGATATTTGTGCTAGCAAGCAGTGATCAGGTGGATCTGATAAAGTGGACGTTGAGTTTACTGTGGAACACTTAGAAATAAGCACTGAGGAAGAAAGCTGTCAACAATCCAAAAATACCGGTCTATCTACAGTATATATCTAAAGTTAATCAGACTAGCCTCTTTTAAAAGAAACAAAACTGGAGGATTTTCTGGAAAACTACAAACCTTTTAGTTTCAGACTTTAAAGAAAATGGAAACGTGAAAATGAAAACCAATCTTCAGCACTTGCTATTAATTATTAATCAACAGCTTTGATTATATGTATATTTCAAGAAAAAAAAAAAAAGTGATTGCAGGCTGCACCATGGTTGGAGAGGCTGTATGAGGTCATCACCTGGATGGTTTTACCTCCATGTTGTATTTTATTTCCAACGGTAAAAATTCCCTTAGTCATTCTCCTCACTCACCAGTTGGGGATTTCCGTTCTCACCAGTAGATAGAGGACAACGGAGAGGAGGTCGTCTGCGCTTACAGCCTCTATACTGACTGCAAAAGAAGACAGAAGAAGGTCGTGAAGTGACAGTCATTCATTCAGCTGTCCTGCCTTCAGCTCTGGGTCTTGCTGACACTGCCAGACACTTCTCCTCTGTCCAAACCAAATGACTAAATTGGCGTCCTGACAAACATGAGTTAAGAGTGGATGATGGTAGTCTGTAGAATGACAACGCTCCTCCTGTGAGCCAAGCTTCTGCAAAGCAAACTGGACAAACACATTAGCAGCTGACAGAGTCTGTACTGTAGTGTCTGCTGATCTGATTACAGAGTTCAGTCAGCCTGCTGAGAGCTGACCGACTGACTCCCTCTGAAAAAATATTACTGACACCACCTCTCTGAGGACCTCTCTTCCATATTCAATAAAAGTAGTTTCTTTACACCAATAAGCAGAGCAAAAAAGAGACACTTCATACAAATGTGATTTAAAACCATTCACAACCATTTCACGGCAGTTTTCTGAGCAGATCTGGAAGTTGCACCTGGGAATGGTCAATTGTTCCAAATCTTTCTGTGAATATACACGACTTAAACTGGAATATATTTCAATTAAAGCAGTGTGCAAAGGAGAAAAATCAGGTCTGTGTTGGAACATCAACATTTTCAAAAATAAATCTGCCTTGTCCTATAATGCTTACCTGATCCTAAAACTGATTATCAACCTTCAAAGCTGCAAGCCATTCTTTGCTATTTTTTTCCAAATTCAGGCGTCCTCAAAATTATTCATATCACATAATCAACAAGGGGAAAAAAAAATCAGCTGTCAGTGAAATGAATTGAAATTGATAATAACATTTTCTGAAAATCATCACAATGATGTTGAACTGTGGTTCACCAGAGATATAAAAAACAAACAAACAAACAAAAAATAAAACAAGTAAAGAAACATGATGGGGCTCCGAACTAAAATTTTGCTGAACAACACTTTGAGGTAATCACTGCAATAAAGTGTTTTCTGTAACGTTCAATGAGACTTCTACACCTGTTGAAATGTATTTTGGTCCCCTGTTTATGAGCGATGTGCTATATTATGTCTGGAACAGTTGTGTTTTTTATTCCTTTCAAGTACAATTCAAAAGCAATATTTTGCTTCACTAAAATGATAATTTTGTAATTCTTTTTTTTATTTACTATCACTTTTTTAAGTTTCTTGTTGTTTGAATAACTATTATGAATTTAGCATTTTCTTTAACTGGAAAGTATGAATAATTTTGAAGACGGCTGTATATGTAAAAATGTGAGTGGAAGCTCAACTCTTTTATTTACAGTCATCATCCAGACATATTTTTTTTTTTGTTACCAGATACAAGGCTAAAATAAGTACTGCAAAATGAACATATCAATAGATATAGCGCCATAGGGCCGGTCCTCACAACCTGGTGACATCTAGTCACTGCGCCGGGGGCCGGGGCGCCTCTGCTGTGTGTGTGCGGGTGTGTGTGCTGGTGGGGGTGTGTGTGTGGTGGGGCTGGGGGATGTATCGTTGTCGTGTCTGTGTCGGGATGTGGGCATCCGGGATGTTGGTGTCGCGGGGGCGGCTATGTGGGGGGTGTGGATTTCCCCTGTGCTTGTCCTGCGTGTGGGGCTCTGGGGGTCGCGGACGGAGCTGCGCTTTCCGCCGGGGTGCTTGGTTTTCGGCGGACCCGTGGTCATGTCGTGTCGTATCGATGTTGGGGTGTCTGGCGTGGCTGTCGGGGTGTGGGGTTTTGTCCATATCGTTCAGCTCTAGTGTGTGAAGGTGGGGGGTTGCGGGGTGGCCGGGTCTTTTCTACGCCGGGTGCCTGTCCCGCCCGGCCGCTGTGTCGGTTGGGGCTGGCCTGCGCGGGTGGTCTCGTGCGGGTTGGTCTCGCGTGGTCCGGGGGCTGGGGGCGGTGGACTTGTGGCGTGGGGGGGGCTGGTGGCCCCGTGGCCCCCGTCCTTGGTATGTGTGGGTGGGTGTGTGACTGAAGGGGGGCGTGAATGCGGTTGTGTGTGTGTGTGGCTGCCTGTGGGGGTGTGTGGAGATGGGTGGGTGGGTGGGTGGGGGGTGCATGGATGATGGGTGTTTGGGTGCGGGGGTGGTGGTGCATTGGTGGGGTTTGTGTGTGTCGGGTTGGGGGGGGGGGAGGAAAGGGGGGAAAAAAAAAAAAAAAAAAAAAATAGCAGCTCTGCGTGCCTCTTGGGGGGTTTGCGAGGCCTGGGGATGTTGGGCCAGTGACTCTGGCCCCTCCGCCGACCCTTTCCGCTCCCGTCCCTTTTCCCCCCTCCCCTGGCCTGGCGTGGTCGAGCGCCCCCAGGGGCCGAGGCTGGCCCCTCTGTGGTGAACGCCGGTCGCCGGGCCGTGGGGGCGGCCATGCCTGCCCCCTTCTGCCCTGGGGGGATCCCGGGAGGCAGGGGTACCTAATGCCGGTAACGGCTCTTCTTCCAGGGGGGGAATTCATACCCCCCTGGTCTCCTTTCCCAAGACCCCCCCCCCCCCCCTGCTCTACCTCACACACACACACGTAGGGTTTTGGGGAGGGTGCGTGTCAAGCGGGCGTGGTGAGGGAGGGCACCAAAGTGCCTTTGCTTGCCACGTCTAGAGGCAGCCTGCTCCCCAGTTTTAACCACACTTAGACACCTAAACACATAAAATAACAACAGCTCACAACCACTTCTGAGGGGCGGGCCATATAGTGTGTGGAAGGAGGGAGGGGCCGGTTGGGGGGTCATGCCCCCTACGCGACCCCACTCCCGGCATGACTTGGCACTGCCCCTTAGTTTTAACTGCAAACAACACACATCTTACACACACAGTCATGAGCGGGGGGTGGGGGGGGACAGGGTCCTTTCATGCCCCCGGTCTCCCGGGCGCTACTGGGGGGAGGGGGGGACAGTGGCTACTTCACGCGCCAGTGGTTAAGGCTGGCTGCATTGCGGGGGATCTGCTGGCCTGGGGGGTGCCTGGCCTGCTGCGTCCGGGGGTGGGGGATGGGGGTGGTGGTGGGGGGGGGGACGTGTTGGGGGCTTGGAGCTCGCGGCTCCTTCCCCGGCCCGAGCTACCACTCAGGAGGCACGAGGGCACGGGCAAGAGAGAGGTGGGTATGTGAGAATAATGAATGAGAGTGTGAAAGAGGAAATGTGGGAGGGAGGAACTTGGGCTGGAAGAGGGAGGGAGATGTGGGTAAGTGGTTGGAGGAAAGGGGGATGGAGGAAGGAGTGGCATGCTCGTGAGTGTCTATTAGGGATGGTCATGAGGGGCTGAAGGAAGGAAGGGCGGGAGTGTGATAGGTCAGAGGGATGGGCGGGGCTGGACATGTAAGGGGGGACTGTATGGGGTATTGGGGGTATAGGGAGGTGGGGGCGTATGTGTGGGGGGGTGGGGAGGGGGTTGGTGCAGTTATGTGGGGGGAGTGCATGTGTGTGTTAGAGGGTATGAGGAGGTGGGGGTAGGTGTGGACGGTAGAGGGAGGAGAGTGTTGGGGGTGGAGAGAGGAGTGAGTGTGGGTATGTAAGGTCGGAGAGCGGAGTGGGTGGGTGTATGTGTGTGTGGGGGGGGGTACACGGAGGTGTTGGGTAGGGCTGGGCGGTGTGGGCGGAGGTTCGTATCTCGGTATTCGTGCCGGGCATCTTGGTGTCGGTGTGGTGCGGTGTGGCTGCGGGTTGGTTGGGGGCCGGGCGCTTTGGTGGGGGGTGCGGTTTTGTTTGTGGCTTCCGGGGCTTTTTGTGCGGGGCGGGGCGCAGGGGGGGGTCTGTATCCTGTATGTGGTTGCTCTTGCGGTATTGATGTCTTGGGTGCCTGTGTCTCGATGTGGGGGCGGCGGCGGTATATCTTTCAGCCCTAGTGTTGGGGTAGGTGTGTGGGGAGTGTGTGTGCGAGCGTGGTGGCGGGGTAGGGGGGTGGTGGAGGTGGTGGCGCCCTGGTGTCAGGTGTATGGGGCAGGGACTTTGGGGTGGGGGGCTGGCCTGCCCTGGGGGCGTCGTCTGGGGGGTCCGGTCCTCCTGGGTTTCGGTTGGGCCGCCCGGGTCCGGGGGGGTGGCTGCTCCTGGGCGCTTGGGCCCTGGGCCCGACGCTGTCTCCGCTCCGGGGGACGCCCGGCGCCCGGTGGGGTCGGCAGCTGCTGGTCCTGGTCCGCTGGGGGCCTGGGCCTCCAGACTGCAGGGGGCTCCGGCTGGGGCCGCCTTTTGCCGCCCTTCGGGGGATGCATGTCCGCTCTTTGGGGGGGGTAGCTGGGATCTGGGCCTCTGGGTGGCTGCTGGGGGGCCTGGGTCGTGAGCCTTGCGGGCTTCCTCCTCCTTGCGGAGACAAGGCTGCATCTGCATGACTGTATCACCATGGAGCACCCTTTATTATGCATGTTGACACTGTGACACTACTTCCCATTGCGATGACTAGGTTGTACCTCTTCTCTACTTCCCATTGCGATGACTAGGTTGTACCTCTTCTCTACTTCCCATTGCGATGACTAGGTTGTACCTCTTCTCTACCTCCCATTGCCCCCTGTTGTACCTCTTCTCTGCGTAGTGCTGCGTGTGTTTGTGTGTGTTTGTATGATCTGAGGATATTTAAGCCACCTGCAGGTCCTCCTGTAGGGGATTGCTTGTTTTGTTTTCCAACAGAGACCTTGGTTGTTTAGGGATCGCGGTACAGATGTACCAGTGAACTGTGTAAGTGGATTCATGTTTTTCTCTCCTCTCTCTCTTCCTCTTCCTTACTCCTCTCTCTCTGTTTCACTCTCTATCATTACCTCTGTTAACTTTCATTTTTCCCTTGTCAGGCCCAGCAGTATGAAATGGAATGGTGTAATAGACAAATGTTTAAATAAAGAAATAAAATGAATAAACATGATATCAAGTGGAGCCTTATATTCATAAAGCTCCGCTTGATAAAGCAAAACTGTTCAACAGAATAAAGCAATCAGATTTCCATTCTGCTTGCTTCGATGCTGGACAGGACAAGTAAAAAAAAAAAAAAAAAAAAAAAAAAAAAGATATAGCGCCATAAAAGGCCGACCAAAACAACTTAACAGATTTATTCCCAACAGCAGTTAGTAGAAATAACAGATTAATTGTAACAAAGCCTTTTTTCATCATTCTCTCAAGCCTGGTTTCCTTCTATTTACAGTTATTTATGCTACTGTTAACCTCATAAAACCAAATGCAACTCATCATAACGTAGTAGTGATAATCTTTTTTTTTATCATGACAATGTGATAATGTGTTATCATGGATCACTGATTGTGGATTTACCATATAGACCCTGTCACGGCCGACGTCACAGTAACGTTGCCGCTGTAGCTGGAGGCAAAAACAGAGGTAAGAGTGCAGCGAAGACTGTAGAAATGAGTTTTCTCAGGTGTTATAATGACTAGTCTGCAATATAAAACTGAAAACGTCAAATATGTTCTGAACTTCCCTAAAAGCAATACCACGAACCATCATAACACACATCAGAACGAGTCTTACAGCTTCTGCATTGCAAGTATTTCCGTTAGTTTAAACTTAACAGCATGCAGGTGCAGGTTGCTGTTAAAATGATAATGTTTTCCTGATTGACGATGATCCAGGCCTCATGTCATTCTTGTTGCTTTGACCTGGCTCTAATCGCAAAACACAAACATAGATTGATGTATTTTATAATTAGAACGTGACCATAGTTGTAAGCATCCAGCTGTTTCATTGTTCTGAGCTTCTCTTTGCTGGACACACATAGTGTCTGGATTAGAGGTTGAGCCCCTCCACCGTCTGCAGCAGAAGATCTTCATCCTCCCCTGTAAGGTGTCTGGATCAGCCAGTCTGCTTTTATTTGCTAGCGTTAATTTACTGAAACAGCTGTCACGGTCCGTAGAGTGTCTGGACATATTCCCACAGTTCCCAGGCTGTAACACTTGTTTGAAAACTCTCCATTTACGAAAAAGCCACCGAAACCTGCAAGCTGCCACTTGTTAACATAGCGACGAGAGCTGCTTTTGCCTCCAGGCTAAGCCCTGCCCACCAAAAAACGTCACCGTGTTTGTAAACTTTGAAACGGTCAATAGTCTCTGAATAAACACTACATTTTAAAACTGGATTGTTAACCTCCTGGACAGGATATAGATGCCTGGAAAACTTATGTAGATCACCTAGAGGGTAAGCTATCCATCACAATTTGCCCCACTGAGTTACTGATAGCTCCCGGAGGTGCTAGCTGAACTTTAAGGGTTAATCCTCAAAGTTACTTTCATCCAGGTTAGACCATGCATATACACAGCCAGCATGTGGAGTATTTACCTGTCCGTCGAGGTGTCTGGGTGGCAGTCAGGACAACTCTGCGCAGACAGAGCAGCTTGAGGAGGGGGGACGTCTGCTGGTTGAGTTGACTCAGTTCTCTCTTCGCCCGAGACAGGTTTATACTACAAAAACACACAAAGCAGCGCAGATAACAGAAATATCAGTCAACAGAACTGATCAAGGAATAAGTGGATCATTTACCAATTTTCTTTGTTAAAATTAAACCATTAACACTCAGAAGAAGCCTATTACCTGATCATGCCATCCCACTTCTCCACTTAGAGAAGTTTGTACTATCACATTTAGACAACTCTGGTTGTTTCTCTGGTTTTACACAGTCTTTAGAAACCAATAAAAAAAATTGGGGAGAGTTCAAAACCTGCACTTTTGAATGAAGTTGACAGTAGTGCTCCAGATCACCAGGTTTCATTTGTTACAGAGTTTTATAAAGTGAAAGTGATCCGATCACGGTGGTGTGATCAAGGACATCCAAGGGCTAGATCAGACTCAACAGTTCAACTTAACTCCTCAGTTTATCTATTTTACATGCAGAAAAAACAATACTCTATTTGATCTCCTGCTTCCCTCCAGCTTATCTGGTGAATAGGAACATATTTTACATCAAACAGAAAAAAAAATCTAGATCAACTTGTAAAATCTTAGTAATGAGATGTAGAATAGAATAAAAATAGCACAATTGTACATGAACTCAAAAGCATGGGAAATACATCATGAAACTAGAAATAAAAGATGGAGGTCACAGCTGCTCTTCTGTACTAAACTAACCTTAACTCTGGTTTAACTCCCAGATCTTTCTGCTGGAGCTCCTGCAGACTCCTGGTGGTTTTGTTAAAGGCAGCATCCTGTTGACAAGCAGCAGGGGACACTTCAGAAAAGCTCTGTGGAACTGACAAAAGCACCTCTGACAGCAATGTTAACATCCAGACAGACGAATTACCTCCAATGAGTGAATGTAAAGATATATCTTCAATCAGATCTGACAGAGATTCATGTCATGAAGCACTTTGATAGACAGTCATTTGTTTCAGCCAGCAAATCATAAGGTTTGAACACCTCATGGGTCATGGATCTCATAACTTTGGTCATGATGATCAGAGATGCTGAATCAGTACAACACATCAACTGGTTGCATTATGTTTGCATTGAATAGATTCACCTTCATCCTCTTCATTTCTAGAACTGTCATGTGTAGTGATGTGTAGTTGTGTAGAATTAGGAGGGGTTGTATGTGTTTGCATGTGTGTGTTTTGTGTTATATACTTGGATGTGTGAAGGCTTGCTTTTATTTTAATATACATTTGGTTTTATGTCAAGCACTTTGTGTTGCCTTTTAATGGTATGAAAAGTGCTTTATAAATCAAGTTTGATTTGATTTATCCCAGATTAGTTCTGTTTTTCCACTTTAGCATGGAATTGATCAGCACAAGAAATCATCATGATTTGACAAGGTCTATTTTTCCTGCCTCCTGTTGGTACCTGTTTAGCATAGTCAGACTGTGTGTGAGTTAACATCTTCATCACAAGGCCTATTTTTCTATTTTTCCTGTCTCCTATCTAAAATTAAATCTCCTGAAAAAAACAAGAGGTACATCTTGCAAGAGTTGTTTCTATAATCTTGTTCTCAAAAGAAAGCTGAGATGCGAGATTACTACAGATGTGTCAGAATAAAGATGTTTGTTAGTGTCAAGAGTAAATTCACTTGGAACACAGACGGAAATGTAAATGGTTATCTACTTCTAAAGAAAACCACATTACTTTCAGTGAAAACCAGACGATAACGGCCCAATTTATCTAGGAATTATACAAGTAGTTCTAGGACTTAGTAACATATGAGAAAAGGTGCCCTAGGGATGACCATAGTAATATTAGAAACAAGTAAAATAGTTCCAGGAATGAGCAAAGCAGTCAAGGAAATAGCAAAATAAAAAAATAAAAAATATATAAACACACACACTACACACACACATATATATATATATATATACATATATATATACATATATATATATATAAATAGTTCTAGGAATTATGGTGCGTTCCAGTTGCATTCCCAGGTAGTTGGTGTAGCTCAACCAACTCGGAAAAAATAACTGTAACAGCCAAGTCCAAGAAATTAACCAATAGTCCAAGAAATTAGTAAATCAGTTGCAGAAATTAGTAAAATATTCCTTGGAATAAGTAACATAGTTTTAGAAATTAGTTAAGTGGTCTGAGGAAGAAGTAAAGTTGTCCTGAAAAATGTACAGAAACTACAGCACCATGATGCAACCGACCCAAGTTTGAGTCCCGTTCTGGGCTCTTTGCTGCATGTCATGCCCATAGGGGGAGTCATAGGGTAACACATTAGAAGTGACTTTTTTTGTTGTTGTTTGTTTGGTTATCGCTGGAATAAAACATTTGACCACCAAACAACAAAGGTAAGACATTATTTATGATTTTGGCTGCTAGCTCTCAAAGATTTTGTCCCAGTGATGAGACAGACAGACATCTTTGTAAGCAGCAGAGTCTCTGCTTTCATATGAAACCTAGTTTCTGTGTGGTTTGCTTGAAGTGGAGAAAATAGCAGAAGCTCTAAAGTGAACAGCGCCGTTCTCATCTTTTTGTTACAGTCCCATATAATTGCTTGGGGTTTGAGCTTTGTTTGGTTTGGATGCCAATGCTTGGTAGAGTCTTTTAGCTGAGTTTCTCCCTGTTGTTACGTATGCTACATGTTAGGATTGCTACAGTACTTCTTAGTGTGTGTAAACATCTTCTGTACTGCACAGATCTCATGCAGTACTCTGTACGGGGTGAGGGTGTCAACAGAAATTTAGCAACTGGATGAGTTTACACCTACCTGGCTGGCTTCAAGGGTTCCCACAAAGTTAAAGATTAAATCATGGATACCATGATGAACATACATCTGAAAAGGAAAACAAAGACAGAGGTTATAACTTAAGAGGTTAATGATCTGATCATCACTGATCTGGTGACTGTCACCCAACAAACTGTTCTGATGAAGACCTTAACCTCCATGTGGTTACTCTGGGTTTTGAATGTGTTTTCATGTTGTTCATAGTCATTTTAATAAATTTTCTTACCAATCCTAACCATTCATGTTTTTCCTCCTGTCCCATTTGTGTTGTGCTATTTTTTCCTGTTTGTTCTGGAAAGTGTCTTTGAGTTTGCTAGAGAAGTGCTAAATAAGTCTGATAAATAAAAACTATTATTATTAGAGATCTGATCAATCCACCAGAGTCCTAACTGCTGTCAAGGCGGGCCAGAAACAACTCAGCACCTGGACCCAACGGTATACCTTACCTAGTCTACAAGAGGTGCCCAAAGCTGCTACACCAGCTGTGGAAAATCCTAAGGATGATCGGGAGCAGGGGAAAGGTTGCCTAACAATGGAGATCTGCAGAAGGAGCGTGGGTCCCGAAGGAAAAGAAGTCAATCACCATCGAGCAATTTAGGACCATCCCATTGCTCAATGTCGAGGGGAAGTTATTCTTTAGTATCCTTTCCCGCCAGCTATCAGACTACCTCCTTAAGAACCAGTACATCAGTGCAAAAGGGGGGTATCCAAGAGGTTCCAGAGGTTCCAGGGTGCATTGAACACAGTGACGTTGTGACACAGTTGATCAGAGAGGCCCAAGAAGGGAAAGGAGACTTGGCTGTATTATGGCTGGATCTGGCTAATGCATATGGCTCCGTACCCCACAAGCTAGTGGAAGTAGCTTTGGAGAGGCACCATGTCCTATGCAACATCAAAGCCCTCAACATGGATTATTATGGCAGCTTTTATCTGAGGTTCACCCCTGGCACCATCACATCAGAGTGGCATCGACTGGAGAAAGGGATCATCACTGGATGCACCATTTCAGTGATATTCTTTGCCCTAGCCACGAATACGCTGGTCAAATCTGCTGAGCCGGAGTGCAGAGGCCCCAAAACCAAGTCCGGAACCAGCCAGCCCTCCATCAGAGCATTCATAGACGATCTGACAGTGCCAACAGTGTAAGTCCTGGGATGCAGATGGATCCTTCAAGGGCTGGAGAGGTTAACTTCCTGGGCTCGGATGTGCTTTAAGCCAGAAAAAACTAGGCCCCTTGTCCTGAAGAGAGGAAAGGTGACTGACCGTTCCCATTTCTCTCTTGGAGGTATCCGTATTCCATCAGTCACAGAAAAACCTGTGAGGAGCCTCGGAAAAACCTTTGACTTAAAGGATGCTGCTTCCATCCAAGCAACAAATGAACAACTGGAGAGTTGGCTGGTTTCAGTCGACAAATCAGGCCTTCCAGTGATATTTGAGGTATGGTTATATCAGCACATCATTCTGCCCAGGATACGGTGGCCACTTCTGGTGTAGGAATTTCCAGTCTCTACCTTGGAAGGATTTAAAAGGAAGATCAACAGTCACCTTCGATGCTGGTTGGGCTTACCAAGAAGTCTAAGAAGCATCGCCCTCTATGGCAATAAGAACAAGCTGACACTCCCTATTAACAGCCTAACGGAGGAGTTTAAGGTTGCCAGAGCGAGTGAGGTTCTCTAGTACAGGGAATCCAGAGATCTAAAAGTATCCCAAGCTGGCATCGAGGTGAGGACTGGCAGGAAATAGAGGGCTCAAGAGGCCGTGGCAGAAGCACGGCTCTGTCACAGAGAACTTGTGGGAGGTGTAGTGACTGGCCGGGCAGGCCTGGGATCTGTTCCCTTAATCCACTTTAACAAACTGAAGGGTAAAAAAAGGCGGGACCTGGTCCAAGACGAAGTGAGGGCTGAAGTTGAAGAGTAGCGTGCAAGCCAGTGGGTGTGACTGAGGCAACAGGGTGCATGGACCAGATGGGAAGAAGCCATGGACAGAAAGATCACATGGCCTGAGCCATGGAGGGCTGAACCCCTCTGCATCAAATTCCTCATAGAGTCAGTTTATGATGTCCTGCCCGGCCCATTGAAGCTCTTCTGCTGGGGCAAGACTGAGACCCCAAAATGTCCCTTGTGCCAAGGAAGAGGAACCCTGGAGCACATCCTCAGCAGCTTGGAGCTTAGAGATGGCCGCTACCGTTGGCGCCATGACCAGGTGCTGAAGGCAGTTGCTGAGTCCATCAATGGAGCAATTGACCAGAGCAAGAGCTTACACCAAGGCATGGAATCTCATTCGTATGGGCCGGAGAACAGCCACCTCCCCAACCAAAAGCCCAAACAGGCCTCTTGGGAACTGCAAAAGACTGACAGTTAAGGGTAGACCTGGGGAAGCAATTAAAATTCCCTGAAAACATTGTGGAAACCAGCGTTAGACCGGACATCGTCCTACTATCAGAAACATCCAGGCAGGTCGTGCTGTTGGAGCCAACTTTGCCCTGGGAGGAAAGAATGGAGGAAGCCAGTGAGAGGAAGAAAGAGAAATATTCAGAGCTGGTGGAGGAGTGCTGGAGACAGGGTTGGCATGCGCAATGCTGGCCGATTGAGGTTGGGGGAAGGGGCTTTGCAGAAAAGTCACTCTGCAAGGCTTTCAGCCTCCTGGGCATCACGGGGGCACACAAGAGGAGAACCATCAGAACAGTTTCTGAGGCTGTGGAGAGAGCCTCACAATGGCTGTGGATCCAGAGGGACAAGCAGTGGAAGATTGCTTCTTGGACACAGGCTTGACACTTATCACTCCCAGTCGGGTCGCCTGGGCGAGGAGGTCTGAATTTGAAAGACCCAAAACCCCCTGTGACCCTAGGTACTATCACTGATGATGTGTCCAAGCAATTAGCATCTCAAGATGCATGTACCTACTAATTAAATTCACTCTGGTGGATTTTTATGTTTAAACTGACAACATGCTCATTTATGCTCTAATTTACAAAAAAATATAGCATCAGGGCGGCTGGAATTCTGAATGAAGTTACCTCCACTGCCTGTTTGAGAAGAGTCATCTGAAGCTCCTGTTTTGCCAGAAGTTTCTGTGGAAAGAGAATCCAGTAAATGTACAGACAAGCATTTGTCTCTGCAAATTCATTTTCATGCAACTCTTCTGAAACATTATGACCCTGTGGTTTAATAACCAGCCACAACAAATTAGCAACTACTTAAAAGAAGAGATAACACAAGTATGTATGTTTATTTAAAGGAGCCCTATCATGAAAAATGGACTTTTATGCGCTTTTAACCATGTTAGTGTGTTATTTCCTCATAAAAACATCATTTAAGTCGTTCTTCATTCATGCATATTTGAGTTATCTATATCAATCTATAGGGATTTCCAGTCAAGTTCTAGTTCCCTTTAAACGACTGCTTAAGGAATGTCTACAAAGACATCATTTCAACAATTATGAAGTGTCAAATACACATGTGAACATCGTAACAAGACGCCCACTTAGTTGGAAAGAAACTCCAAGAATCCTAACCTATCCACCCTCTCTGAGGAGGAAGAACAGAGTGCCAGAAGACGTTCTCTGAGACAGGCAGCCATCAGCTGACAGAAGTTTGCTCCAGAATGCAAAAGAATAGCTTCCGCTTTTATTTATTTATTTATTTACTTACAGTTTTTAGCTCTAGATAACAGCAAGTTGGAAAAAAATTTTGTTGCGTTTGGCGCAGGACTTACTTTATCTTTGGAGCACAAAAAAACAAACCAAAAAAAAACTCAACTTTGTGTGTGAATTTCACTACTGACGGCTTCATGAATCTCAAGCAGTGAAGTGTTTTTTCTCAGGGACTACTTCTGAAACAGTCTCTGTGGTACTGCATATACTTTAAACTCCATATCAGACTTTGGGTCGAGCGCATACAGCTCTATAACAGGACAGGGTGGTCCATTTTATTTCATCGATCAGATTCCAATCATCCATCAGTGGCCTGTGTTTACACTAAAATCTGTGACTCTTCAGAATATGACTGTCACGGGATGACGGGACAGGAGCTTTGGTGGTTCAGTAGTCAGCCGTTTTACTACAGTGTTGGAAATTAGGCCGACACAGAAAAAACGAATATTTAACAACAAATTAGTTTATATAGAGGCAAGGGGAACATACTTAGCATGTATATGCCTGTGGTTGGCTTTTAGGACATTTGAGAAGCATAATACAGCCCCTTTAAAAACCTAGGATGCAGTGTTTGACAGTTTAAACATTGGTACAGTAAGGAAAACACACAGCCTGCTGTTCATGCTACCGCTTGTGTTTTTCCTCATACTAAACTGAAGTTAAATTCAAGGTGTTGTTCAACAGTATGATCTGAATCTTTTGTAGAAAAGTGTGGGTCTGGAGCATGTGGAGACCAGACTTGTATATTGACTGTAACACTGACACCCAGAGATACTGAGGGTCAGACTGAGACTTCTTGACCAACTCTGGATTCTGCAGGTGTATCAGTAGGACAGTTTTCTAAAACAGTGAACAAAGACCAGTAATAAAATAGCATTGCTTACTGGATGAATCATAATATCTACAAATAATCAGCCTTGAAACTGGATTACCCTTTAAACTGCTGCACATGATGTGCAACTAACTAACTGTGGAAATAACTCCATATGACTTCCATTTATGTGCACTGCAATAAAAAATGAGTCCACAACAAATAAGAGCCTCCAGCGCTCTGCCTTCCACAGCCTACTGATCGTTTCCCTGAGTACACTTTGTCAATTCTAAATAAGTGGGAGGTTTAAGCTCTCAAACCGTTTCTAATTTATGTTTTTATTTTCTTGTGTTGATTTTTAAAGCACCCTACTTCTTGATGGGTTGAAGCACATGTATCACTAATGATCACCATCACCTCCACAAGATGCTTCCCTGATGAGGTCAGAGAATCAACAGGTTGGTTTCTACTCACCAGCCGAGAGTCCCTCAGCAGACACTGAAGACATTTAGTGTAAAGACCGTTCACCAAGTCCTAGCAAGGCAGAAGAAAGAAGACATGTTTGTCCTGGAGGAAACAAAAACAGGTTTTAAAGCAGTAAGATGTGGCTTTTTCCTACTATGTGGTGTCGGAGTCCCTTCTTTTCCTGCTCCTTGAAGGTTTGACAGAAGCCGAGGATGACCTTGTCCAGTTTCTGGGCATGGCGGCCCAGGAACTCCTTGACATCATCCAAGCTTCTCAGGCAGTAAGGAGGTGGCGGGTTGACCTCGGCCGGGCTTGGATCCACCTCCACGGGTCTGGAGATGCACAGGATGCTGTAGCTCTGCTCCTGATCATTGTAGAAGGTTTCCTCAAACAAGATGGGGACCACAGACGGAGCTGGGAAGCCAGAACCCAGCAGGACCTGCCTGTCCTGGATCCTGATCTCCTGCAACACAAGGAAAGATAAGAACAGTCAGGTCCAGGTGTTCGCTAGAAAACAAACAAGTCTGAATAAAGACAACTGGACTTCTCCTGGTTCATGAAGATGTTTAGGTCTCATCTAATCTGAATTCTTCCTTTCTAACTAATTGATAGAGAGAAATGTTCCTGCAACTACTTACAGTATAAGGAATAATACAGCTGTGTGAAAACGTTTTTGCCCCCTTCCTAATTTCTTACTTTTTGCACGTTTGTCACACTTAAATGTTTCAGATCATCAAACAAATTTTAATGTGAGTCAAAGATAACACAAGTAAACAGAAAAAGCAGTTTTTGAATGAAGATTTTTATTGGGGGGGTGGGGTGTGTGGGGGGTGGGGGGGGGGGGGGGGGGGTCCAAGCCTCCATGGTCCTGTGTGAAAAAGTGATTGCCCCCCTTGTTAAAACGTAAATTAACTGTGGTTTATCACATCTTTGGAAAGCTGATTTCAATTTCTCTAGCTACACCAAGGCTGGATTACTGCCACACCTGTTCTCAATCAAGAAATCACTTAAATAGGGCCTGGCTGACGAGGTTTAGTAGACCAAAAAGATCCTCAAAAGCTAGACATCATGTTGCAATCCAAAAAAAATTCAGTAAAAAAATGAGGAACAAAGTAATTGAGATCTATCAGTCTGTAAAAGGTTATAAAGCCATTTCTAAAGCTTTGGGACTCAAGCGAACCACAGTGAGAGCCATTATCCACAAATGGCGAAAACATGGAACAGTGGTGAACCTTCCCAGGAGTGGCCGGCCGACCAAAATTACCCCAAGAACATAGCAACGACTCATCCAAGAGGTCACAAAAGACCCCAGAACAACATCCAAGAACTGCAGACCTCACTTGCCTCAATTAAGGTCAGTGTTCATGACTCCACCATAAGAAAGAGACTGGGCAAAAATGGCCTGCATGGCAGAGTTCCAAGACCAAAACCACTGCTGAGCAAAAAGAACATGAAGGCTCGTCTCAGGATGCCAGAAAGCATCTTGATGATCCCCAAGACTTCTGGGAAAATACTTTGTGGACTGACGAGACAAAAGTTGAACTTTTTGGAAGGTGTAGGTCCCATTACATCTGGCGTAAAAGTAACTCAGCATTTCAGAAAAGGAACATCATACCTAAAGTAAAAAATCGTGGTTTTAGTGTGATGGTCTGGGGCTGTTTTGTTGCTTCAGGACCTTGAAGACTTGCTGTGGTAAATGGAACCATGAATTCTGCTGTCTACCAAAAAATCCTGAAGGAGAATGTCCGGCCATCTGTTCATGACCTCAAGCTGAAGCGCACTTGGGTTCTGCAGCAGGACAATGATCCAAAACACACCAGCAAGTCCACCTCTGAATGGCTTAAGAAAAACAAAATGAAGACTTTGGAGTGGCCTCGTCAAAGTCCTGACCTGAATCCAATTGAGATGCTGTGTCATGACCTTAAAAAGGCAGTTCATGCTTGAAAACCCTCCAATGTCGCTGAATTACAACAATTCTGCAAAGATGAGTGGAACAAAATTCCTCCACAGCGCTGTAGAAGACTCATTGCGAGTTATCACAAACGCTTGATTGCAGTTGTTGCTGCTAAGGGTGGCCCAACCAGTTATTAGGTTTAGGGGGCAATCATTTTTTCACGCAAGGCCATTTAAGTTTGGATTTTTTCCCCCCTTAAAAATAAAAACCTTCATTTAAAAACTGCATTTTCTGTTTACTTGTGTTATCTTTGTCTCACGTTTAAATTTGTTTGATGATCTGAAACATTTAAGTGTGACAAACATGCAAAAAAGTAAGAAATTAGGAAGGGGGCAAAAACTTTTTCACACAGCTGTATGTGGTATGCAGAGATTTGACACTTTTTCTTTATAATCAAAACAGATTCAGAGAACCAGCAAACTATCTTTACAATGAGTCTTAAACATCTTTCTGCTGAGAGGTAGAGCAGTAACACAGAAGACAAACCTTTCCATCCACAGTCTTGAATCTGTCCTCCACAGGCTGCAGGACATAGCTGTCAAAGTGAGAGTCTGAGAAGCTGCCGACACTCAAACTTCCACAACAAGGAACCAGAACCTGCAGGTTTACAGTCACACAGGACAGAAAGGTTAGTTTCTATTCAATTTATTAACCACTCGGCCCAGATTTAAGCTAAACAGTCCCATCTTAATAAGATAACACAGACTGACACCATCAGACTGGTCCTGACCGGACCTGTCTGAAGAACAACACACGCATAAAAAACACAAGTGTTACTGGACGGTCTGCAGTTTGGTGAAAGTACTAAAAATAGTAATCATGGTTTTGCTACAACCGCCGATGGATGCTTTCTATTAAAAATGGTGCGACTGTTTCACAGCTGATTTCAGTGTGTGAAACCTGTATGAACCCGAAATCAGGAATTTGTTGAAGTGGAGGCACTATGACAAGTTTGTGGAAAGGAAACAAACAAAAAAACCTTCATGAAAGAGAGGAGGTGTATTGCTCGCTGGATCAAGTCTTAAGAAACAAGGCTCAAAAGAAAATAAGCCAGCAGGTGCTCATCAAACTCGTGGCCGGAAAGCATTCTCCAACTCCAACTCCACTTTATTTATATAGCACTTTAAAACAACAAAATTGACCAAAGTGCTTCACAAGCAGATATAATACATAAAACATAAATTGAAGAATAAGAAATATATATAAAAATATAATTTCAAAGGAAGAAGTATGAGTTGAGGCACTCTGGATTTGCAAGTAAATTTATTTGCACACCAACGCGTTTCGGCTATTCAGCCTTCATTAGGGTAAAAGGTTTTTACCCTGTTGGTGCACAAATAAATTTACTTGTAAATCCAGTGCCTCAACTCATCCTTCTTCCTTTGACAAAAACCTTCATGTTTATGAATTATGTTGAGTTTATATGTCTTGTGTGCCCATCGAAACAGCTTCTGGTTCCTGATAATGGATATTTCTAAAAATCTATGTCATGGCGAAGAAACTTCCAGGATGTCCACATGAACAAAACAGCTAAGGTTACTGGTTTATGGGGTGATGTTGTAACAATCTTCTCTTTGTTTGCATGGCAACTCGAGACATTATGAAGACTGTAACCGCACTTTTTATCGGTCTACTCTGGAATCCAGAGTTTCTGTAGTGAAGAAGTCTCAGGGTTATTGCTCCAGAATTTTGGACATGAACCAGACGCCACCAGTCAGAATATGAGGCGTTTGTTGCTGCAGAATAATGAGAAATCTCTCTGTGTCGACTGGAAATTGAGCTCGTCTGGCCTAACTCACACAGACTTGCACAGATCAGCTGACTGTGTTTACACTGAACCATTTAATGGATGAGTGGAGGTGAAGAATGATAGCAAACACTTCTGATGGAGAACAGTAAAGCAACACTACACCATCCACTTCATCAGGTCCACCTGTTCAAATATCTTATCAGCCGATCACATGAAGCGACTCAATGCATTTAGTCATGTAGACATGGTCAAGACGACTTGAAGTTCAAACTGAGGAAGAAAGGAGACTTAAGGATTTTTTCTTTGTCCGTTTTTTTTTCCTTCTTTTGCTGGCCCGTTTTTTTCACCTTTTTTTCTCTTTCTTTTGTAGCTTTGAATAAGGTATGGTTGTCTGGGCTGAGTATTTAGGAAACTGCAGATCTACTGGGATTTTCACACACAACCATCTCTAGAGTTTAAAGAGAATGGTCTGAAAAAGAGAATATATCCACTGCAACTGGACGGCAAGTCATCAAACCGCCGATGAGGAACTGGGGACGGGATGCAGATCACAGTTTATCCTCCACTGTCATCATATGAATTTCATCATAAAGTGAAGAAATTCCCTGAGTTCTTCTTGGTATTTCCCATCGCATCAGAAAACAAGTCTCTGCATCACGACGCTGAGTAGCTCCGATTGACTGACACCGCGAGGCAAGCCACAAAAGTTCAGCTTTTCCAACTCTGGCATCTGCCGCCTTGGACGCGTGCTACGCATCAGATCCACAAACGGCCAAAACGCATCACGCCAAATGGCCAAAACACGCCGCTAGAAGGCTTGGCGCCCCTTACAGTGGAAATGGGGAGTCCCATTAAGAAAGTCTTTATGATGTCATTTCAGAGCAACCTGCTGCAGAGCTGTTCTGCTCATCATCAGGCTGTGGGGAGGATTTATGAGTGTTGCCATTTAAGCGGCTCAAAGAGGAATAGAGGCGGGGAGCTACGTACTGATGTTCGATGCGGACTGATGCCACAGACCCGCCGTTTAATGGAGCTCAGCTTACAGGCGGTGATATTAAACATACACAGAGCAGCTTCAGGCTTTCGTCTGCGGACCTCTAGTTTACCAGACTCCCAAGTCTTCTAATCATTTTACTAATTTTCAATAGAAAATTCTCACTTCATGATCTGGAGTCAGGGAGGTTCCCTCTTCAGAGCCGCGAGCAGCAGCAGGACCGGTTTCTGGTTCAGCTGAAAGTTGTGAACTGTTCTGTCTTCGGCCTAAACTTAGGAAAACTTGCTTTTAGACCAGGAGGATACAGTAGTGGTCCCCTTTTGTCCTTTCTTCTCCTTTGGCTCACCAGTCTCCGTCATTCACACTGTTACCTTTCTAACTGTGGTGCGGACTCGAGGACTCTCATTCAGAACCACAGCACTAATTAACCAGGTGATGTCAGAGCTTAGAGAACTGCAACATGGCGGCACTCTTGTCCGAAAAACATAAAACTTTGCAACGTTTTTCTTTTACCTTATATTCTTGATGTTTAGTATATAATTACTGATCAGACCAGGACTCAGTCTAGTAAATAAAGTTAGGTTGGTTGAACGTTTCATTTCCACTTTACCACAAAGACTTTGCATGTAAAACTGAAGCCCACATCGAGTTTGGTGTGAACACACTGACCAGTGTTTCTCAACTCCGGTCCTCAGGACCCACTGCCCTGCATGTCTTGGAGCCCTACACACATGAATCAAATAACTGACTGATTAGAAGGCCTGCACAAACCTTAATGAGTAAGTTTATGCAGGGAAACATGCAGGGCAGTGGGACCTGAGGACCGGAGTTGAGAAACACTGACTTAGACCATAAGTACAATTAGCAAGCATTTTTTAAATTAATCTTTTTTTTTTTTAACAAAGGAGGGTAAACTCTGATAAATGCCTGCACTTGTGTAGAAAAAACTTAAGATGCATTGTTGGTAATGTAAGTCCTAGGTTTTGGTGTGTAAGAAGAGCATGTCAACAATTTTTACACAATACTGAGTATCAGACATTTTCAGCTTTGGGTTTGGTCCTTTCACTGGTAAATTTAGAAATGTGTTGCTTTGTTTTTACAGGAGGTCAATCATTCACATGATCAGCTGATACATTTTCATATCCAGGCTTCAGTTCACAATGCGAAGATTTCAAGCAGACGTAGAGCTACTAATGCATTCTCCATCTATACGTTGCGTCATGTGTCATTCATGTTTTCAGCAGTCTGTTGAGAAAAATCTGAGAGACTGTAGCAGCCGAGCTCTGCTGGTGTTTTCAGGACATTCGGATCATCTGAGTTTCCAGGGAAGCTGTGATGAGTCAGAGCCTGTGTTCAGACATCTGATTCTCATCTCCTGCTTGAGGCGACTGTCATCTAGATGAGATAAAACAGTTTAAGAGAGCCGTTTCGTTCAGCTCTCTGTCTGAGCCGCTGCTTTAGACAGTCTGATACCAGTCCAGCACCAGTGTGGGGTTGTCTTTTCTGACTGGACAAAGACTATTCTTTCTTCTGTAATACCAAGCCCTGTTTCCTCAAGGTTTTCATTCTAAGGTGGTGAATTAAATGTACTGCCACTGTTGACACTGCAGGCTCACAAATATGCAAATGTGAACAAAAATAAAACAATAAAGGAGATGAGTTCACCTCAACCCATAACGCCACAAGTTTCAGGAGCTTAGGAGGATTTTTAATCTTTTCAAGGGGTAGTTCAGAATTTTTGACCAAGGGCCTCACTTTCAAGTTAGCCAGGGAACTATCTATCACTGGAGAGACAGTGTCAACATATTTTAATCAACAGTTTCAACATAATATTACACCAGTTTTAAAATCGCTTCATTGGCTCCTCATGCGTTTTTGAGTATTAATTTTAAGGTTCTTTTAGTTCATGTATGACTTAACGGTCTTGGGTCTTCTTATTTATCTAACCTGTTTTTAAATTATGAGCTCTTGCAGACCCCGAGGTCCTCTGGTACCGACCTTTTAGTTGTCCCTGAAGTCAGGACAAAAACCCACAGCAAGGCCTCTTTCCACCTTTACAGTCCTCGTCTATGGAACAGCCTGCCGGAGAAGCTCAAGGCTGCAGTGTGTTGATATTTTTAAAAAGAGGATTAAGACCTACCTTTTTAGTAAAGCATTTAATTAATTAGTTATTAGTGTTTGTCAGTTTTATCTTGATTTTAGTAACTTTTTGTCTATACTTTTATACTTATTGTTCTCATTTGTTCTCACTGACTTTTATTTCATTTTTTACTTTTAACATCAACTCCAGTGTTTTCCTCATGGGGTCCTCAATGATGGGGACCCCATCCCCTAACGGCAATTGGGTTATTGCCATTAGGGGAGCTCTTTTTGGCGTAGCTGAGGGTCCTGCACTGCAACCCTGTGGTTGTGGTGTGGGCCCCGGGTTGCCAGGATCTGAGCACTTCCTTTGGTGGCAGCCTCTGGGACCAGATAGCTCTCGGTGTGGACGGATCTCCAAGATACCGTTTCCTCACAGCAGCGTTAAGCCAGGTTATACTCATACAGTTACAGTATAATAAATAGTAAGGGTGTGTGTGAGTGGGAGAGAGACAGAGTAATTATTTAGTCTAATTGTCATTTTATTGAAACACTGTTGATTTTAACGTGAAGCACTTTGTGCTACTAAGGTATGACAAGTGCTTTATAAATAAAATTTCATTTCATATTTTATCCTGTTTTTCTAGTTGCAAGAAGTCACCGATGCTACGGCTAGCGCAAGTCAATAGGATCACCTAACCTGTCGTTAAAAACAATCTTCACTCCGCTGCAATTATATTCACAGCTGGATAGGGAATATACTGTACATGTGCATCTTAATGCAGACTGGACCAGATGTGTGAGATACACCAACTTACTTCCTCGAGGTGAATCATCGAACCCCTTACCAGGTCACCAGGGTAACAGGTTATGACTAAAATTAAGAGTCTGGTACAAACTGACCAAATGTAAAAAGCTGTTATGAATGCCGCAGCTTCATTGTGTGCTGTGATGGCTTTATGACGGATGTCTAACATGCTTCCTGGCAACTTCGCCCTCTAAAAAATAGACACTAAAGGTGACTCACGATGCCGTGAAGTTCGGCCACTCGGCTGCAGAGGTCCGGTCTCTGCTTTTCCAGCGCCAAGTAAAAAGGATTCTTCAGGATGTTCTCATCATACACAGCCATAAGGAGCTGAAGGTCTGGGCTCTGGAGGCACATAAGGGAAGCAGAAAGATTAGTGGGACTGGATTCAGCTTTATAAAGGTTTTTTTTTGATGCTCAGCTTGCTAGCTGAGCTTTGGGAAAGAACACAAACAAATACACACAACTTTTTTTGGGCTGTTAGATGGTGCACAATTTTCTGGTGAAGTCTGAAATTCTCCAGCAAATGTATTTATTTATTTATTTTTGCATTATAAATCTGAAATGAACACCGATGCTGCAACAGTTATTTTGAGAATAGATGATTCTTGACTTAAAAATATTGGTCAGAACTTTGTTCATTAAGGGCTAAATCTGACATCTGTAAAGAAAAAAAAAACTCTCCTCAGTCAGATTAGCTCAACGCTTCAACATTTCTGACCTGGAAATCAAATCCATCCGTCATTCACTGAGACATTCCAATCAAAACCATGAAAATTTGGGTAGTGAAAACAAAAAACAGACCAGCTGTGATCCACTCTCCTGGGGAGAATAGCTGAAAAATTAATTTATATTTACCTTGGCATCTCAGGTAAACCTCTTCCACCCTAAACTTTATCTTCAAATTCTGAATGCTTCTAATAAACATATCTTCTTTTCTTGGCTAAGATAAAGGTTCAAGGTAAAGTTCAATGTTCCCGAGGGGCAATTTGTGATGCAGGGGGAAAAAAAAGAAGAAAAAGAAAAACCCCACAAAACCATGCCACACACACAAAAACCATTCTTAAACTTCTGATCTAAAGCTGATTCTTTCCTGATAAAGTTCTACTGGAATTTGGGATCTATGTTCCAGAGTTATACTAACTAAGCTATGCCCAGTTGAGGTTTTATCAAATCATAGAAGACAGGTTAGACATTCCCTGACCATCACAAAGCCGCATTACACCATCTGTGTTGGATCTCGGGCTGTGCGATATACTGATATGATATCACGATATGATATTTACAAGAGAGATATGATATTTACACATATCGTTATATCGCGGTATTAGTAGTGAAATTTTTTTTGCTTTATTCTTTCGTAATGACCCGGCTGCACCTTGACTGACTACAAAGGGGTCCCCTGATTATTTAATAACGGTGGGAAAAAATATTGATACACAGAGAAATCGTGATATTTTCATATGCTGATACCATATCTATATTTAAAACTCAGTATCGATCTCTCCCCCCATCAGGTCTGTTGAGCCCTCTCTTTTAAAACATTACTGAAAACATTTCTATTTCACAAAGCCTTTGGTACTTAGCTCCTAATAGTCTTTTAGTTTGTTTTTTTTTTTTTCTATTTGTTTTTACTGTTTTTAGATTCTTCTGCTGTTTATTTTTTTTTTTTTTTTTTTCTTTTTTTTTTAAACCCCCTTTTTTCTCTTTTTCCCTGTTAAAGTGCTTTAGAAATAAAGTGAACTTGAACTTAACTATTTTACGAATGAAACCTCGTGAGATGATATCATTTTGTGACAAAAATCTCATGAGATTTCATGAAATACCGCAAGATTTTGTAACAGAAGGATGAAATCTCACGCGGTATTTCGTGAAATCTCATGAAATTTCATAACAAAACGATATCTTGCAAGACTTCATTGGTAAAATAGATTGATACCGTGTTTTTAAATATAGATATGGTATCAGCATATGAAAATATCACGATATTTCAGTGTATCGATATTTTTTCCCACCCCTTATTATTTAAACTGTCTGAAAGACAATCCTCCCCAAGACTTTTACAAAAAAAATCATTTAAAAAAAATCAGCTAACTATCTTTAATTACTTTGATTTAACAAACATTTCTAACCAGTGTTTTGTCAGTTCCATCACTGCAGTGGAGCGATACCTTTACGCTAAACATGTCTCAATACTAAAAAACAGGTTTTTGATATGAAACATTCAGACAAATTTGGGTAAAAAAAATACCGTTATATATTGTATATCATCATCTGAAATAGATATATTGTGATATATTTGGTCCATATCGCCCAGCCCTAGTGGGATGTGGTCTTTTCTTCGGACCAAAACACATTTATGTATCTGAAACATTCAGAATGTGTAAGTTATGTCAACATTTAAATCAAACAGAGGTTAACCAGAGAGCTTCACAGGATAATCTTCATCATCCAGCAGAGGTAGTTCTGCTGGCTCTGGAAGATCTGCTGGTCCCATCCTCCTGACTGTATGCCACAATAGTTTTTTTTTTTTTTTTTTTTTTTTATATATATCAAACAACTGAACAATCTCTCATTTAAAAAAATTGGTAGATCTTTCTTTAATCCCAAATGATTTCCTGCTCTTTTGTTTCTGCAGAATATATTCATTCTTTTAGTTTAACTGTCTTTATTTTGCAGTACATTGTTCCAGAGGATTGTTAAATATTTACCCCCTTCTCTTGAACATTTGCAAGTGAGCTTAAAAGAAGGATTGATAAATGTTAATTGAACCTGAATGTGCGAACTAAACAGAGATGGATTGGCTTCAAACTCAGCAGACACTCCTCTCCTTCTTCTTTCACCATCTCTCCAAGAAAGAATACGTGATTTCCATGTGACATCTACAGTAAAGGGATGTGTTGTGTCACCATATCAACCGAAGATGTTTCTGAATGAAAATGATAATGAACGGAACAAGCAGGTGATTTAAAACATGCAGGGTTTAACACCAGCACCAGAGTAACCTGCTACGATTGGCCTCCTCACATTTCATAAGCACTGATTTTTATGTACTTAAACATTTAAATTTCAAAGGCAGAACTTAAATGTAAGAGAAAATCAAAGCCATTTCCCTCCATCTGCATTCAGCTATAGGTCATTGGTTCCATCTCAGTCCTGTGGAGTCTCTAAAAACATAATAAAAACTGTTAAAAATGCCATTTTCATTACAGACTGTGCAGATATGACTTTCTAAAGCCTTTACTCTTTGTATTTAATAGCAATAATAAGAAGCGCTTTTCTTTTGTTACTGCTTATGCTAGATTGTATGTTTGTGACAATGAATGTGCTGACCTTTTCCTGCCATTATACCAAACTGTCACTGCTGAGTTTTCAAGTGAAAGCATGTGGAAATACCAGTTTTTAAAAACTGATTTATGGCTAATTATTGATGTTTGAACAAAACTCTGATCTCATGATTCCTTAATTCTTCCAAATTGGAGTATTAATACATAAACAACGGGCTCTCAGAGCGCTTTCTGATGTGATTATTATTAGTTCCATCAGACCTGCAACATTCAGTCGTTGCTTAAAGATGACCAACGAGCCCCTCTATCGAGAGGGGAAAACTTTTCTAAACTTTTATACAAGTTTTATAATTTAATATGACAGATGGTTTCACAAAGCCATTTGATGAAGATCAGGACAGTTATAAAAACTGACTAGGGCGGTAATTCAGCTATTTATTGTCCCACACATAAGAGCAATGAACAGTATTGTTATTGTAACGCCAATCTGTTTTTTGACTCCTGTTCAGCTTTGGCTCTTGAAAGAAAAATGTTTAGAAACCATGTTTTCAATAGTGGAGCAAACACTGCTGTTTATTCTAGCATCATGTGTTGGTGATACACTTGGAAAAAAAAAATCATACAAAAGGTTTGACAATCAATTTAGTCAAATTATTTTTAATCAAACGATGATTAGACTGAACTGCAATCTTAACATGAGACAGACTTGAAGCACTCATGGAACCGACTCATTACAGTTGTGGGTCCAAAAGAACTTTTTCATCAAAACAATAACTAAAAAAAAAAAAAACATCAACAGAACGTCTAGAAGGGTGCAGAATGAAAATGATTAATTTTACCCCATTTTTTATAGCATATAAATAATTGTTTCATCAATTTTGATAGGTCTAAAAGGAAATATTTACATCCGATTACCATAGGTCAGTTGCTAGCTCAGTTGCTATATGTAGAAATAGCATGTTCCTTGCCTTGCATTTCTCAAGTTCAAGCAGCCAAAGGGGCTCAAAAGCCCAGTGGAGGTTGCCACTTTCCTCCTGAATATGTAAGTTAAAAATTTGCAAATGCTAAATAATGCTAAGCCTGTTCTGCAACTTTGCTAATGCTAATTGAGTAAGCGAGTACTAATGTGCCACCTCCTAACAGTAGGTTAGCCATTCTTTACTTAAATACACCATCAGTTCATATGGAAAACCAACTTTTGTTTTTGTTCTGATCTGAATCTGTCAGTTAAAACAGACAAACCAACGTTGGGAATTTGGTGCAGCAGAAAAACTGTTAGAGGGGGGACCTTTTTCTCTGCAGCACCACTAAACATGCAGGAGAGCAGCTGTTTTATAGGAATATTGAGCAGTGAAAATGGACAGATAATGTTCATAAAGTGAAGCTGTGGCAGACATTGAAGTTAAACACAATGCAGTATCTGTTATCTAGAGATACTCTGGTTTTATCAGGTAGGAAATGGACCAAACCTGTTAAAACCAAAACACCTTGTTACAAGGGGGGCATCAATCTGCTGCACCACCTTAGCTGTAGACATGTTTTAGAAAAGCAAGAATATCTGAAACTAAGATTAGCATCCTTCACATCCTCAGGTTAAACTGAAAAAGATGGAGGACTCTACAGTCAGAGGTCACATACAGACTTGTTTGCTAAACGTAATGAGTACGACAAGAAACTTAACCAACACCATCACCTGGTTCTGATAAGTTCTGTGGAAAAAAATGGATTCAGGGACATGATCAAGACACTATGGACATTAAAAATAAATAGTCAGTCAGTCAGTCATCATTTTCTGTACCGCTTATCCAGTTCAGGGTCACGGGGGTTGCTGGAGCCCATCCCAGCTATTATCAGGCGAGAGGCGGGGTACACCCTGGACAGGTCGCCAGGGTCACACGCGTCACAGGGCCAACACGCCCTGTGACGCGTGTGAAATAAATAAATAAATAAAAAACAACAATAATAATAATAATAATAATTTCAATAATTTTGTTTGTTATTATCAAAATGTAAAAATCTGAAGACAGTAGACCCTTCTCAGCATATCTGTAGCAGTATTTCTTCTCTCCACCAGTGGATACATGGTTAACACCCCATTTGTTCGTTCATTCATTCATTCATTTTCTGTAACGCTTATCCAGTTCAGTAATGGATGGAAAAAAAGATACAGCCACACACAGAAAAGCTGGGATAATTCAGTAACTGACTATCCAGACTAAAGATGCAAGCACTGAAATTTTTACAATCAAAAGATCCTTTAAAAAACTCACATTTGATCCAAAGGACTAAAAGATGTCACCTTGTGAAAAAGTGCCAAAAAGATATATTCTAATATTTTTTTCTAACTTTGAATGAGTCTTTTAAGACTATGTCAGTGAAATATACACTATCACTCAAAAGGTTGGGATCACTTTGTTGGATTTAGTAGAAAAGTGACCCCAAACCTTTGAGAGGCAGAGTACATGTCAGATTATACTGTAACTGTAATTCATAGTTTTTAACTCTTGAAAGCTGATGTGTTTCCAGAACTTCACAGTTTATTAATGGGAAAAAGTGAATAACTTAAAAAATTCTGATCAAATGCTTTGTAAGCAACCCCGAGATAGGCTGGTGACCTGTCTAAGTTTATTCTGCCTCTCGCCTACAGTAGCAACTGCTGGGACAGATTCTAGCTCCCGTGGATGGATGGATGCTTTCAATATGAAAAAGTTTTGCAATCCAATGAACAAATATTAAAATAAAAAATAGGATTCTAGAAGTCCAAAATTAAAATTTAAAAATAAAAGGAATTTATTTGTTTATGTCAAGATAAATACGGCATCAAAAACGTTAGTTTTCATTGCGACATTTTTTTCCTTAGGATCAAATGTGGAAGTATTTTTTGTATTTTGTGTTTCAGTTGCGTCCAATCAACATGAAACAGAATGAAAATGAAAAATGAAATGGCTTAAAATGTCTCCAGGATCTCCTGGGGGTTAACAAGAAAACAGCTTTTTATTCACCACTAATGAGCTCACAAATCAAGAGATTAAAGTCAACATCAATACATGATTTAAGTAATCAAATCTGTCATTACTGTAAAAAAAGTTTAAAGGATTAAATCAAACAGTGTGAAGCTCCTCTGTTAGTGAATGCTACAGAGCTTACAATGATTAGCATGCAGATACAACAGACATTACACACAAGCATCATTCATGATCAGACAGCATCAAACTGTCTGCTATAGTGGACCAAACCAGCCATCGCCAGCTTTAAATCTGCTCACCTCATCACCAGGCTCAAAGACCAGCTTCATCATTCACTTTCATCCCACGCTACTGTATCTGGGAAGCAGCTCAGTATCCCCACCCAAGCTGCCCCATGTCTGGCAGCAGAGATGAAACCCAGTCACATGACCAGTGTGGTCCTCGTGACCTCACAGGCTGGAAGCAAACAGCATTCAGCGGAGCAGAGGAATGTCCATCCCCTCAAGCCAACGCACAGCAGAACACTTCAGATTAATGGAGTCTGAGCAGGAATTATCCCACAAGCAGCATAAACAATCACAGAAATCAAAGTTCTTTAAACCAGATTAATGTCTCTGTGTCATTATGACTGAAACTGAAACTACATTTCAGATCTCTTCAAAGTTGCAGAAAATTCAACAAGCAAATGTACAAATCCAGTTACAAAGTGTCTGCACTGCTTTGATACAGGAATGTTTCCTGATCCTCCTGCTAACAGGCAGCTGGGGCTCAACTTTGCCTTTCACCAGCTGGATTAACGACAAACTGAAAAACAACTCCAAAAACATCAGGGCTGTGTAAAATGTAAATAAAATAGAATGGAAAGATTTCCAAATCTCCTCAACCCATATTTCATTCCCTACAGAACATTAGAGACAATTTACCATTTCTTGGATCAAATATCAGCTGAATTTGGTGGAAGCAACACATCTTTAAAGAGTGGAAACAAGCAACAAAAGGCTGGATAAGTAACTGGTACAAATCCAAAACAACTGGAGGAGCATTTGACAACTTTGCTACTTGACAACAGGCCAGTAACTTCACTGGGCATAAAAGGATCATTTCAGAGAGGCAGAGTCTCTCAGGTGTAAAGCTGGACAGAGAGAGATGCAAAAGCACAACATTATCGGCCCGATATTGGCTGATATCGGCTTTAAAATTGGGTATATCGGCCATTCCACCAATATAATTAACTGTTAAAACAGGTGCCGTTTGGTGACAAACTTGCGGAACATTGCTTTTTGTTTCAATGGGGCATGGGAATGTCATAAGGCCGCGCTCACCATGAGACATTTATGACACCTCCGGCAACTACCTGATCTGCAGCAGACGCAACAGCAGTACTTTTTTAATTTTAGGGAAGGGAAGGGAAGGGAAGGGAAGGGAAGGGAAGAAGAGAAGAGAAGAGATGGGATGAGATGGGATGAGATGAGCCTTTATTTGTCCCACACTTGGGAAATTTGAAATTCTGCAACAGCACATATTTCACCAATGTTTTGTTACGAACTTTTTACTGCGGCGGCTTTAATGACGTCACTATTATGCAACACCATAACAAGTAAACATCTGTAAATAAGGACAAATCACCACGAAAAAGCTGCTTCTAGCACACAGGGGGGGTCCGACTAATGTTTCGTAACAAAACATGGTGAAATGAAGGAGTTTGCGGCAGATAATACCTTATTTAGAGGCTGGACGCAGTTGCCCTATCACTGCCATTATATCGCGCATACGCTGATCTCGAGTGGATCTAAGTATCTCCCGAAGGAATTCAAGTTGCACCAAAACTGTCTGGGTAAGTAAATGAACATATTTCATGCAAGAAAATAAGCCCAGATTGAAAAAAAAAAAAAAAAAAAAAGTTCCCCTTTAAAACTGAGTATCGGACATCGGCCCCCTCACCAATATTTAACCAATCAGCCCGCTGTTTCTAAAGTCTAAATAAACCCCAAAACTACTTCTTCCTCTTCTTCTTTACAGACTTTAAAACTTCTAAAGACTAGGGGTGGGAAAAAATGTCGATACACTGAAATATCGCAATTTTCATATGCTGATATCATACTGACATTTTAAAATGCGGTGTTGATCTATTTTACTAACAAAATCTTGCAGTACTTCATCATTCTTTTACGAAATCTCGCGAGAATTCACAAAAGTTACGTGATATTTTCACATGCTGATATGACATTTAAAAATGCAAAATTGATCTCTTTTACTAACAGAACAATGAAATCTCGTGAGATTTTGTCAGTAAAATAGATCAATACAGCATTTTCTAAATATCGATTTGATATTGGCATATGAAAATGTCGCGATATTAATAACAGTTTGGTGACAGTTTAATAACAAAACTGCTATTTGCAATGACTGCTATTTATTTCAGCTTTAATATTGGTATTGATATCGGTAATCGGCCACATGAGTTTTAAAATATCGGCATATATGATATCAGCCAAAATTCCAATATCGTGCATCCCTAGATTCAACCATTAATAGCGGATAATACTGAAAACCGCTATGCAAATCTCATTCGTTATCATTATCACGTAAAAAAAAATCAGGGCTTCTGATCGTATTGTTTAGCGATTTATGTAAAAAGGAAAAAAAAGGGGGGGGGGGGGGGGGTGTCAATTGCAGGTAAACTAACTTTAACCTTGTCTTACTCTTTAATCCTAAAAACTACAAGCCATTATTTGTTATGTTTGGGAAGAAGTTTATGTAACACTGCATCTAGAAGCTCAACCCTTTAAATCGCAGTCAGCATCCAGAAATTTAAATCTGAGGGGTAAACAGTGATCAATAGCTTACCCTTTAAGTGGTTTATGGAAGTTTTCCAGACATTTATATCCCAGGCATTTTACAGCCTCAAAATGTAGTGTATTCAGAGACTCTGTAATAAATCCATAATGAGTCATATGATCACTACTATGTTATGATGAGTTTGACCTGGTTTTGTGAGGATACTGTAGGTAAATAGTAGCATAAGTAACTGTAAATAGCTAAAGAAACCGCTGGAGGAAAAAAGTGTTTATCTGTAAATAGTTTATATTGCATGTTGGTTCAACACCAGTATTTTTTTTCTCCTGAAAGCCAAGACTTGAGCAAATGATATGCAAACGAGAAAAGTCTTGGTCATAGTTGATCTGTGTCTTATTTCTACAAAGTGTTGCTGGGAATAAATTATATCTTTGTTTTGGTTGGCTTTTATGACGTTATATCTATTGACAGATTCATTTTACACCATTTTCTCATGAAAACTTCAGTCTGGATGTTGACAGGGATTAAAAGGGTTGAGCTTCTATACTGTATGCATTCTAAATGAAAAAACAACAACAACAAAAAAGAACAAAAACCAAGCAGGCCAAAAATAGCTTGGGGTTTTAAGGTTTAAACAGGACAAACCTCCTTCATCATGATGAGGAACAATGTTCTGATCATCTTCACCTAATGTTACACTCTGGGTCCGATTTTAGATATTTAGTGGGTATAAATGTGGGGGTGTCTGAACTTATTCCTCAGCACAAATAATTTTCTGAGCTCTTATTAGGGCTGCACAATTAATCGTTAAAAGATCGTGATCTCAATTCACACATACATGCAATCTCAATTCTACCCACAACAATTCTGAAACTTTTTTAATCATGAGCTTATCACAAATAAGTTTCCATTCTTCCCAGATTTTTTTCAAGAGCCCTCAAATGCAACACTGCCGTTGCCTCCCCATCCCCTAACCAATGTTAAAGAACTACAACTATGCATCTGCCAAAGAAATGCTCCAACAAAGCTCTTGTGCAAACACATGCTTTATTTTGAATTACCTTTTGAACAGGTTGTTTTGTTTGTTTTGTTAAAGTTTATTTGTGCAATAAATACTTTTAGGGGAAAAAAATCGTTTTAGAGAATCGTGATCTTAATTTTAAGCAAAAAAATCACGATTCACATTTTTACCAGAATCGTGCAGCCCTAGCTCTTATTATTTAGTTATATTCATTTAACCTTCGTCTTGATTAAATTTATATCAAATATCCAAACATGTTATAAACACATGATTTCAGAGGGTTTCCTAACATTTCCACATGACTGTGTGCATCAAACCTCCATAATGCAATGAGATTTAACAAATATGTCATGACCACTGTGGTAAGACTGTTATCTTTGAGTGGAAGTTTTAGTTTTGCTGAGGCAGCAAACACAAAGGAAGTTAAAGATTTCAGTATCTGTCTCTTTATATTCTCTCTTTTCCTCTGTAGTTGTATTGGCTTCGGCCTCTCTTTCTTAATCGTTGGCAAAACATTTCCTTCTATCAGCCTGGGAACATGAAACTGTAAAAAAACAGAAACATGCTTTGAGCTCAGCGCTTCAGGAGAAGTAAGTGAAGTTATTACATCTGACGTTAATGTTATAATAACATAATCAGCCAGTTAAAGTCTCATTATTTCATTAATCGCTAAAAATGTTTGTTCTAAAAAGAGACTGATCTAAAAACCTTGTTTTGCTTGTTAAACGATGGATTCACATCCTCATCCATGAAAGGAGAAACTTTCCAATCAGCCATCAAGACAAACTTTTAAATATTCTGTATTTACTCACACCTCCACTTTTCAGGTCCACCTGTTTAACTACCGTTAAGACAAATATAATCAGCCAGTCACATGGCAGCAACTTAATTCATAGATAAGTAGACGTGGTCAAGACAACTTGCTGAAGTTCAAAATGAGCATCAGAATAAGGGAGAAAGAGAATTTAAGTGGCTTTGAACATGGGATGTTTGTGTGAAACTGCCGAACTTCTGAGATTTTCACATACAATCATCACTGGGGTAAAATTCACACAGACTCACCAAAACTGGACAAAAGAAGATGGAAAAATGTTGCCTGGTCTAATGACATTTCAGCTCAACATTCAGATGGTAGGGTTAAGAACCTCAGGAATCAATTCTATTTCAATTCTTTGGGTTGCGATTTGATCCGATATAGATTCAATATTAATTCAAATGCTTCAATGTCTATTTAGTATAAAGTAGAAATACACAAATAATTACAGTTTCTGTTGTCAGTTTTTAAATACTCATTTTTTATGCACATGTGAACATATGCGATCATGTCACCTCACATTTTTGAGAAATAAAACATCTGAAAATGAAAAAAAAAAAAGTCATTTTGTTGACGTATAATTTTAATGCAGCCTCTGTCCATACAACGTAAACAACACACACAGCACCCTCCACGGGTCAACAGGTGACTCAATTCAGAGGACTGATGGAAACGACATGAAAGCATGGATCCATCCTGCCTAAGATCAAAGCTTCAGGCTGCTGTTGGTGGTATGGGGTGGGGGAAATTGTCTTGGCCTGTTTTGTTCACCCTAGTACCAACACGGCATGGCTTTAACACCACAGCACACCGGAGTACCGTTGCTGACCATGTCCATCCCTTTATGACCACAGTGTAGCATCTTCTGATGGCTGCTTCCAGCAGCAGAATGCACCATGTTACAAAGCTCAGATCATCTCCAGGTGGTTTTGTCATTATAACAATGAGTTCACTGGACACCAATGGCCTCCACAGTCACCGGATCTCCAATAAAGCACCTTTGGGTGTGGTGGAACGAGGGATTCTCATCAGCCACTGTATAATGCTGTCTCTGAGGAATATTTCCAACACCTTATACCTATAAATTATCTTGGCCAACAAGAATTAAGGCAGTTCTGGGGGAAACAGGGGGTCCAACCCAGTACTGGAAGTGGACCTGATAGAGAGTATATTTATTGTTCCAGATGTGATCAACTCATCAAGCTACTGCGACTTTTATGGCTATTTAACTCCACCAGGTCATACAGTTAAATCTCAATCATGAAAACAAGCAAACAAACAGCCTGCAAAACCTCGATGCAAAAATCCACTTAAGACTTACACTCAAAACCACAACCCCCTTTTTTTGCCCGTCTCCCGGAAATGTCGAAAAAAGGATAAAGACAAAGGACACTTCCGGAAACGTTTTCAATATGAGAAAGGGGGGGGGGGGGGGGGGGGGGCGTCAATTACAATCAGCTCTACAATACAAAACCTAATTTCTGCAAAGGACAACTGCAGATACTACAGGAAAAAAATATCTCTTTGCTGGGCTTATCTGGTAGAAATTATTAGCCTGAAACCTAAACCGTGTTGATATTTAGATTTTTCCACATTTAGACACTGTGTGGCACTAACTGTCATTTTCATGGCAGCTAACATGACAGGTGGGAAAAGACAGGGAGCTACACAGCTAATGTCACAAACATGAGGTCTGCTGTTGTTTCAGAGGCTAACATGACTCAGCCCACCAGAAATAAGCAGCCGAACATCTCCGGTAAAGCAGTTAGCTGAAATTAACACGACCATACGATAGCAAACACTCCTCTTTAGCTAGCACTAGCTCTGCTCGCTTTTAGCCTGTTAGCATAGCCACTAAAATTGAAAACAAGAGGCTCAATGAACAGAGCTGATATTTTATTAAATAGGTTTATTTACCCGTTATTGTAAAGTCCCTCCGGTCATCCAGGCTTTGACATGGCGGAAACCTACAGAAGCCTGTCAGGAGATGCGATCATCCGGCTACAGAACCTGCTGACAAGCTCAGACTCTGGTTCAGGTTGATAAAGGCCTACAAGCAGCTGTTAAAATGTTAAGATGAACGTTTGATCCTTATTATCTGAGGTTTACTAACTGTAAAAACGCACAAGCGATCATAGTAAGAGTGAGACGTAGTTTGATCCTTCAGCGTTTGTCTGGGTTTCAGATCAGGACTCTGTAAAGTTCTGGTTCCTGCTGCCCCCTACCGGTCAGAGCGGGGAAGTGCACTCAGCCCATCCATCACACTGGATCAGTGGAAATGGGGGTTAATTATTATTTTATAAGCTACTTATGAACAAACAAAAGTCTTGAAAGCACATTTCTATTGAATAATGTTAATTACTGGGGTGAAAATGACTGGTGAGTTTGTAAGTAAAGAGCTTTAAAAAAGATAAAGGAATTTGAACAAATATGGAATTATTTACATGATGTGGTGTGAGATTCACATGAACTGTTAGTAGGAGGTGAGTAAAGTCAGCTGTTGCTTGATAATCTTTCCACACATCCAAGGCAAACAGGTTCTGAGAGTGTAGCCACTTCTTTTGTATTATAATTATTTTTTTTAAAGGTTGTAAGACAATCTCAGCATCATGCCAGCATATGAATTGTTGATTATTTTTTTTATTTAAATAAAATAGTATAAAATTCTTTTAAAAAAAAAAAAGAAGAAAAAATCTGATGTCTTCAACTACAAAGTAAACGATAGAAGCTTACTCATTTGCATTCAGCCACCATTCATTGGAGTATTCATTTCAAAACACACAGAATACTTTCAGCACGACTACTCGTTGGCATAAATGTTTAAGTAAAGTTGGTACAAAGCAGACCAGTGGATTCAAGAAGACGATGGACGCAGATGATATGATGGAGGCTGATATGAGGAGACAGGAGATTAAATCTTGAGGAGACAACAAAGACTGAATGAATCAAAGAAAAAAAAATACCAGGAGCCGGTTGTTCAAAAGATTTAATCTAGATAAAAAAAAAATTATCAGGATTGGATCAAATCTTGAGAGCAGGTTGTTCAAAAGAAAAAAGGGACTCTGTAATCTGATTAGATCATGTAATCCAATCTTGGGTTTGATCTTCATCAAATCTTTAGTTTGCATTGCTCAAAACTTTTATGAAGGATTGGTAAATGTTTGATTAAAAAAAAAAAAAAAGTATTATTCTGATCCCAGAAAGAGGGTGGATTCAGTGTGGACCAGCCCCTCGTTCTGAGGCAATGCAGGGAGATTTTCTGGGCTCAGATGGATCATTATTTTAGTTATTGTTATCATTATCACCATCATCATCCTCATCACAGAGAATAACGTCAGATGTTGTGTAAACAGGGCCATTGTGTCTGGTGGCAATGGTGTGAAGCACAATGCAGGCAAGTGTTATGTTCCCTCTCCCTGTGGCTCCACTCATAAGTCGTAAGCGCCGCTTCAGAACTTCATTTAAACACTCAATAACTCATCTAGTTAAAGCAATACAAAATAACAATACAACATAACTTTTATCTGGAGTAAATCTTTTGAACAGCTGGTCCCAGGACAGGAACTGATGCTATGTGTAATTATGCAGAAATCTGTGCGTCACTTTACTTGGCTCATTTATGGATTTTCAAAGATTAAACTATAACAGATATTGAATAAATATTCCTTTAATTTCTTTTCTTTACTGTCCATGGATACATATCCTATATTGGCTTTGTCATTATTTAGCGTTTCTCTGCAGGTAGGCGGGCTGGCTCAGAGTTATGGTCTTGTCCATCCCCAACTGGTCCAGGCAGATTGGCGGTCCTTCCTGGTCCTGATGGAGTTTTTCCCTCTCCACTGTTTCCTTGTGCAGCTTAAGGATGGAGGGGGAGGGTTTATACAGAGAGAAGATTTAATGCAATCTATTGGTTTCCTTAGCTAGGTAATCATTTTATGAATTGGTTTATACAGCATGACTACAGTTAAAAATTGGACTAATGTGGATCATTTCTTTGGACTAAAACTGAATTGTACTGCGTTTGAAGTGTCAAGAGATGACTTTGTTGTGAATTTTCACTGTACAAATAAAGCTGAATTTAATGGATTTTAATCAGTATTCCAGGTCTGGGAATAAAAAAAAAAAAAAACCTAACATAGTGGCGTAAAAAGAATGAAAATGAAAAATAATTTATTTTATAAGGGAAATTTCAAAATTGTGGTAGTTAAAACAACCAAACCAAACTGTGGGCTTGACAAAGCCTCACTGAACATGCTCCGTTGTTTCCTCACCGTGTTGTGTAGAGGATGCGAATAATCGTCTTACTTTCAGCAGCTTGCGCAGCATTCTTTTCTGGGCAGTCAGCTCCAGAGAGCCCCCCAGTAGAGAACCAGCCTTCCTGATCAGTTTTTAGTATCTTCAACTTCTCTGGATTTATCTCCATTACTCCCGCAGTTCTATCCAGTTTCCCTGCTGATGAAAACATCCCCACATCATGATGCTGACGCCACCATGCTTCACCGTTGGCTTTGTTCAAGTTTAGTCTCCTCTGGCCAGAGGACCTTTTTCCTTGTGTTTGGGGGGTCTCCATGTCTTTTTTCTGTCCACTCCTCAATAGAGTTCAGCTCTGTGGAGTGCCCAGCTGAGTGTGGTGCTCTGGACAGATCCAACAGTTTTTCCTTCATCTTTGGTCTCTTCTCTTGGATTAATATCCTCCATGTCCGGTGTGTAGTTTTGGAGGACGGTCATCTCTCAGCAGGTTTGTTGTGGTTTCATCTTCTTCCATCTGGTAGCGATGGAGTTAGTAGAACTTTGTGTAAAGTTTCAGATATTCTTTATAACCCAGCTCTGGATTGTTCTCCACATCTTTGTTCCTGGAACGTTTGGAGATCTCTTTGGTCTTCATGGCATTTCAGCCCGGAGCCTTTCGGATTCAGCGGGGATAAAATTAGGCCATGTGCATCCCAGAATGCACAGAGGTGGATCAGCTGATCATGTAACTTCTGAAGGTAAGAAGGCAACAGGGCTTATTTAGGGGCTTCATAGTAAACAAACAAATGCATCCATAACATTAAATTCTTTTTTTCAAATGATTGTCCTTTGCACAACTTTGTGTGCATCATCAACAGCAACAAGGTTTAGTTAACAGACTGAAGAATTCTGTTAATAGAGAACTTTTACATGTAAAGGAGTCATAATAAACAGTCGTGCACAAAAAATAGGGCTGCCACATACTACTATTTCGATAATCAACTAGTCAGATTACTTTGGCGATTAGTCGGCTAATCGGATCGTATGAAAATTGTTGCATATTTTAAGTACCAGTCAAAGTTTTGGACACTATCTCATTTAATCAAATCGAAAAATGCATCCAAACCTTTGACTGGTACTGTGTGTGTTTATTTACGTACAATTAATATAGAATTTAAAAAATACAACTCAAGAAAAGCTGAACAGAGACAAAGGCAGACAAGGCAGTGGAAGGTAGAGGTGCAAATTTGAGAGGGAAAAACAAAGCTTATAAACTATAAACGATTAGTTGATTATGAAATTAGTCACCAACTTTTTTGATAGTCGATGATTAGTCAATCGATTAATCGTGGCAGCTCTAATGTAAAAGAATAAATCCTGCAGTCTTAACTGACATATGTGAGACAAAAAAGAGACTTATTTAACTGAACATAGAACTTGTTTTATTGGATTTACAGAAACATCAAGGAAATGATAACAGAACAAGTAAATAAAAGCATCTTTGCCTTCAGGTGTGCAAGAGTTTTAAACACAAAATAACATTTGCATTAACTGTATCAGCTGAATATCAATTTAATACTTTTCTCCACTGGGAAAAAAAACAAAAAAAAAAGCAAACAAAAACTCTGTTACATTTAACTGTTTGGCTTTTCTAAGCAAACCACAGTTCCTGGTCACTGGTAGAAAACTGCATGAAACCTGGGAGTCAGCTTCATGCAGCATCTAGCTGACGTCTGATTTATCCTCAGCATAAGCAGACTTTTCTCAGACACTTCCTCCTCATACAGTCAGTGCAGGAAGTGGTAGTCAACCAGCTGATTGTAGACCAGTGTGTGTGTGTGTGGTGAGAATGTCCTTAAACTTTGTGTCGTTACTGGTTGTTCAAATCATGAAAGTAAAGGTGGTTCCTTCAGGTTTCCTCATAAAGACACACTGCAAAAACTCAAATCTTGGCAAGTATATTTTTCTAATTTCTTGTCATAAGCAAAAAAATAAATAAATAAAAATCTGCCGATGGAAAGACAAAATTTTCTTGAGAAGATTTCGTGAAATAAGAAGCATTGTCTGAAAAACAAGTTCTTATATCTCACTGAAATGTTTCTCTTTAAGTAATTTTGTCTTATTTTGAGTGTGATGAGATATTTTGACTAGAAATTAGAAAAATATACTTTCTAAGATTTTAGTTTTTGCAGTGCATGAAAATGGATTATATAAAATGATGTAGAGAAAAATGAGCTGTGAACCTTTACTGGGATCAAAAGGAGTGGATTCAGTAGGTTTAGGTATTTCAGTGGTCAGAGGGGTCTCATTCCCTAGTTATGGCTAATTGCCATGTACACAAGCACTTTGTAAACCTTTTATCCCAGAGCAGTGTGGGGGTGTGGATACACCCAAGACAGGTCACCAGTCCATCCCAGAGACTAACAACCATTCACGCTCACTCCTAGGAAGAATTTAGAGACACCAGTTAACCTAAAATGTGTGTTTTGAGATTTTAGAGGGAAGGTGAAGGACCCAGACAGAACCCAAACATCAAAGATGGGCAATTCCGGTCATGGAGGACCGCCATCCTGAAGGTGTTCGGTTGTTTCACACACCTGATTCATTGTGCAAAACTAACAAGCTATTAAATCTGAATCAGGTGTGTTGGAGCAGGAAATGTATATTATCTGTAGCATCCTGGCCCTGGAGGACTAGGGGTAGTCATCCCTGATATAACAACAGTTAACCCAACGTTGATGTTTTGGACTGTAGCAGAAAGCTGGAGAACCCACAGATACACAGGGAGAATATGGAAACTGTAGACAGGAAGAAGGTCCACACCAGAAAGCTTCTTGCCGTGAAGTACTGTGGAGCAACTCTTCATGGCACTGAAAAGACTTACTCAACAAATAAAAACAAAGTTCACAGCTGTCTAGAAAACAGTTTTAGTCACATGTCCAACTGAAATTAGCTGTTATTACTAATTTTCTCCTCTAATTCTGACTGGAAATCTTTTCTAAATAAAGAGTCCAAATTTATCATTCAACTATAACTTAAAATATATTTCCATAAATTGCAAAAATAATAAATAATATTAATATTGAGATATTTCTGGACTTAAATGTAAACACAAACTCTTTAAAGACTTAAGGAACAACTTTTATTTTTTTTCAACCTGGACCTTATTTCTAGGAATTTACTTCGGTATCACTCTGACACCTTCGGATGCTTTTTAGATTAGTTGCCATTATATCCGGAGCAGAATGAACAGGCCTCTCTTTAAGGCATTATCTGCAACAAAACTCCTTAATTTCACCAATACTTTAAGAAGAATGAACGAGCACTATTGTCCTGAGTTCAGATTTAGCTTGCTTTTCTCTGGTGAGCTGTTGCTCTGTCAGCTGTGCTGTGGCGGCGCGTGGTCAGTAGACGTGTAGAGAATATCCCCAATAACTACACCAAGCCAAATATGAACTCGCATGAATGAAATATTAGTGAAAATAACAAGTTTTGCTGCAAAAAATAGTTTATAGAAGATCGCGACTTATCTAAATAGCATTCGAAGATTTCAGTGATACTGAGAAAGTTGAAATATGCTAAAGTTATCCGCTAAACTCCAGCTGACTCAATCATGTGTGATGTGTGCAGAAGTTTTCATCGTCATGTTTCTGTCTTCACACGTTCATTGTCTATTGCAGGAAGCAGGAAGAACAAGTCTGGACACTGACAGGACATTCAGGTCAGACTCGCACTGTTATTTGATAAACGTGACTAGCAACTGTTTTTTTAATGAGAAAAATCTACCAGTTATGAACCCTGACTTCAGAAATCAGTTTATCCATCATTCTAATACATCATTCTGATCATTCTTTTATCTGCAGTTGCAGCTTCATTTCTGACAGAAAAGGCAAACTCAAATATTCTCAATGTGAACATGGTGATCAGCAATATAAACGTTTTTAGACCCAGAGCACCATCCTGAAAAGACTGGTTCTGGTTACCAACCATCACAATATTGATAAAACAAAACAAACAAAAAAAAAAAATCGCAGACATGAACAGCTCAGTTATCTGGAAATATGCCAGCTGTTAAAACTATCAATGTTTTACTGCTGGAAATTAAGAAAGAAAATTGCTCAGTAAACATGTTAATTGAGCCCAACATTGTTTCCAACCAACAAAACGAAGAAGAAAGTTCAAATATCTGAACCAGCTGGAAAACCTCCATCCTGACATTCCAGTGACCTCCAGAAACCTGATCCAGTAATGAGAGTGCAGAGGTACAGCAGTCTGAGGTAGGGCTGCCACAAACGATTATTTTGTTAATCAACTAGTCACAGATTATTTTGGCGATTAGTCGACTAATCGGATCATATGAAAATTGTAGCATATTTAAAGTACCAGTCAAAATTTTGGACACTTTTTCATTGAATCAAATCAAAAAACGCATCCAAACCTTTGACTGACAGTGTGTGTTTATGTACAACTAATATAAAATTTTAAAAATTAAATTCAAGAAGAGCTGACCAGAGAGAAAGGCAGACAAGGCAGTGGAAGGTACAGCGGCAATTTTGAGAGGTAAAAACAAAGCTTATAAACAATAAACGAGTCGATTATGAAATTAGTTGCCAACTATTTTGATAGTCGACGATTAGTCGATTAATCGTGGCAGCCCTAGACTGAGGTGTTCACCAACATCTCCAGACACCAATCTAATGATATTTGAAGGGATCTGTGAACCGCTGTAGAAAGATCCCCCATCATGACCCCTTGTCTAAAGCACCTATAGTTACTCCTGGCCCTGGACACTCCAGGCCTTCATCCTCATCACCCTCATATTCTGGTCAACTACTTTAATCAAAGATAAAAATAAAACCAATGACCGATACGACAAATGACTTAATCCAACAACTGAACATTCTAGCTTTTTAAAACACACCTAAAAATACAAATATAACTTCTGTAATTGTTGGATGGATTCCTCCCTCCCCCCAAACTCATATGGAGGAAGAAATCATGGAGTCAGACACACAGCAAAGCAAGAAAAAAAAAAAAAAGACTCGAGGAAAAGAGATTCTTACAGATCTGAATGGATGTCACTGACTGAAAAGATGATGATGTCCAGAAGTGGAGAGGATCAGACAGACACTCTTTACTTTTTAGAAGGTATTTTAACAGAAAACATGTTATTTTCAGTTAGCTATATGTGGATCAAAAACAAAAGTTTTAAAACGGAAACAAGAAGTGATGAAAGCATCAGGACAAAATGTCTACTGTAGTTCAGGTTGAATAAAGTCCAAACTTCAGAAAACTTTAGAAATTGCAGAATCTGATCTGAGTCAGGTGTGCTAGAGCAGGGCAAAGCTAAAACCCGTCAGCCTGCAGTCCTGTAAGACCCATTCTGGACACCGCTGATCGACTGTGATTGACTGGTGACCTCTCCAACTAGCTGCTGGGATAGGCTCCACAACCCAACACCCTGCAGTGGAATGGGTTATGTGCACGACTCCACTATTTCCTGAACTTAGTAGTTCTCCTCTGTTTCCTGTCTTTCATTATTGGGCAAACTGATTAATCCAGGCGTGTCTGACCTTAGTAACTGGCCAGACACACCTGTATTAATCAGTTTGCCCAATAATGAAAGACAGAAAACAGAGGAGCACTACGAAGTTCTGGAAGTAGTGGAGTCATGCATATATCCCATACAGTATGTGGGTTTTGATCAGGGAGGGAGGGATGAACAGAAGGATGGATGGATGGGTCATTTTGATGTGTAATGCAACCAGAGAGTTCAGCTGTTAAATTAAATAGATTAGAATCGTATGTGTGATTTAATCGATCAGAAAATAATATACAAGCATCAACTCCATCAGCATGCTGTGATGACAGGGACTGGTGGATGACTAACCAACAAACCAGAGTATGACTAATGGACAAACTAGTAGACCAAGAACAGACTGACTAGTGGACAACTATTGGACAAATTGACCGCTTTCCTGTCTCCTAACCCACAGTTATGAATCACTATTTATCCAAATGAGTTCTTTGCTTTGTAAAAGCTTTCTGCACCTGGAAACAGAAACTAACTGACCTGCTGAGGTTATTTTGTGAATTGGTCCGAGTTGAATGAACGAGGAAAAATATAATCAAGATCTCTCTCTGTTCTCAGACTGCAGAAACATTTCCAACATTTGTCAATTCTTAGAATATTTTTCTTTTTTCAATGATGTCAAAAATCCTACTAACTTGTTTTATATACAATGATAGAGAAACAACATTTTGGTACCATTTTGTTGACCTGTCCCAACATTTCTACAACTGAACAGTTAACTGTGTCATTCATGAAAACACGGAAAATTAATGGAGAAACCTTTTGTTCCAAAGATGTGGGTAGACAGAAAAATATGAAAGCAGAACAATCCCTCCTTATATTTTAGTTTTTACCAAGAAAACAGGGAACAGCTAAAGCTGACGACAATGAAGGTGACCTCTGGGCCTCCGACAGCCACCTGATCTCAACCTGATCAACATGGTGGCGATTTGTCTCTGTGCTCTAGTCGCTGTCACTGCAGCTGTCAGATATCACGTACTGGTCATCTTCTCCTGTATTCTCTACAAACCACAGACCTGGAGATAAAAACACATTAAACACACAGTTTAAGATATGCAGAATGTTTCATTTTTTTCTTACAAACTGATGTTTCTTCATGTTTCTTAAGCCTCACCATGTGCTGCTTCATCCTCATCGTCAAAGTGCTCCATGTCATAACTCACAAAAATATTCTGTAGAAAGAAATCACCTTTAAAATAAATATTCTTCTGTAAAGCTGCATCATCGATTCATTTCACTGCATAAAAAAGCCTCCACTTCAGTACCTTGGTCCTTATGAGTTTGTCCCAGTTCCCTGGCTGCTGCTTGACCAATTTGAGAACGGGCTCATTCGACTTCATCTCCCAGCTACAACAATCTGCAGCGATGTTCTGGTGAAGGTCCAGGTCCGCTCTGTAGGACCGACCGTTGACTCTTCCACTAAACATATAAGGAGAGACCACGTCAGCATACGCCAGAGCAGCACCTCTCTGATCAGAGTCGACTCGACCCGTTCAGGACCAGTTCATCAGGTCTGCCCACCAGAGCATAGCTGAGCTGTCAAAGTCTTTGAGGCCTTAGATTGGAAACTAGGGATGCATGGTACAATGATACCAGTATGGTGCTGCATTACTAGAGCTTTGAAAACGCTATTATACCAGCATTTAAAAACGAACAATACTTTTTTCTTGTTTTTTTTAATGCAAGTGATTTGGTAAATTGGAGCCTGTCTCTTTAAGCAGGGCGAGGCCAGGGAGTGTGAAGTAGTTGCCAAAGTGGAAATGTAAGGTGAAGACAACACAAGACAACCAAGCAGTTTTGTTCCTTGACTTCAATCAGGACCGACAGGTGACAGGGCCTAATGTTGTTTACACCAGTCCACTCACTGCACTGTTATGTCAAAGAAAGCACAAAGCTTCTCCCAGTCCAGCAGTAAACCTACAGCAGCCTACATACACAGAGCCACAACATCTTCATGGCTAAAAAATGCTTTTTGAAAAACATTTTTTAAAGCTATATTACATTCTTGAAATATTTGAACACAGCGTACACAAATGAACTGATGTTACAGCATTGTTTTCCTGCAATCGTAAAGTTTCATGTTCGTGATAAATATGTTTTATGTTACACAAACAAGGTGTCACGAGAAAGCAGAGACTTTGCTGATCACAAAGATGTCTGTTTTATTACTGTGGGACAAAAACTCTGGGTAGTAGCTCCCGAAATCACAAACCATATCTTATTTGGGCTGAGCAATAAGGACCAAAAGTCATATCCCGACATATTTAGGTTGAATATCAAAATACAATATATATCCCAATATTCTTATCACTAATGTTTAGTTACAAATATGACAAGTCAAAAGTAGTTTTATTTAAACCGGCTGAATGAAATAATGCTCAGCTGTTCACAAAACAATAAAATGTTAACATAAATACTGTATAACAAACCCACAGATGCAAATAACGAACATTACAAAAGAATTAAATATGACAGACTCTAGTAAGGGCAGCATTTATATAAAAAGACAAAAACATTGAACTCCGTATATCAATGCAATATGGTCCAATTGCAAATCACATTTAAAAATATGCATTTTTTATATCGATATCTCGCCCAGCCCTTTGTCTTACTTTTGTTGTTTTGTGGTCAAAGGTTTAATTCCAGTTCTAAAAACTGCTGTGTTCTCCTCTAAATCTGCCTTTATCTGAAATGAATCATGAAGGTCCAAGTAGTTTCCATGAAGATGAAGGTTTTTTTTTTTTTTTTCTTTCTTTTTTAAAATTGTGAAGTATTCACTCTTCCCATCATGAACTGTCTTGGTCTTCACTTCTTTCTGGAAGCTCATGGTGTTTCTAAAGCCGTTTTCCCACTGAAATTAGCGGGTTTTCACGGGTTTTTCAAACGTGCGTCAACCTGCTCATAATCGGCATTAGGCTGCTTTCCCATTGACAAAAAAGGCCGGGTTTGATCACCTGCTGGCAGCTGCGTGTCCTCTGATCCCACTGCTGTATGTCTGGTGACGCCATCACGCTGGCGTTGTTTTGGCTTGTTATATCACACGTGATTGGCGCGATGTTGTGACGTACGCACGTTGCGCTCAACGTCGTCGTGTAAATTCGCGGGTCAACCCGGGACTGGTGTTCCCACTGCATGCCGATCGGAGCCGAGCCGCTTGAAGGCGATTTTAACCTGCGTTGCTTGCCGAGTCGTTTGACGTGGGTCGAAGCGGGCCGATGAGTCAATCCCACTGCCACTAAAAGCCGATTGTTCACGGGTTAAAACGTGTTTTTTGGCCAGTGGGGAAGGGATATAAGGTGAATTTGGGGGCTATTCATTGATACTCCTGACTGACCATTGATAGGTGTCCATCATCAACATTGGCCGATGGCTTCCTGAAAAATTCACATGCGCAACACCTTAATTAAAACATCTGGAAAACTGCTCAAGTTTACACTTTTACTTTATACTATAGCACAGTTTCTCAGCAGGCATTATTTTACTCATTCCAAGGACTACTTTACTCATCCAGAAGACTATTAGCAATTCCTTCACTGTTCCCAGATGACTTGGGCTGCTACCCTCGGCTTTTCTTTTAAAGGGGATAACCATTTACATTTTCTACTGTGTTCCAGATGATTTTACCCTGACACAACACATATCTTGATTCTGACACTTCTGTAGTGATCTCACATCTCAGGTTTCCTTTGAAACCAAGATTATACATGCAGCCCTTGTAGTTGGTTAAGTCACACACAGGCTGGCCATGCTACACAGGTACCAACATTCAGGAATGTTCTGTATAAAAAGTGAAAAGTGGAGAAAACGACCAGGAATCTATGAGAGTCAGATTTTCACAGACCTGTAAATGACTCTGTCCGGGTAGAAATCACAGTGCTGACTCTCCGGGTTCATCAGCTTCACCGTCACAATCACAGAGTCGGAGGTCTGGTACCAACGGACCTGAGGGTGGAAACTGGAACCAACCAGAGAGGCAGAGGACATCCAATCAGAGACATTAGAATGTCACAAGTCATGGTCCTGTTTCAGGGTAACCAATCAAACATTTCGACCTAAACCCACTGTTCAAACAGAGTAAAGAGAACCAGCATGTTTTTATACACAATGTTGGAACTCAGTAGTTTGTTGTTTAATGTTTCAAAAGGACAAATGTTTAACATTCTGGATTCAAATCCCTCTTTCTGGATGTCTCGTACAGATGTTATGATCAGCTGTTATGTACCTCTTTGTCAAGTTATCATTGATGACTTGTTCTCCGTTTCTGTGATCATCACCTTCATGAACACCTGTAAGCACACACAAGTTACTTTTTAGAAACTAACCACCAGGTTTCACTGTCAAAATGACAACAATAGGGCTGCAACAATAAGTTGCCGTTGTAGACAATGAAAATGGTCAACCACAAATTTAATTGTTGACCATTGTTGGCAAAATAAAAAGGGGGGTTGGGGGAGGCAGTGAGACATCACCTTCTTTCCTATCTCTGCTCGGAGTTGTACATGTGCAATAGAGTAAAAAAGTGTGCATCACTTTGGAGACTTCCTTTTGTTTAAATGTGCTGTATAAATAAAGTGACTGGACTGGATTGTTTAGAGTTCAGCAGCAGGCAAACAATATGGTGGCGGACCAGGGAAAGAAATTGTGAGCAAAGAAGTTTAAAGTCTGAGACCACTTCTTATAAAACTAATAATTCATACCCTCCTATTAAATAAGAAAAAAAAAGCTACCAGGGAAATAAGTTGAAATTGAAAAAAGTATTAATACATGAAAATGTTTAATAGAAATTTACATAAATCAGGCTGTTGTGAATTGAATTAATTTGATTTAGGAAAGTAGTGGTGATATCCAGCTCTAATAATTACACATCTTTAACTGGCTGAAATGATAGCAGGGTGTTTATACCTCTACAATGAAAACTTCTGACTATATAGTATAAAATCGCTTGATTTTACCATTTTCACAGATGCTCAGGCAGGAAGTAGGATTACTTTTGCAGAGTTTTCTTCCATCATTGAAGCTGTGGGTTGAATCAAAGTTTAGTGTCAGTTTATATTTATGGTCTGGACAAAAGTTTTATCAACATACTTTAGTTTTTTTTTTTTTTTTACATTTTTATAGAAAAACAACAACAGTGCTATGATGATACAGGAGGAAGAATCAACTTAAAGAAATCAAATCAAATCAAACTTTATTTATAAAGCACTTTTCCTGCCAAAGGCAACCCAAAGTGCTTTTCAAGACAATAAAAACAAAATCATTTTTAAAATAAAAAACAGGCCTTCACACACCCAAGCACAAAACACAGCAGACACAAAACTACTGATACCAGACCTGTCCATCTGTTCAGGTGGGTTGATGTCTCTCTGCTGGTCCATCCGTATCTGGTGATAACAAGCTGAAATGTCGTGGATTGGAGGTGCAGCAGGTTCCTTGAACAGGGACTGGTTTGTCGAAGTCATCTTTGTAGATATCTCACATGGCTCCAGGTGAGGAGGGTTGAGGGCAACAACCTTTCTGACCTCAGCAGCTCTGAATGAGTCAGCCAGAATTTCCTCCTCTGCTTTGATCCGAACCTCCAAGCATGAACCATTACTCCTGCAAGCACAATCAAAACAATGTTCAGACTGAGATCATTTTTACACTGTCACTATCAGAGGTGACATTGTTTAAAAAACAAAAACAAAACAAAAAAAACAGTATTTCTAAGAGTAGTTAATCTATAAAGAAGAAACTGCTCTTAGTTCTCTACATTGGGTAACACTCCACTCCTTACATTTTCATCATTCTTTCAGTTAGATGTGGTTTGTGTCTGAAAGATGCTGACAGTAAATCTGCCACATGACTGTTTCACCAATCATATGCAGGACATGCAGTCACAAGACCACACATACAAACCATGGCCATGAAGTCTTACCTATAGATCATTAATAAAGAGGGATGAACCCTCTGCTCACATCGCTCATTAGCTTCTGAAGAGCTTAAAGTGAAGCCAGTTGGGTGTCCCTATCATCACCATTTTCGCAGCGTTGCAAGTGTTGTCACTCCCCGAAAAATATAATGACTGACAGCCGACGTAATCTGGGCTAAATGGTAGTCTGAAACTAACAGGAATTAACAAAACTTAGTCCCCCAATCGGCGGGCTAAAGGTAAGGCACATTCGGGTTTGCTGTTAGCCGTCTAAAAACCATTGTTGTGTTACTCTGCTACTGGCTGCTGCCTTCCTGAGAGCAAACAGGGAGCAAGGCAAAAGCGGCCAGCAGACCGGACATGCCCCCAATTATGTGTAATTTAAAAATCAAATGACATCCAAACAAACAAGTTATAAAAAAATTCACACCCCCCTCACAGTTGACATAAAAGAAAACTTGATCTATTAAGCCTAAAATGATTTTTCGACTCAGGCTGTAAACATGTTTATTTCTGCTGTGAAGTTGGTCTTTTCAACATGGGAGTCTATGGGGACTTGTTCATTTTTTGGAGCCGGTCCCTGGTGGACACATCACAACTGCTCCTGGCGTTCACGTGGAGTTGAAAGAGCACACATACACAGATGATCCACTTCTGTCACTGGACAGAGAGCACGCCTCAGAAAACTTGTCAGACAGCTAAAGAGAAGACACCAATCAAATTCTGCCAGGGAGATGAAGATGGAAACACTGTATCTCCAGTGAGGAGCAGCAGGAGTATTTCTCCTGCCCCGAGGTTACGCTGAAAATGTCATGCTCATCACGGGACAACACAGCTGATCAAGCTTCATGGTAGGAATTTCTGATTCATAAAGTAGATTCAGTCTAAAGCAGATTCAGTAGTATTTATAAGTTTTATCAATGTCAGCACCTTGAGATATTAAATTTAACAAAAGTTATGAATGAAACAGATGTAATCCCCAAGAAAAAAACACTTTACTGCCCGAGATTCATGAAGTTGTCAGGAGTGAAGTTCACACACAAAGCTGAGGTTATTTTTCTGCTTCTGAAGTTATAATCCAACCACTTCTGGCAAGTCGATTCGTCCAGTACAACAAAAAGAACTCACACTGAACACAACCACATTTTTCCCAACTTGCCGTCCTCTAGAGCTAAAAAAAAAAAATTTATAAAATTTTTTTTTCCTGAACTCTGGAGCAAACGTCTTCTAGCTGATGGCTGTTTGTCTCTGAGGAAATCTTCCTGCAGGCTGTTAGTTTCTTCCTCAGAGAGTGTTTCTGTTCAACAAAGAGGGCGTCTTTCTACGATGCTGCGCATGCGCGTTTGTCGCTTCATGATTGGTGCCACCTCATTGCGTCTACCGGTGTCTGTCAGTTATGTTAAGGAAGCTACACCTTGGCCTGAATATTCATATATAGTATTCAAATATGCACGAATGAAGAAAAAACAGCAGGTAGGCTAACTGTTAGTCAAGCTATCGTTCGTTACCAGTGATCTGATGTAAAATAAAATAAATGCTATAGTGAGACAGGGATATGATGGGAAAGATGAAATGAAAACAGCCTGCAGGGTTGAGAGGGCGAACGCAGCGTTTGGTGTAACCGGACCCCGCCGTGGAAAACAGGGAGTCCCGGTAAGAAATAGTCTTTATGACTGTCATTTCAGACCAACCCTGCTGCAGAGTTGTTCTTCATCATCAGGCTGTGGGAAGGGGATTTATGAGTGTTGCCATTTGACGTGTGTTCAATAAGAGGCTCAAAGTAGGAATGGAGGTGGAGTTCGTAAGGATTGATGCCGCAGATCACCTGGCTGGTCAGGAGAGGTCAGGCTATAGGCGGTAAAGTTAAAAACCTTCAGAGTAGCTTCAGGCTTTAGTCTCTGGACCTGTAGCTTCCCGGACTCCGAGTCTTCTGATCATTTTCCTAATTTTCTCTACAAAATGCTTACTACATGAGACTGCGACCAAATGGTTGCATTTTGCAACTAAAATGTGAGACAATACGAGTAAATTTTTCATGTACTTGCGTATGTGCGACCAATAAATCTGCCGTTTTTTGTTTTTATATGTTTCGTCTATTTAACGCATTTAGTTGCTGACAGAATCATTGGTCAGTAAAGGAGCACACTGGTTTCGTGTACGGCGCCGCCTCCGGAGCTAAACACGGCTGTTTTAGTCAAAAGTTTACTTCACTCCAGGCCGCCATACGCCAGAAGCGTCTCATCGCAGTGTCTCCATTTTTGACGAAGCATGGTTCCAGAAAGCGTCACGCTCTCAGCAAAAAGACAGAAAATCGGACACGGAAGCAGGTAAATTTCAGAATAAAAGCCCCCTGCAGATTTGAGTTCCTGACCTACAGTATGTACAGTAAATATCATGTCATTGCCAGTGACACCAGGTAAGCAGTCAGTCGGTCAGGAGGTCTCAGTGTTTTTAATCATGGACCATCATTGTTATGGAGTGACCTTGCAATTTTGTCCTCCATTCCTAGTCCCATTATCATAATTTATTTATCATTAGTTGTTTGTTTTTTGGGGGGTTGTTTTTGTTTTGTTTTTTTTACAGTTGAATGGAATGAGTCTGGAGTTGAATGATTTTCATAGGAAAAATACTTAATTACATAAATAAATAATTTGAGAGGTAAATTTGTCTTGTCCTTTTTCTCTTTTGCTGATCTGAAAACTGATCCGATCCATGACTCAAACCATGAACTGATCTGAAGTGTGAGTTCATTGATCCGTTGCACAACCCACAAACATGCCAGGAACACAAAATTTGCCGATAAAACTGGCTCCAACAACTAAAACATGACACTTTGAGTGAACACAGAGCCATTTGAAACATAAATGTCCCATGACCTGTAAACATTGTAGTTTTTGCATTTATTGTTCAGGATCAGTAATAAATCATACATAAATCAGAAATTGCAGTTACTTTAGTAGTTTTTTCACCAAATGCTTTCTTAATTCCAACTTGAAAGTTTTTGAATGACTACTTTTTACTTCTTTTTGAGTAATGTTAATTTGAATGCTACTTTTATTCAAAAACAGCTGTTGGCTACTCAATCAACCCTGATGTTTGTCAGCTATGTAAAAAAAAAAAAAGAAAAAAAAAACAACTTTAGTGTTTACTGAATGCAACTTGTAAATCATAACTTATAACAAACATTTTTCTGCTATTCTATGATCGTATTTTCTTACCCAGACATCAAAGCTGGATCGTCGCCACTGCTGGCTGGACCATCTTTACACAGAGTTCTGAGCAGGTCCACGTGCTCTGGGTTACTGACTCCCATCCCAGTGTTCAAAATCTCAGACTGGACATTATACTCATTGATAAAGGCTTTCAAACCTGGAAGCTGGGTGACCCGGACCTGGAAAAAAAAGGACAAACATAAACAACAGTTGTAACACATACAGGACACCAAATCTTTACTGTACTTCAACAGCTCTAACTATGGTTTAATCCTATGGTATGATAACAAAAATAAATAAATAAATACAGATAGATAAATAAATCAATTTTAGATAAAAATAAATGATTTTAAATAAATCTTTTATTGGTCTTATTGGACCCTAGCAAAAACTTTGGGATCTGTAAGTCTAATTATTTGACATAGTACCACTATAGGCATTTGAGCTTGAAAAGTTTACATACCCTCCCATTAAAGAAAAGGCTAAATTTACTGTAGTAATTAAAATAAGAAACTGCAAAAAGTAATAAATAAAATTGACCAAATCATTATTTAGTAGAATAAAATATCGATTTTGAATAGTGGTTAAAAAAAATAAAAAATAAAAACTGCCCCAGACAAATTAGAGCACCTTGTTCATGAACAGTGGCCCAAAATACCTGTCAACAGGTGCAGAAGTCTGATTGAACATTACAGAAAACACTTGGCAACAGAATTTTTTTTCTTTCTTTAAAGTGCCAGTAGCATGAAATTCCCGGTGACTTTTGGTCCCTTTTTAGTCAGATTCTAAGTACCTTAATCCTGTATAAAAGGATCGCTTGCTATAATTCAGCCTTGTTGTAGAATAGCAGGCACTACTAGTTAGCACTACTGTTAGCACTGGCATACAATCAATTAATAGTTAACAGTTAAGATATATTAGACTGACTGGTTCTGCACGTTAGATCTGTCTTTGTCTGACCAGAGTGGTACAGAAACAGTGATGATGGTGATGATGATGAACGACTGATTGCAAACCCAAGTCAATGTGCGCAGCCAAATACACGTGGGCACAAAGGGAAGAATTATAAACTGGAATCATCACAAACATCAGTTTCCTTCAGAGATAAAAGACACGAACATGATGAGAAGCGTTTATTAGAAACTAATAATAGCAGTTATAACCAGGCAGACCTGAAGCTCCTCTCCTGGGGAGGAGACAGAGCTGCAGGGAGATTTTCTGTTAGTTATTTATATCAGTCGAGCACATTCCTGCATAATGAAATCCATCCACAAGCTTTTCAGTGGGGAGGGCAAAAAGATTGGTGTTCTCCTTTGTACACCAGGTACAGAGCAGTTCCGATGCGAACTGGATGCCATGCTGTCAGTTTGTTGTCGTAGGTCTCAGAGGGAGGGACTTGGAGAGTATAGGGAGGTAATTGGCTGGAAGTCAATGTAGTATGTTGCGCTAGGAGTAAATATGCCAAATTGCCAGTCACAGACCTGCCAATATTGGAAAATTTTTATGAGTACCACCCAAGGGGCAAACTCCGCCTCAGAACAGTGAAGCTCGCTTCCTCGTTGCAAATAGTGTAATCCTCCCTTCATCCGCTAGGGGCTGGCTCCAAGAGCGAGCAAATCCCCATAGACTCCCATGTTAAAAACGCCAACTTCACAGCAGAAATAAACAGGTTTACAGCCTGGTTCAAAAAATCATTTTAGGTTTATTAGGTCAAGTTTACCTTCATGTCAACTGTGAGGGGGGTGAATTTTTTTATAACTCATTCGTTTAGATGTTATTTATTCTTCAAATTACACATAATTAAGGGCGTGTCCTTATGATTGACATGCGGCAGACCGGAAGCTCCGCCTGCCGACCGGAGGCTCCTAGTTAGCTCCTTCTTTGCTCTTAATAAGGTCTCAGTTTGTTACAGAGTCGCACAACGGCGGTGTTTAGTCAGCGAATTGCAAGTCTAAGCATGTCTTACCTTAACCATGCCGCTTAGGGGGCTTATCTTTGTTAGCTCCTCTTAGTTTCGTGTTAGCTCAGTTAGCGTTTAGCCCACAGTACGTCAGCTGTCAATCATTTGCCCCGCGGCCGCGCTGTGCCCATTTTAGTATTTTCCTGGAGTGACGACGTACGTGACACGGCAAGATGGCGACGGTAAGACACGCCCACCTGGCTTCACATTTCTCTATTCAGAAGAGACCGGAAGCTACGTCCAGTAATTATATACAGTCTATGGTACCACCTATGACCGGGGGGGGGGGGGGGGGGGGGGGGGGGGGGCGTTCTCAAAATGAACTTTACTGTTCATCAGTGAAGTTCTGTTTTGGGAGGGACAAACATCTATTTTTGACATGGGCAGTGACATTTATCCACTTAAAAACATGGTTTCTAAACAGAGCACACAGATCGGTCTGTGATGGAAAGTTTGTTTAAAATACAAACTTTACAGGAGCAGAATATGGAGCATGATCAGACAGAACAAAAACAAGGAGCTCAACCACCATGATAAATCATGTACATGCAGATCTGCTCATGTCACACATCTAAAAGACAGCTGTTCTGATTACATGTAGTGTCACATGGAATAACCAAATCAGAATAGATCATTTTAACATTACATGGAATAGATGAATAGGCTATCTATTTCAAGTAAAAACGAAATAAAATTAATGACATGGCTTCATTACTTAAAATTCAGTATTCATGCAGTAAGCTAATTAATCTTACCACAGAAACAATCCCACATTTTAATTAAAATACACCATTACAATACCAAAACTTTAAAATGTATAATCACAAAGTTCTTGTCAATTTTTTCCTATTGTTTATGAGTTATTACTGATGTATGAGGTATTTTACAGATAAAATGTTTAAAGTTGAGCTGTTTTAACTTCTGCAATCATTATTTTATTTCATACTGAGCAACATGAATCAGGCAGCTGTAGATAATAATGGAGCAGCCTGAACATTCACTAACATTAAAAACAAGTTCTTCTTTCCTCCCTTCACATCTTCTCCACCATCGCCATCATCATCATCATCACGTTGCCCCCGCTCATTTGCTGGATGCCGCTAACAATGACAACATTGTGCTGCTGCTGACTGTGTTGCTACTGAAAAGTCGCAGCATTTAGCAGTTTCAGCTGGTGATTCTCAGCGGGCCCGTGTGCGTCACTACCCCGGCTACACGGCTATCTCCTGGACGGACTTCACCGCGGGGACGAGTCGACTCGCTGCGGAGGTCGGATATGGGGCAATATCGGCATATCTTTCATACGTTTTACTTAGTCTTGAGATGTTTTGGAAGTGAACGTAATATTTTACACCATATGAAAGTAAAGCGGGTCATACACAGCTTACCTTCTCCATCATTAGTCGCCAGGCTGGCTAAACCTAACACGCTGTGTGGCGCCTCAGATTTAAACGGACAGCAGTGAGTGGGGGCAGAGCCTTGGAGGGGGAAGCGAGGGGCAGCAAAGATGAAACACTATTGGTTCGTAGAGACTCTCTTCTCTAGCTCTCTACAGTGATTGGTTACTAACGCTTCACGATGCTGCTCCATCCTACGATTAGTTGTGAATACAAGATACGCATATTTCCTACAGAATTCACGTATCAGCAGCTTTTTCCGTAGTTTTGAGAGGAAAGCCGTACCAGCGTATTTAGAGGTCAAATTGCGTACCTGTTACGCAAAATGCGTACATGTTGGCAGGTCTGCAGTCAGCTCGTTTGTGAATGCTTTATTTGCTATGTAGGCAGACACCCAGGGAAAAAAGGAAATACTAATCTATAATTCAACCCCTTAGGGAACATAGGCAGGCTGGGGAAACTAAGACATATGATCAAAAACCTAAAAAAAATGCAAATTTCATGCCAGGGGTACTTTAATGGGACAGTATGTAAACTTTCAAGCACAACTGTATTTGACCGCATGACAATGGATGGTTTAAAAACAAAACGAAACAAAACGAAACAAAAAAAAAAAAAAAAAAAACAACTTACCATCGGATCAACAAAAACAGTGTTTCCCAAGCTGAGAACAATTCTGGCTCGGTGTTTTAGACCTTGGATCTTTTGGCTGATTGCTCTGATAACCTGAAACACAGGAAAATGTATTCATATGTACAACTGGCACAAGTGAGTTAATGTGGAGGAAACACTGTATTTGCATGCACGCACACACACACACACACACACACACGCACGCATGCACAGTATATATGTTAGGGGTGTCAACGTTTATAATTTTTTTCTACATGTTTAATCTGGACTTCTAACTACTGTCGTGTACACAGTTACACGTCAGAGATGAATAATCTTTAGGTTGCAGACAGTGACGTCACCTACGCATCCCACCGTACTCCCGCTGTCATACTGAACTCAGAGCAGAACACACTGCAGTAGAGCCAAAGTGATGTTATGGATATCAGGGTTACCTCTACATGCAATTGATCGTGGCGCACCGCCACACCTTCAGAATAATGTCGATTTTTTTACCTTTTTTTATGTTGTTTTATGTTTATATTAATGTACATTATCACATGAAATGTGATTTTGGCACAAAACATGGTGTTTTTCATGAAATGTGACGCTACGCTGACTTCAAATACCCTTATTTTGAGAAACCAACACCGGAGTCACCACTTGCCTGTCTGTCAGCTGGCTGTGGCTCGGGAAAGAACAAGACTAGTGGAGAGACGACAGTGTGACGTGGAGGAAGAGAAAAGGGTGAAAGAAAGGTACCAAAACTAGGTTATATTTGATTTGGGTTGGGCAAGTATCAATGGGAACCGGGACTAACTCTGCGATTCTCCCGGAATCATTAAATTTCTTAAATTTCGATCCTTATTTCCGATGCCCAGTCCACCGAACACAACAGAATCCGCTTTACGTTTGTTAGTACCAAGTTTCTGGGACACCCGATTACGCTGATGTACACAGCGCAACTCAGCATCTTTGATGCTAAAATTTAGCGAGTTTTCGGACTCTCTGATGACTTTCTTTTAATAAAACCACAAGCACCAAGTCTTGTGACACTTTCTGGTCTTATTGGAGCCTTTTGAGACCGACGTAAAAGAAGGTTTAGTTTACTGTGCGCAGCCGCGGCCTCTCCCCCGTCTCGTAGCACACAGTAGAGGCTGCGGGAGCTGCAGAGCAGACACAGCAGCATCCAGAAAAGCCAGCACTGCTGCAAGACTGGACATCCTATAAACAACATCTGCTAGTTGGAGCCTTCAAGGTAAAATGAGAATTGAAGCAAGAGGGGAATTGTATAGAAAAACGATTGAGGACCCCTGATCAGTGTTATGACCAGCAAGATGAAATGATGAAACTGGCATCCCAAAATGATGAATGGTGACTTCTTTTATCCATGCTTGAGCCAGCTAGCAGCCATATCGTTGACAGTACCAACATCATCTGTCAACTATGAGGGAGCTTTCTCTACAATGAACAGGGTCAGCCATTTGGTTAATTGTAAACTGTTGGTCAGATGGTTTGGTTTCACTCAATTTTCTATACCCCACTCACTTTTAATTGTTTTTATGTAGGTAAAGACAGACCTAAGAAATGGGCTGCAGGGGGACCATCTGGCAGCATGCATGCTCCTCAGCATCAACGGGCCACCCCTGAAGGACTTTCCTTATAACAGAGCCTTCAAGCTCTTTAAAAAAAAAAAAAGAAAAAAGGAAATTGAAGTTCTCTCAGCCGGGCTACAAACTGTGACATTAGATTTGTAAATAAAAGTATTTAGAAAAACATTCAGTTTGAAGAAGTCATCATTTCAAAATTTGTGTTGTCGTCACCCCTCCTCCACTCGGTCAGACCTCCCCCACAGTTTAAAAAAATCCTGGAGGATATTTATAATTTTAATACCAGAGAACTGAAACAATTCGATGAAAAAAAATCTCTTTAATTGGGTACGATCCAAACGGAGTCCTTGTAGAAGTTTTTAAACAGCTGACATCGGCTGACCGGATTTTTCCTACGTCTATCAGATACATAATAACCCGTCTTCATACACGGGAGAAAGCAAGCTTTCACAAGCAGGGATGCCTATCGATGTTTCACGGCTGGCTGGGCTGACTTGAAAATATCGAAATGTTTTATCTGAGAGAAGTAAGTCATGTTCTGGTGATCAACTTTATGTAAACAGCGGTTAGATCTTCTGCAACACATGCACTTGTTACCACAAGTGTCTAATCAGATTCACACTCATAACTTATATTTCTAAAAAAAAATATACATCAAACCCGGTTAGCAACAACTCAAACTAGCTCTCCTAATTTGCATTGAAACTCACCCAATACGTTTCCATTGCACAGATTCAGTCGGCGTCCGATCAGCTCTCCTGATCACTAAAAGCATCTCTGAAGATGTCCGTCTTTGCTTAATCATAGAAAGAAATACCTGCAACTTCCAGCAGCACAGTTGATGGATGGATCTCTGACGGCTCTGAATAGAGTCGCTACAGTGACACAAATCAGCACCAGTGCTCTGCTGCTGCGTTCATTATATATAAAAATATCAATGGGACATCGTGCCCAAGGCATCTATTATGCACGCGGATAGTTATCTGAAGCTTTCAGGCAACATTACCACCCTAAAAATACCGTGTTGGTGAGAAATGAAAGAGGAGGAAAAAATTACGTGAATACAGTTACTGATTTTTTCTAAACGGTTATGATTCATTATCTGTGTTCCCATTTACACGTGTAGACGTTGACACCCCTAATGTATGTATGTATGTATAAATATAACATGAGCTGGAGGAAACCTTGGGGTGCCAGTTAGTTGCACCATCGGCTGGCTTCACCCTGCAGAGGACGATCTCCACAGCCTGACCTGGCAGGGAGTGAAACTGTTCAGGCAGCTGAAGAATCTGGTGAGATTTGACGTTGTCTTCTTTTCCCAAATCAATGAACCGAACAAAGACGTTGAAAAAAAGACTGTTACTGCTGTTGGGCAAAGAGAGGATCTTCACCCTGTGAGGAAGCACACAGTTTTATATTAGTATGTAATATGTGAGTTTATCTGCTGCTGGAGTTAAGCTTTCTTTGGTGTGATAAATTTCCTTAACAGTACCAACTGTATCAGTCAACAAATGCAAACTCCATCCAAGAACTACCATCCCACCTTCAACATTTGGCAGTGTAGCAGCTTTTAGCATACAAGCAGGCTTCGCTCTGGACACTGGCCAGTTTTTATTAAACATACATCAATGCAGACGAGAACTTTTATGAGCTTACTTTGAGCTTGAACTCAGGATCAATAATAATAATAATAATAATAATAATAATAATAATAATAATAACAACTTGGACATCGCTTTTACGGTGCTTCCATTATTCATCCACTTCTCAGTTTAAAATGATGGTAAGCTACATACAGTATGTAGTAGGGCTGTGATGATACCCATATCGAAATCACAACACTCAGAGCCACGATCCTGCCTCGTGGTAGGAGAAGGCAGGATCGTGACACCCACCAAGCCCAGTTCAGATGCTCTGAAACTCCTCAGATCACAGAAAACTATGACTTTTTTTCCATCAGGCTACAGACTATTGTAGCATCAGTTGCTAACCAGCCAGCACAGTCTGTTTTAAGGGCACCAGCAGTAATTGTCGCGCATGTTTTTTCCTGTAAGTCAAATAAAACTTGTCAGTTTTCCATTGGTACCTAAACCATTGACCGGGATGAGCCACTGTGTGATTGAGGTGCATGATGGCAGGTCTTCAGACACTGAGAACAGTGAAAGGACAAGAGGAGCGGATCCTGGTTGTGTTCGGCAGGACAGACGTGCGGAGGACGTCCAGCTGGGGCAAGCGTGTGAACAGCTGAGAGGTGGACGTGTCGTGGGATTGTGATGAGACCTCCGCTGCTCCGCTGTGTGGTTTTAGGTGTTTTTACTTTGCTGTGACTTGTGATGGTAAATCACGGCGGTCCTGCCCTGTCCAGCCCCAGCTTGGAGTATTGAGTGCTTGTCCCTAACGTAGGTACCTCTCATCTGACAGTGTGGACATGATGCTGTTCCTGAAGAAGAACTCTAGTTTTAAATAAACCAAACAGGTTTGATGTAGAAAGCTGTCAAAGGTTTACTTGTTATTTAACTTAATTTTTGATCAACAGCACAGTTCAATTACTTTTATTTTTCAAAAGCATTATTTTCTTAGAGAAAAGAGAAATGTTATATCTTTGGTCATTTATTCATTTATTTTGATAATTGTTTGTGTTCAGCTATATTCTGGTTATTTGTTACATTAAGTTAAATGTTTGTTTTTTTTTTATAAATGTCACGTGGGTCAAAAATCGTGATGCGAATCAAATCGTGAGTTGGTGCATCATTACAGCCCTAGCTATGTTGCCACAGTTGTCCTGGGTTGGACAAGCCACTTGAAAAGATGGAATAAAACTACTAACAGAAATGCTTTTGACCTGTCAGGCCTGAAGTTGAGGAAATCAGACATAGAAAGTTGGCAGGGGACAGTTATAGGAATCTTCCCTTATATTTTGATCAGATTCATATTATTAACCTTGTATGCAACTGACATTTGCTTTATTTCTTTTGAATTGATAAATAAAATTTATAAAACAACTTGAAATAAGCAGGATCAGGACATCAACATCAACTGAGAAACCAGAATGATATGCAGTTCACCACAAATGATAGCTGGTTAACAAAATGCTCTGCTGCGGGTACTGTGACGTTATTGGCAGTCTCATCTCTGTCAAACAGTTTCAGTGTTTCAGTGTGAGGCTTAATACCTGTGGAAAAACTCGTCCTCTTGCACAGTATATAAACTTCCTTCCAGAAACTCCTTTGCCCCTGGTTTCTTGTCAGCGTAGTAATCAGCCATCTCAGAGGCCATCATGTCAAACCTTTTGTCCTCCTTCCTGACCAAACGGCCATAAAAGACTGAAGCAGTTTTTATGTAGAGAGGAACCACCTAGGAGACATGTAAACGGTCATATTCACAGTAGTTCTTGCTCAAAAAAATGTTGAGGAAAAAGAGCGTTCAATATTTTGTGTTAATTAAAAAACTTTTATTCATTTATTTTAATTGAATTAAAAACAGCTTATTTAAAGGAGTGATGACATAGCAGTACAAACTATTCATGTAGTTGATATTGCTGCATATGTCAATAGGAGGGGAGGCCATTAGCTTGATAGTGTAGTCTGATCAGAGAAAATTAATTCTGTACAACGATGAGCTGCTGTCTGATTCAACCGTTTTGAACAAAGAAACAAAGCTGACTGTCCATGAACATTGGATTTTGATACTTGCTCTTGACATTCACATGGTCTCATCAGTGCACAAAAGATCATATTATACCCCTTAAACCCCAGAAAAGTTAAATTTAATGTCATGGCACCTTTGAGGTATTTTTTCTTTTACATGACAGCTGGTGATGATTCAGGTGGCTCATCGATATCCAACACTGCAGTTTAAACATATAGGCTGATGTTTGTCATGTTATTTTTTTTTCCAGTGTCTGGACCAGTTAATTCTGGTTTGAGAAATGTTTTGTCTGCAGTTTTATGTTTGGGTTCTTACTTAATACTACTACTACAATTAAAAAAAAAACTAAATTTGATTTGTAAAGCACATTACACTGAAGGACAACCTCAAAGCGTTATGAGCAAATCATGATAAAAAAAAAAAAAAAAACATGGTACAAAACAAATGAAGCCCCTTCAGCACAGAGCCAATAAAATAGTTTTGAGAATTAATGAAACTCACTTCTACAACTCCAGATGCAGGGAGCAAAGACTGGTCCAGTTGGGGGTTGAACCGATGACGGTCAGGACACACACTGCTGTCTCTGCACAGAAAACAGACAAAATGACAATACATCACAAAGTGATAAGAGATAACCTATGAGTGGCTTATTCTATGTTATGATTGGGGGTAAAAGCAGCAGTTTGCTGCAAGAAGTATAATTTCTATCATATTTGATCATTTTTACTACAGTCCACCTGAAGGTGTCAGAATATACCTGTATGAGTGTTGATGGTGTCATAAAAAAATGATAATCCTTGTATAACTTTTTCACTAGCTCTGTGTCTTCCAATTTAAAGAAGAAAGAAAACGTACCTGCAGAATCCAAAGGTCTTCAGGTAGCTGCACAGAGGCAGACTTTTCTTCTGGTCTTCACGGGCTGCATGCACTCCCTGAGCAAAGGTCAGCAGTTCGGGAGGCAGCGCAACATTAGTCCGTCTGAGGTAGCGTAGAACTCCAAAAACATGCTGGGCGTTCCTCTCCGAGATCAGCAGCACAGACCTGGTGACCTGAGACCAGCTTTCCATTTGACCCTGCAGGAAAACCACAAACATAAAAAAAAAGAAAACACAAAACTCTTTATTAAGGCCATCTTTTAGCAACTAACATGGGTGTTATGCTAATGAATTCAATCCGACTTCTTCTGGAAACAGATTAAGTGTAAGAAAGATTTTTATTTTCCAATAAGATTCAATGTTTTAGAGAATTCAACAGGATGAATGTAAATACTGCATCTCCAAGATATATTCATTGCACTGCTTAATTGGTTGAATAAGCAGATACATAAATGCACCTAATAAAGATTTTTTACAAGACAAATGTTTTACAAATTATTTAGTTTGTCTGGTCTCACCTGTTGGGCCAGATTTCTGAAGTGTTGAGCCATGCAAAGCAGTCTGCTGCCAAACACCTTTGGAGAAGTAGGAAATCCAAAGTGGACAACACAGGTTGCGTCTCTTATGCCGAAACACTTCAGACACTCGTTGGTGGTGACTGCAGGACAGATGTCAGATTGGTTGTAAATGGTTTTATGGATCAGCGCAAGCCTATGCCACAACCACAGGGGGCCCCCCCTTTTCCCCCCCCCCCCAAACTTTGTATTTGAACTGCATCTGATGGACTGTAAGCCTCTAAAAAAAAATTTTCACCCTTTTTTATACTTTCCCCTGCCGGTTTGTCTTTGAAATAGTGTGGAAATATAGTTGTCATATTGAAAGTCTTACTGCTGAGGCTAGAAAAACATACAAAGCCAAACTAGTGTCTGTTGGACAAAGTGATACCCATCGTCTGACTGCTGGTGCCTAGTTAGACGAACATACACAATCAGAAAAACATTATGATTTAAAGCTGCTGCTGAATAGGGATGAAACCCTCCTGGCGGGCAGAAAAACACTGGCTTGCCACCTGCAGACTTAGAACAAGCCAGAGAAACACAGTTACACTGCTGGAAAATACCAGACGGTTGTTTTGCAATCAGGTATGCAAACTGCCGGGGGGGAAAAAAAGGCTGGGGTTGTGTTTCTACCGCATTCCGTCCTATAAAGACACACCTGAGAGGAAAAATCCGTGGATCAGTTCTATCGCCGTCCCCGGGTACAACAAACCCTGGCAGCCCCTCCACCAGCCCCTAACCCACACGTATTAGCAGCAACCACTGCATCAACGGTCAGTAATGCCCACATCTACATTCATCTGTATATAGTTAGCGTAGTTTTCTTAAGAGTTTTATTGATTTTCTCACCAGAGACACATTCAAGTACATGATGGTAATACACTGTTTATAACTGAGTGTCAATGAATGGTCCCAGCTTAGGTACAACCCTCCTTGACCATCTAACCCATTCACCCGCAGGTGACAAACCCCAAGACACGACAGAACATTCATACCCAGGCACATAGGAGACATACAGAAATGGTCTTAAGTTCAGTTCAATCAGTTAGTAAACAATTCAAAATAAGATAAGGACCGAGGGGATAGGGAGGAAAGATATGGATAAGTGATCAAATAATTGATGAAGTGAAATAATAAAGAATTAGTGAAAAATAAATAAATAAATGTATGAAGTAAAAAAAAAAAGTGTGTGTGTGTGGGTGGGGGTGGGGGTGGGGGGGTTCAGCTGTCTTCAGCGTTGATGGTTAGGGAAGATGTGAATTAGGAAAGGTTGCAACATCTTGTTGAATTTATCAAAGGAGCCCTTAAGGGAGAACCTTATCTTTTCCAAAGTGATGCAGTTTAACATTTCATGGATCCAATTATTGTGTATAGGTGGTGAGGCATGGGTCCATTTCAGAAGACTAAGCTTCCGTGCAAACAAGGAGGAAAAAGCGATAACATTTACACATGGTGGGTGTGGGGGAGATACCAAACAAGGCCACTAGTGGTTCAGGGTGTACAGTTTGGCCAATCACAGTGCTGATTATTTCAAAAATTGTGGACCAGTATGTTGATAACTGTGGGCACAGTAAAAACATATGGACATGATCAGCAGGGGAGCCTTTGCATCTGTTGCATTGGTCAGTTCTTTCAGGGTAGATTCTGGCAAGCCTGGCGTTGGTGAGATGGGTTCTGTGCAAAATTTTACATTGTAGCAGGCCATGTCTTGCACAAATGGAGGACGTATGCACATGATCTAAAATCTGCTTCCAGTGGTCGTCCATTATTTGAGTCACAAGGTCCTGGCCCCAAGCAACCCTCAGTCAAATGAGGTTATTTTAAGACAGTGAATGGATGTGGTTGTAAGCAGTTATTATGAGGCCTTTTTGCTTCCTGTTGGGGGATAAAAGTTTATCTAGAGCATTTTGAGGGGGAGGATTTGGGAAGTGAGGGTTGAGAGATTTAAAAAAAATGTCTAACCTGAAAAAAGCGGAACAGATGGGTATTCAGAAGATTAAATTTGGCTGACAAGTTCGCAAAGGAGGGGAAAATTCCTTCAAGATACAGATCTTTGATGAAGCGGAGACCTTTTTTAGCCCAAAGTTTAAAGGTTGGATCTGAAAGAGAAGGGGGAAACTGGTGGTTCTGGCAAATTGGGGCAAGGTTGGATGATAAGTGTAGGTCATAGTTAGCGTAGTTTTAACCATAAATAAAACCTTATGTATACGTGTTGATGTGGTCTGTTGTCATATCGAGGCGACCAGCTGCCCTCTGTCTTCCAAATGAGTTGACATTAGCTACGAGCTAAAATAGAGGGATGCCGTAACGCAAATAAACTCCTAAAGGAGGGATGTGAAAATCCTGTTACACTCATATTCAACTGAATAGCACAAAAATAAGATGTAACACTGATATTTCGAATGATATTCCTTGTTTTTCATGCATACCTATCCTATATGCTTTTTATTTACATCTTCATAACGCTCCATCCTATCTAAACTTGATGTTGTAAGAAGTTAAAATGAGAGGAAATAATTCTATTTCTGTTATTTCTGTTTGAACAGCAGTTGTTTAAATGAGAACTGTCGGTGTTCTTGTATACCTTCATCCTGGCAGCGGTCTACAGTGATGCTTCTCAACCAGACAGATGTAAATATCCCTGAATGCAGGCTGGGCAGTAGGGATGTAATGATTACCTGTAAAATGGTTAACCGTGATAAAATTCCCAACCATTAGTAATACGGTTTCGAATTTTAATTATCGTTAAAACCATGACTGATTATTGCACTTTGAAAAACTCCCAGTGATGCTGCTCATTGGCTGGAAAAGCAGTAGCAATCGCAGTTTGCAATGTTAAATTTATGAAAACATGGCGGAAAGCAATGAAGGTGCCCACGCGGACAGTTCTCTTGAGATTTTTCCCCCTTTTAAAAAGGACAAAGTAGATCTTTAGACCCATTTTTTGATATCTTAAATATGCTGGGGGGTATTTCTATAATACCACGATAAAAATGATAACCGCTATCATTTTGGTCACAATAACCGTGATATGAAATTTTCATATCGCTATATCCCTTTCGGGCAGGGATGTGGTGATGTTCAACGGCTCGTATACAGCAGTCACTTCTCTATACGGGTCACAACTGTCCAACACTTCCAACTTATTTCTGATTTAAACAATTATTCTGTAGTCTGTCTGCTCAGAGTCAGCTGCGCCCTGTCATCTTTTGCCCGCCAGGTCACGTGACTGAAAACTATCAATAAATTAGCCTTTAGACACTTTCTCTGCTCGATACAAGTCAATGATCTGACTTTTCTTAAAATAGACTGACATCTTTTCCACAACTAGAGGGTGTGTCTTTTTACATGGTTGTTTATGAAATTAGAAGCTGCTGACTGCATCAGTTGCAGGTAGATAACCTTTTGCCAGTTGAAAGATAATCACCCATATAGTTATTATCCAGTAGGAGGCTTGTGCCTATTTGCTAAGAGAAATCTGGAGGGTTCAGGCAGTGTATAATCGATTTACCCAGAATGACGTGTGTGCCGGCTCCAATGTTCTTCTTCCACTGCTGGATGACAAAGTCAAACTGGTCCGGTAATCCTTCATGGGTCTTCAGACAGAATGCTGACTTATTTTTCACAGCCTACAGAAAAGAGTTTGTAAGTCAACAACTTAAATTTAGTTATTGTTACAGTGAAATCCATCAGCAACATTTGAAATAAAAATATGGCAGTAAAACAAAGCTTGCTAAAACATTTGAATGAACTAATCAAAGTTCTCCTTATTGCTAAACCCAGAATTTACAAACTTTCAGCACATTTAATTTATTCCCCATGTTTTTATTTCCGTTTTTTAACTCAAAATAAAACGAGTTACAAAGCAGCAGCACCATTTACCAGATGGCTGCTAAGCTCTCCATTTCATGGCTTTATCTTTGAAAACTCGAGGGCCGCTGTCCTGCAGGTTTTCAGTGCTTCAGTGCTTCAGCACACCTGACTCAAATTAAATGAATCCAACAGCTTATGAAGTTCTGCACAATGACTCATTTGTTTGATTCAGGTGTGTAGGAGCAGGAAAACATGGAAAACCTGCAAGATAGCAGCCCTAGAGGACCAGAACTTGACACCCCTGCGCTAGGGGCGAGTCAGTCTAATAGAAGTTGCTTTGGTTCTCTGACAATACTTCTCCTTGTTTGTAACACTTCACCAAAAACAGTTGCATCTTTTTATTTTTTTCCTAGAGACACTTGGGGCAGCATTTCTTTGGTGATAATAAAGGACTCATCACCATCGCTGACTTCCTGACAATTTAGGTCACATCATACAGACAAGAATGCTGCCATGGTCATATTACATTCATGGTCACTCTATGGCTACACATTGGATTGGGGAAACTGGTAGCATCTCTCTGGCTAACATTAAGCAAATCTAATTTAATACATGAAGGAAAAAGGCAAATAAAAAGTAGGGAGTGTTCCTAATGTAGTTGAGTAAGAGCAATGCTACAAATTTACTCAAGTTGAAAGAAAAGCGTGTCAAACTACTCTTTTGAGTATTTCTTTTTCCACAGTCAAAAAGTTACTCAAGTAGATGTAACTCGCCCAACCTATGCTACAGGAATAGTCTGATTAACAGTAGAGGAAGATGACAGAAGAGGAAGCAGAAGACTGGGAAGTAGAACTGAATCTCACCTGAAATACATCTTCAACCTCCTGAACAGAGTTGGCAACGATCAGTGTCTTCTGGGCGACGTCAGGACTAAAATCTAATACACCCAACAGTACTGAGACCTTACTGCTCTCCAGAGTCATCAGGATAGTCTGCACAGAGGGAAAAAGGAGAAAAGTCTCAGTTTCCATGTAAAATGAATGCATTAGAAAAAAAACATTTTATGGCCACTGTTGCTTTTTGAACACTGCTGCAGTAGGAGTTTAAATTCTGAAACCCCATAAAATAATTGTATTGCACCACTGTGTGTGTCAGATTTAAAATCTTTTTTCCCCCAAAGTTCTCCTTTATTGAGGGAGGGGGGGGGGGGGGGGGGCTATGAGGTGATAGGACGCGTCTCACTGTAGCTCCTACAGATTTCACGTTAAAATTACATTTAAAGCAAAACCTGTGCAACCTCCAACATGCTGGTTACCGTATTTTTCATTCTAAACTCTCCAAGTGTCCGTTGCACAGCTAAAAATGCTGACGCGAGCGGGAAGGTCCTGGGATACGCTGAACAAAGATTAAGGCCTAACTGAAGCACCGGTCCAGAGTGAGGGAACAGACCGGGCGCCAAGCACACAGAGCATGGACATTCAAGCTGTGCTGGCCGCTTTAGTTTTACTGCAAGCGGAGCTGTCCCAAGCCACATTTGCGACAAAATTGATGAGAACACTGCAGTTGCAGACTTTGAGATCCGAAATTGAGGCTCTGAGAACAGAAAGTGATGCTACATTTGGCGTGGTAAATAACCATCTAGACTCCCACAATAAGATGCTTAAAAGTTTAGAAGCTAATGCTAACATTACTTCTGACACAGTTGCAGCCCTCAAAACTACAGTTACACGGCCAAGTTCAACAACTGTCTGAGAAGTGTTTGGACCTGAAGGGGCGATCCAAGCGTCAGAGCTTGAGACTATGTGTAACATTGGAATTATAATATTATACTGAGTGATTTTGATATATTGATGAATGACAATTATGTAAAGCTATGCCATTGGACATTCGAGATATGGCAATCCATAATAAAAAAAAAAGGGGGGCGAAAAAGAAAGAAAAGAAAAACCCGTGATCGACTGAGCTCACTGAGCTCTGAAGCGGCATCCTGGGGACAACGAACCACCTCAGCACCTGATTCTGAAAATGCACTACTGTCACTATCAAGGGCAGCGAATCCAAATCTTCAGGGACTTTCCACCCACTGTAGTTAAATGTAGAGCCGCCTTCACTCCAGCCAGAAAGTTGCTGCGAGACCAGCCTGGAGTCAAGTTTGGTCTCCTATATCCAGCCAAGCTGAGAGTGACACATAACGGTAAAGAGAACATGTTCACAGACCCCGAGGAGGCCGTCTGTATACCGAACGACACTATGGTCAGGGTGGTCCCTGAGATGTTAAATCTATGGCCCATTCACTTCGTATAGACTGGAGGTAAATGAAAACTACCCCAGTGGTACCACTTAAACCACTTATGGACAATAATAGCATAATAAGTTAACCACAACCATGGTAACAATACTACTTTGACAGAATGGTCTCTGACTTTGAGAATATTAGGAACACAATGATGCCTTGATATAATAAATATTTTTATTTCTGACAGTTATAGGCCTGAAATTTAGTTCCATTCTCCCTATTATAATGTGAACATTTCAACTGAAAATTATTTTTATTTAGGTTATTGTTTTCTGCTTACATGCCTGCTAGAAGGCATATTTAATTTGGCTGTCTAAAACAATTGATTTATGAACAGTTAGGCCTACATTGTTTCCTTGGACATTATTGCTCAGCAGAGACATCATGCCTTTAAGTCACTCAGCTGAGGGGACATCTTGTTAACCCTACGGGTTTATGAATAAGTTCTGTGTTTCTTTTAACGAGGTCTGCTCAGATGTGAAAGTTTACATCTCTTTTCAATGCCGTCAAGGGGGGACACTGGATCATTTTTGTAACTGAATAGGTTTTGTTGGAAAATGATCAGCTGTAGGGCTACGAGCTATCGTAGGATCAAGAGTTCAACCAAAGCTGGTTGCTAAAGTTTCTTCTCGGTTGGAGAGGTTAGACTACACATTTTTTTAATGTTTTCGTTTTTCTCTTTTTGCTCCTTTGTGTTTTGGGTGGTAGGGGGGCGTGAATGGGTGGGTGGGGAGAAGGAGTGTCATTTAACTTGTAGCTACACTGATTTGGCAGTGTCTAGGGATGGATACCTGCAACTACCCTACATAATGTGTGTAGTAATAATAATAATAAGAGGAAGGATGATATAACATATTGCTCGTGGAATGTTAATGGCGATAACGAGTCAGTAAAAAGAGGCATACTGAAACTGCGATCATGTCCTCTGGAATATTCTTTTTCAACCATTGTTGCTTCATCACATCGGTCATACAGCTACTGATCGACAGACAGCTGCAGCTCGGTTATATGAGGACGTCTCTGGTCATCATCACTATTTATAACTTGACTGGAACCATGTAAGTTGTTATCTTATCGTAATTGTACAATGTGATTTTCCCAAATTCCTCAGCATCATCACACTGGCTGATGATCCCAGCACACAAACCGGTTCTAATCTAGCTCTTCTGGAGCATCTTTCATGTTTTCCATGGCTTAGATTATACATGTAACTCAATGGGCGGACCGCAACTCTGTATGTCGCTGACGACACAACATGGCGGCTAGTTTCGCAACTGAATAGCTATTAGCATTTGGCTGAGCCTCCTAAACATCGGATATTTACGTAAATACACGTCTGATTAACTTTTAACTGCACAGAGCTACTTATTTTGTCTTGGTGTGTTGTTCTATGGCAAAGTTACTTGAAGTGCCCGGCAAGGGCGTCAGGTTTACATGCAAAGTCTATGTAAATGCGCGTTAAGGAGCGTAAAACCTTCTTGCGGCGCGTTTAGGGCATCGGACGCGGCGTGTTTGGAGCGTTTTGGCGTTCGCCGCGCTTGCTGCGCCCAACGCCGCGTCTGCGTCAACCAATCAGAGATTCAGCATGTGTCAGTCATGACGCAGACACACATTTTCTGACAGGACGGGAAATACAGAGGAGACAGCAGGGAATCTCTCCTCTCCACGGAAACAGTGGAGGTTAAACTGTGATCTGAGTCCAGTCCCAGGTTCCCAAACGGCGGGTTGATGACCTGTCGTCCCGATCGGATTAATAAGCTTATAATGTCGTCCCAAGGCGGGACTGTAGGTCATTAAACTGGGGTGGATAGGATAAAAGCTGAACGCACCCACTGTCGGCGTGCGGTTCCTGGAGTAAACGGTGAAACAAACTAAACTCAGAACACCTCTAAACAGTCTGCTGAATCCCTACATGGCGCAAAAATGCCCAACAACATTTTTCTTTCATCCCACACAGACAAGGAAAACAGCCGGATCCACCACCACTCTAGACAGTCTTGCTGCTCTTGCCGCGCGTCAGCAGCTTTTTGGTCTCTGAATGTCAGTGTCAGATTTTATGTGAGCCAGCGTCAAACTTTGGGCGTCAAGCGCATTTTTGCCGCCGACAACGCGTTCGGTCTGAACACACCATAAGGCTTATTTGAGAGGGTACATTATTTCTTTTCAATTCAAGAAACTACCCTATTTCATAGTTCTGCTCTCTGCCCCAAACTTCAGAACTATTGGCATGAAATATTTGACTTTTTTCCCATTAATTTTGGTGATTCAATTGGACCCAGATCTTATCTTAAAGTTCCCCTGGCATGAAATTTGCGTTTTTTGAGGTTTTTGATCATATATGTTAGTTTCCCCAGCCTGCCTATGTCCCCGATGGATTTAAATTGTAGATTTAGATTGTAGACTCTGTAGTTTCCTTTTTCCCTGGGTGTGTCTGCCTACATGGCAAAGTTAGCATTAAAAAATGGGCTGATTGGCAGTCCGGTGTATTTTACTCCTCGTGCAGCTTGTGACGCCATGACTCCCAGCCAATATCCCCCCGAACTACACTGTCCAAGTCCCTCTCTTCGAGACCTACGACAAAAAACCAACATCATGGCGACCAGTTGCATCAGAACTGCTCTGTACCTGGCGTACGAAGGACAACACCAATCTTTTTGTCCTCCCCACTGAAAAACTTGGATGATTTCATTTCTGCACAGGAATGTGCCGACCGAACTAACAGAAAATCTTCCTGCAGCTCCGTCTCCTCCTCAGGAGGTTATAACAGCTTTCAGCCACCATGAAGAAACACAAAGTTTCTAATAAACGTTTCTCATCATGTTCATGTCTTTAATTTCTGAGGGAAACTGATGTTTGTGATGATTCCAGTTTATAATTCTTCCCGTTGTGCGCGCATGTTTGGCTGCAGACTCGGGTTTGCAATCAGGCCTTCATCATCATCATCATCACGGTTTCTGTACCGCTCCGGTCAGACAAAGACAGAACTAATGTGCAGAACCAGTGTAATATATCTTTAGTATTAACTATTAACTGAATTTGGGTCATGGGTGAAGTAAATAATTCAGGAAAACTTGTTGCTGGAATATGATGCCGTTTTTTTCTTAAACTCTATTCATACTCACGCATCTGCATCTGCGTCAGGTTGGTGAATCCGTCATCGCCGTACGTCCTGTATAGATCCACAGAGACTCAATACGAACTTCTTCAAGCCTGACGTGCTGCTGTATTCAACAGAACACAGCCACTCTCTTTTTTTTCATTCAAACATGAGTGTGTGGAGAGACGCGTGTCTGCAGGTTACTGCTCAGTGTATTGGCGAATGTCTCCAGGTATCTCCGTATCACTTTGCCTCCTCTTCACGAGACCACCATGACAACAGAAGCAAGCGTGCCTTCTGGTCCCGCCCACCGAACCTCGGCCATTGTATGGCAGTGCTTACCATAGTACTAACTAGTAGTGCCTGCTATTCTATGACAAAGCTGAGTTACGGCGAACGATCCTTTCATACAGTCTTGAGGTACTTAAAGTATGACTAAAAAGGGACCATAAGTCGCCGGGAATTTCATGCCACTGTCACTTTAATCATTGTGGGAACATCTAAAGGGCTAAGGAAGCTCAACAACGCACAAAAGCACCTTCTGGCATATGGCCCTACAACGGCAAAGAAATTGATTCTTCTCAGCTGGAAGAGGAAAGAGGCCCCCTCATTTAAGTACTGGTTGACTTAATTGAAGGACACACTACCTTTGGAGAGAATTTGGTTTATTCTGAAAGACAAATTGAGGGATTTTGATAGATCTGGAAACCCTTGGTCTCTCATCTCAAAAGAAAAAAAGAATGAGTTCTAGGCTTTACACGATCAGGATTTTGGGGGCCAATCACCGATCAGACTTTTAAAAAACTGATCACCGATCCGATCATGTGAGGAAGCAAATATATCTATTTAAATAGCTCGTTTACCTGTATATATACAGTTTACTGAGTATCATAAAAGGATTTTTGTTTCCATTTTTTGTCCTGAACTGACTGAGATGAAAATGTTAAACATCAATAACCTCTAATGGGCATTCAGGTTTAATCAGGACAAACCAAAATCATTTGATCCAGTGGCACAAATAACAGCCCAACTTAAATAGTCATAACTGAAATTATTTACAGTCACAGTGCAAATGAAGGCAGTAATGCTGCTTCAACATTGGGGCTCACATCTGATGATGTCATATCAGTGGTCAAACTAATCGAGTGACAGTTTCCTCGGAAGAACCTCGACGTGAGAACAAACAACCCGCTGTAGCTTATGTAGTCCGGTATCACCACAGTAGGGCTGGAATATATTTGCTGTGGACGCATGCGTCAGCATCAGCGTCAGCATCAGCGTCAGCAGCGTTTGTGTACATACCTGCTACAGCACGCAAGGAGCACGAGGCGGCCGAAGCGCTCCACACTGGGTCTCCTTGGTCTGGAGTCCTGTTATCTACAGTCTCTGATGGAGACACAGTGACAAACACTTGGGCTGCAACAGTTTAAGGTAAACTGTTGTTTACGGAAATGCAGGAAATGCCCTGTGTCCTTTCAGTCTAAGAGCTGACATGTTTGCAACCGGCATTGCCATCCTTTACATGTGGCGTATTTGGGATTGTAAAAACTTTATTGTCCAGCACATAGTGACAGAACTCACGACAAAAACACCACAAAGACATAAAACACGTACTAGTGAGTACGTGTCTATTCTGCTTTGTTTGTTTGCTTGTTTTCTAAGTTTAATTGGTGTAAATGAGAGTTTTACCGGAGCAGATTCAAAATGACAATGACGTCATTGATCGGATCGGTGAATGAAAAGTTAAGGACCGATCAGAAAAGATGAAAAAAATGTGAAGTATCGGCCGATCCGATCAAACCCATCTGATCGGTGGAAAGCCTAATGAGTTCCTAGTTTGATGCACTTCTGGGGGTGGCGGGCGGGGTTACACTCCCCCTCCTCCTTTTTTGTCCTGTCCTTTTTGGCCCTGTCCCAATACCCACCCAAGCCCTACACCCCTGTCGTGAGTTCTGAAGTGCGCACTTGGCAGAAGTGCACAATAAGGGTTGCAGTGTGCAAGTTGCAAGTGTGGGAAAATGGCAGAATTGGGACAGTGATGGGTCCTCGATCATGTTGCTCCACAACGTGATTCTATGTCATTGCTTCCAAACTCTGTCTCATCTCTGTTCCTGGTGAAGAGACGTCATTTTCAGACCAACACAGAATAAAGTTCATTACATCTGTTCTTGTAAAATATATGTTATCAAATCCACACGTGTTTAATTAATAAATAAAAGAATTACTGAACTAATTTATGTAAGGTGACTGTATAATTTCACCAGTCCCGAGTTAAATAACTTTTACATTCTAAACAAATGAAATGATGATTAAATTGTCTGCTCTGTGACTGTTAGCATAGAATGTCCATAAATGCCCATATGTCTATAAAAACGTGTCAGGTAAACAGGTCTCACTGGGACTTACCTATGTAAATAAATAAGTTATATATGTAAGTAAATAAGTTTTGGCAGGGTAAACGTCCTCGTCTTAGCAAGTCCCATCTCCAAAAGACAAACTGCTGGTGGCCTCGCTCTCCCTAATTTCCGCCTATATTATTGGGCTACAAATCTATGCCGCCTCTCATTCTGGTCCTTTTATACCAACCGATCTGACTACCCTGACTGGGTAGAAATTGAACTCCAATTAGACAAAAACATCTCTGTTCTCACACTGCTTGGTTCCTCAATTCTTCTCCCCCCCCCCCGCTATACCTCTCCACAACCCGGTGGTTAAACATACACTAAGAATATGGGCGCAATTTAGAAAATATTTTGGTTTATTAGATTTCTCCCTTTTAAGCCCAATTGCACAAAACCACCTTTTTAAGCCCTCCCTCCATGACATAGGTTTTTCAGAATGGCACAAGAAGGGCATAATAACTTTTAAAGATCTATTCATTGATAAAACATTGGCCTCATTTAATCAGCTAAGCAGAACATACGATCTTCCCAAATCAGATTTCTTCAGATATCTACAAACAAGACACTATATGCACTCCTTTAGGCCTGGCCTCGTCACTCTTCCAGATCAAACTGCTGTCTAAACAGTTCTCTGTTTAAACCCAACCCTGAAAAGACCCATCTCTATCCTTTACAACCTCCTGTTGAACCTAAATCGACCCCCAATGGCCCGCCTGAAGGCAGCATGGGAGGATGACCTAGGCATGTCCTTGTCACAAGAAACTTGGAATTCAATTTTAAAACTCATTAACACATCCTCTCTTTGTGCTCGTCACTGCTTAATCCAATTCAAAGTAGTACACAGGTCTCATATCTCCAAATCTAAATTATCACGCATCTACCCGCAGATTAGTCCGTACTGTGACAAGTGTAAAACTGCCGAAACCACTGTAATCCATATGTATTGGTCATGTCCTGTCCTTAACAAGTTTTGGACAGATGTTTTTTCAACATTGTCTCTAATACTAAAAGTTAGACTGCAGCCAAACCCTCTGACAGCTCGTTTCGGCATTGCAGAAGAGATGTCCTTTCCTCCAGAAAAGTGTCATACCTTGTCCTTTGCCTCCCTCCTTGCGAGACGTGTCATTTTACTTAAATGGAGGGACTCGGTACCACCTACCCATAAACAGTGGTTATCAGACATGATGTCCTGTTTGAAACTGGAAAAGATCAGATTATCGCTCCAGCATAAGTGCAGGAAATTTCAAAAGATGTGGGGACCTTTCTTGAATACATTCCACTCAACATGGGACCAGGGTCGCTAACACAGCTCTATAATACTATGTATATTTATGAACCAAAATTCTGCAAACTGTTCATGCTGTATCATTATATATGTAATCCTATGTACTGATGACACTGGCAGAGAAGGGGGAGGGAGTTGTTTTATTTCTTTTCTTTTTTTTTCTTTCTTTTCCCTCTTTCTTTTTGTCTTTGCTGTTGTTGCTGTTTCTTTATATTGTTGTGTAAACAAAAACCTCAATACAAAAAGATTGACCTAAGAGCCTGGATGTCAAGATATTTACCAATATTTACCTCTTCTTTTTGCTACCAAACAGAATAATCTCTGTTTTAGTTGGAGAAAATTCTCTTGTATCCATCTGTTAATTTGCTCCAGACACTGAAATAGTAAGTTGGAGTTGGAAGAAGGTGCAGTTGTGCCATTTGTGTTTCTTATCACCTTCATCAGCACCATTTTATGTTTCCAGATAAAACTGGTTCTGTCAGGTTATATGTTTATATGTTCGCGTTTGAGCATTTAAGAGTGAATCCCAATAACTGACCTGCTGAACGTCACCATAGAGAGCAGCTTCCTCCGGGACAGTTATGACAATGCAGGGGGTAAGGCATGTGACTAGTTATCAGATCCTCCATGTGACTGCTCCATCGCTTTGCCACAGCAACAAGTTGTTTAGGATACAATGCTTTCTCCTCACTGGAAGTCACCTTCTGGAAATGCATCAAGATGGTTGTCATCTAGAGGAGAGGGGTTAGTGTTGGTTTACATGTAGCTCTGCAGAACATATCACTACTCTGAATGTGAAAAATAGTCATTTGTGAGAGGGTTGTCAGTTATATTTAGGAAGCTGATGATAATATCTGAGTGGGATGTCCAAGCATCAAGATTATGTGAGAGACTACTTAGCTGTCTGGCATTTTTTCTGCCACGGTTGTGACCCAAACCAAACGCAGCCCAAAATCAGAGACAGATTATGGTGTGGCTACAGCATCTTAGCTAGGGATGTTACAATTCCACATGTTCTTGGTATGATTATTTTCATAGAAATAATGACAATTGTTTTGTGTTGATTAATTTTCTAACACTATAAATGCATAAAATCAAATCAACACTCCTTACAGGTCTTGAAGTTTTATTTCATTTATTTTGATGCCAATATAACAAAATAATAAAGAAACAAATTAAGGTAACCAAGAAGTTTCATTCCAACTAAATCCCTTCCCATCTGTAAACTGTAGATAGAAAGAGAAAACAGATGGAAAAGGCCGTTACCTGTTCAGGAGCAACAGCAAAAAGCTGCTCAGCCTCATCCAGCAGCAGATGGTACAGACGTAGGAAGAGGAAGCAGTTATGGGCCAGCAAATGGACCAGAGTGAAAGGGGTGGTAACTAACAGCAGGCCTGTAGAAAATCATGGCATTTCTAATTCTTAGTAAATAAGCTTAGAAATTTTCTGGTAATACCATAAAAAGTTACTAAGTTGGTTTTGCTTACAGTTTTTGGGGATTTTAACAGCTTTAGCCTCATCTTTGCCAACTCCTTGCAGGACAACAACGGGGTGAAGGGTTTGGGCAACTTTGATCTCGTCCAGGGCGTCGTACACCACCTGGACTCTCTCCCAGTCCAGACACAGCACCACTGCTATGGGCTGAATGGAAATACATCCACATGAAGGCTCATATTTGACATGACATTAGGAGTTGGTTCACTATGCCTGTATGCTTACCCCTGAACTGGAGGTGAGGGAGGTGTAGATGGAGTTCAGTAGGATGTGAGTGAGGAGTGGGGGGAGGTAGCTTGCCGGATAATCAGCATTGTGAGAAATGATGACAGTGTTGCATCCTCGGGCCACAGCTGACCAGCTGTAACGGTCAGCTGGAGACAGAACACTGTACTGTTTCCTCTGCAACATCTGGAGACAGAGCAGGTACAAGCAGGTTTTCTAAAAAAATAAAAATAAAAAAAATCTGATGTTTGCAAAGTATTAGCCAAAAACCCAACCAGGTGGAGGCTGTTCTTTTCAATTTTTCTCTGCTACATTTAATGATGAGAACCCCTGTAAAGGGGATGTTTGTACACACTAGGAAGTATCAATCCTAACAGGCAGCATACCAAAATGACAAGGACTAAAAGACTACCAATCACTGGCATCCAAAACAAACACATTTCAAATCCCAAGCAGTCACAAAAACAAACAAACCCCCCAAAATATAAAAGCACTGTTCAATTTAGAGCTTCTGCCAAATTTTTTTTCACTTGAAGCAAACCACTCAAACAAGGTGTTATATGAAGGAGACTCTACTGATTACAAAGATGCCCGTCTCATCACTGTGGAATAAAATCTGTGGGGACTAGCTGCCAAAATCATATATCCTGTCTTGCATTTGTTTCATGGTCAAAAGTTAGATTGCAGTTCTAGAAAACTCTGCTAATGTTTTCTCCTATGACTGCCTTTGTTTGAAATGAATCATGAAAGTTCTGGTAGTTTCCATTAAGATGAAAGAAGGCTTTATGGTGAAGTATTCACTCCTTCTATGATATATTATTTTAGGCTTCACTTTTTTCTGGACCTTCGTGGTGTTTCTCCTGACTGACCATTGTTAGGAAGAATCCATCATCAACATCAGTCTATGGCTTGATGAGATGTGACACACATCTGTACCTAAACATCTGGAAAACTGCTCAGGTTCACTTTTTTACCTTATACTATAGCATAATTCCTCATCTAACATTACTTTACTAATGCCTAGAACTACTTTAAAGGTAGAGTCCGAAGTCCCTCCACCGTTTCTGTTTGCAAACAGCAGCATTCAAACTTAGCACCCCTCCCTCTCAGGCTAATGGCCGCCTTGGTCTTCAAACTATTCAGCTTCAAGCCTCTCCTTCAGAGCTAAGAAGCGGGTAAAAGCCAAACTAATATTAGCCCTGGTTTTCTAACTTGCATAATCTAAAGCCCTTACCTTTTCTTCAGTGCATCCGCCATTTTTTTCTTTCTTTCTTTCTTTTTCCTTTGAGAGTTCGAGTGACTGGCGTCTGCTCCAATCATGAGCTTATTCCCATACGGCGTCATGTCATTGGCTGGCGATATAAACAGAAATCTCCACCCAGAAACGTCCCGAACACAACAAAACAAAGCTTAAGAGCGAATTACAGGCAGGGGGAGAGAGAATTGCATTCAATCGCGCCACGGCACGGGAGTAGAGGCCCAAAGGCGCAGTTTGAGATGGATTTCCATTTGCACAAGTGTAACGATTATTTTCAGGGGAGAAATATCGGACTCTACCTTAAATAATTACTACAACTACATTACTAATTCTTAGATGAATTGGGTCAGTACCTTCTCATCTTCAATGAAAGTAACGGGCTTTTCTTTTTGGAGGAGTTAGCCAGTTAAATTTTCTCCATAGTTCCAGGTTAAAGGTAAAGTCCGAAGTTCCTCCCATGAAAATAAACGTTAAGACTTTAGCAAGTGAAATCCATCTCAAACTGCGCCTTTGGGCCTCTACTCACGTGCCGTGGTGCGTTTGAATGCAACTCCCTCTCCCCATGCCTGTAATTTGCTCTTTCGTATTGTTTTGGTGTGTTCGGGACGTTTCTGGGTGGAGATTTCTGTTTATATCACCAGCCAATGACAGAACTAAGAGCATGACGCCGTGTGGGAATAAGCTCATGATTGGAGCAGACGTCAGTCACTCGAACTCTCGAAGAAAAAAAAAAAGAAAGAAAAAAACGGCAGATGTACTGAAGAAAAGGTAAGAGCTTGAGATAGAGCACTTTGGAAAACCAGGGTTAATATTAGTTTGGCTTTTACCCACTTCTGAGCTCTGAAGGAGAGGCTTGAAGCTGAATAGACTGAGGAACGAGGCGGCCATTGGCCTGAGAGGGAGGGGCGCTCAGTTTGAATACTGTTTTTTGCAAACAGAAACACTGGAGGGACTTCGGACAGTGATTCAGACAGTAGTCTGATGCTTTTGTCGTAACTTCACAGTTTTCTTTTGACACCAAAGACAAATGTGGCATTAAAGCCAGAGTAGATAATCCTGTTCAGAAACATTTTTTGTTATACTGGGTGAAATGGTCCTTCCATCCTGACAGTAGTCAGTCCATCATGTGTTCATAAAAAGGAAGGAAAAAAGTCAGACCTCTGTGAGAGCTGCAGTTCTGTAAAAACTCTAACTCCTGCCATTCACACTGAAAGGCAGGAATTGGTAATGCGCAACATATAGAAAGAACGAATTGATGCCTTTATGTCTGCTCTCTTGTCCCTCCCCTCTCACGGTCCCCCACGTGACCCCCTTGTGCGCCGCTCACTGTAAACAAATACAGCTAATGGACTGCTAACTGCTGCTGTGCCAAAAAAACAAAACAACAGATAAGGATTAAGTCTTGGAGGCGTTGATGTTTGCAATGTGGACTGCATTCTGAAGGCGTGGTTTCGGATGGTGTTTTTTTTAAATGTCGCTTGCTTGAACCATTTTTCCAACATTGCCAACAATAATGGACATTGAGTAATTAGGTTATCCTGTGACGTCACAGCCACTTGAGTCACATTTGAAGTAGTGCCATTAGTAACATCCTTTCTTTGAACGCAGTTATTCCCATCATTGCTAACAAACTGATGGTAAAGACATGTAGCAGTTAGGGCTGGACGATATAGCAAAAAAGATTATCGATAAAAAAAAATCTTTATCGATCTATGTCGATATTCATCAAAAAAAAAAAAAAGTCTATCAAAATGAAAGCCATTTTAGGTGCAGCCCTGGCCATTTAAATGGGAAGTTCATTTTTTTCAATCTGGACCTATTTTCTAGCATGAAATCTGTTCATTTACTCACCCAGACAGTTTTGGTGTATCTTGAATTCCTTCAGGAGACATTTAGATCGACTCCAGATCAGTGTTATGTCCAATATAATGGAAGTGATGGGGCAACCTTGCGCAGCCTCTAAATAAGGCATTTTCTGCCACAAACTCCCTCATTTCACCAATGTTTTGTTGCAAAACATTAGTCAGACCCCCTGTGAGCTCGAAGCGCCTTTTTTGTGTTGATTTGTCCTCATATTTGACATACGCTGATCTGGAGTGGATCTAAATATCTCCCAAAGAAATTCAAGTTGCACCAAAACTGTCTGGGTGAGTAAATGAATGCATTTCATGCTAGAAAATAGGTCCAGATTTAGAAAAAAACGAAGTTCCCCTTTAAGCTTTTGCTGAATGACCTACTCACAATAAAGATCGCACTAACACTGAATTCCAATTCAGCCTTTGCCTAGGTCTGCGTTCGTGATTGGTTGGCAGAAGTAGTGACTGTATCATGCTACCCGATAGGCTACAGTGGAAAACTGTGTTTCTATATTGAACTTTTATTGACCCTCTTTTTTTTTCTATTGAAAAAACCTCTATCGATCGATATATATCAATATTGAATTATCGTCCAGCCCTAGTAGCAGTCGCATGAACACATCAGCACACAAGGGTTGTCACGATACTAAAATTTCATTCTCCATACCGATACTAAAGATGGTGGTCGATACTCAACCATGCTGCAATCAATTTTAGAATTTTAGAATCAATTAGTATCTGAGAATTGATTTTTTTTTTTTACAACACTACAGCACACACAGCAGCAGCGGCTTCATTTGGTATCTGATAGAACAAAATGAGCTTGGAGAGCTTCAGTGTAAATAACTTGGAAAGTATAAGAACCAAGTAAGATATAATGACATCAGAAGACAGTTGACATATTATGCACAATGAGAAAAAGAATATAAAATGGATAAGAATAATATAAAAACGTAAACAGATGTTCCAAAGGTCAAATGCAGCAAATACTGCACGGAAAAACTGGCATAAATATAGTGAACATTTCAGCAAGGAGACAGCTTTTGGAAAGAAACTTTTTCAGTCTGTTTGTCTTAGCTTTGATGTACCTGTAATGCCTGCCAGAGGCTAACAGGTCAAACTGCTGGGAACCAGGAAGTGAAGTGTCCTTGATGGTGCTATAAGCTCTGCTGAGGCACCAGGTGGGTTAGATGTTTGTCAAGGAGGGGAGAAGGTAAACTACAATCCGCTGTGCTTGTTGACCGTCCTCTGAAACCTCACTCTGTCTGCCTCAGTACAGCTCCCATACCAAGTGGAAATGCAGTACGTGAGTATGCTCTCAATGGATGAGCAGAAGGCCGGCAGCACCTTCCTGTCCACGTTGAATTTCAGGAGGAGCATCAAGAAGTGCCTTCTTTATGACAGCTGTTGACAGATGTTAACTGTCCTGGAGATCTTGAGTCTCAGGACTTTGCTCCTGCTATGAGTGCTTTTGTTTTGGTGGTATTCAGTACCAGGTTGATGTCTGTGCACCAGGTTGTCAGCTTCTGGACCTCCTCTCTGTAGCCTGCCTTGTCACCTCGTGAGATCATTCCAACTATTATTAGCACTTATAATACCATTGAGACAAATGTTTTAATATCAGAAGGAGGACATGTTTGGAGAAAGCTTTGACAGTATGAGGAGGACCTAGAGGTTTGGGGCAGGGTTATAGTTTGTCATCTTACCAACAGGACAGATGATATAACACTGGAACCTGACTAGAAGGTAGGGGGATGCTCAGATCTACAAACTTATTTAAAACTGGAAAACATAATCCAGATGGAAGAGAAGTTTCCTTAAACTAATAGCTTTATTTGTGAAACGTTAAAACAACAATATTTCAAGTTAGATTTTTTTTCCTGAACAAAGTAAAAAAAAAAAAAAAACTAATAAAATCAGGAAATGTTACCAACAGGAACCATTCTCACAAAATTTCCAATATGACCTAAGAATTCAGGGTAAATATTGAGTCATACTGGTTTTTACATCAACTTGTCCCCTTTAGAGTTTGGAAACCGGCATCAGTGCTGAGTCGTAAGGAGCAGCTCTGCCACAGTATAAAGCCAAAAACAGAAATTAAGGAGAAGTCATGCAGACACCTTCTGAGATTTGAGCTGCTACTATGAAAAGTAACAGCTAACCACTGAATAAGCATGAAGGGAAAAAAAGATTCCTGGATAATCAGACCAGACTAAACCTATAAGGGCGCATTCAGAAAGCATAGTCCAGAAGACTCTGTCAGTTTGGGGACTGTTCGGCTGGGAGCGGGGGTGGTCTTATTGACCGAGATCGCGTTCATGTTGCACCATAGCCAAACGAGCCAAACAAGCCAAACCTTTTGAATAATGTCCCAAATCTCAGGTTTCGCTGCATTCGGATTCACTGTAGGCGAGGACAAGACATAAAACAAACAAGAAGGTTCTCACAACTTCCGTTTCCTCCACAAAATGACGTTGTTTTTGTGCGTACTTAAAAGGAGCTGGGATATACTTTTATCAGACCAAGTAATGATTAAAGCTTTTACTTTCTTGTCACTTCACATCTGACCACGAGCCATCTTTAAGTACTGCAGTCCCACACATGTGTTTCTTGTCGTATTGTTTACCTGCGTTGCCCACCGTTGTACCCACAAAGCCAATGCAATTTCAAGTCCACGTCTGTATTTTGGTATTTGGTTCACTAGAATCGGACAGAGACCTGCATTTGTGGGCAGAACGAGTCCACTTGTTTGTTCCGGATCAGAGTCTGTTTGCGCATTCACAACTCCCCCAAACAAAGCGGACTTCCCCAGCAAACGGACTCTGATTCGAATCAAAAAAGCTTTGTGAATGCACCCTAAATTGGACCATAATCCACTTGAGAGAAAAACTTCACAAAATCATTTAGAACTGGTTGAAACCAAACAAAGCACAAAGCATCCTTGTCAGAGGTAAATGGTTTAAAGCTGTATAAACATGCCACAGGTTACAACTAAAAAAAACACAAATCTTTCCTTAAATGACGGAAACAAACTGTGAAGATCAGCTGACAAATTCTTAAGGTTAATAAACAGTGGTGAGTAGACACACACTCTGCAGCTCACAAGCATGACTGCACATCGTTGTTTACCCGGCGGAGAGTGTCTGTGATGGGGGCATCTTCCAGGCAAGTACAAGGGTCTACTGGTTGAGCTGAGTGCACCAAAATCCCACTCGTCCATGGATCACTGGGGGGAACCTAAGAAAACATGGAAATGAATCTTTATCTCTTTCCACATACATTTGCTCATGCTTAGAAATAAGGGAAGTCCAACATTACCGGCTTACTGATATTGGCAATAAAATGTGGCATTGGAAAATATCGGTATCGTTTTTTTGGACCAAGATTTTTAAAAACGAAATCTCGCAAGATTTTGTTCCATTAGCAGCAGTCCAGCATTTATAAAAGTTCCTGTCATCCTGGAAGAACTTAATATTCAATAGGGCTGGACGATAATTCAATATTGATATATATCGATCGATAGAGGTTTTTTCAATAGAAAAAAAAGAGGGTCAATAAAAGTTCAATATAGAAACACAGTTTTCCATTGTAGCCTATCGGGTAGCATGATACAGTCACTACTTCCGGCAACCAATCACAAACGCAGACCCAGGCAAAGGCTAAATTGGAATTCAGTGTTAGTGTGATCTTTATTATGAGTAGGTCATTCAGCAAAAGCTTAAAGGAGCCCTATCATGAAAAATGGACTTTTAAGAGCTTTTCTGCATGTCAGTGTGTTATTTCCTCATCAAGAAATGATTTAAATCGTTATTTTTCTTCATTCATGCATATTTGAGTAATCTACATGAATATTTAAACCAAGCGCTACCTCCCTGCAAACGGCTGACTACCCACCGCGTTACGTATGAACGTGGCACCAATCACGAAAGTCCAAATGCGCACGCTCAGTATCGTAGCAAGACGCCCTGTGTTGTATGGAATGATAGGAGTGCCACAATAAAGAATAAATCTGAAAAAGAATAAGAAAATAAATGAGCGTATATATAGACAAATACCTAAAACAAATAAAATATTTTTGTATTTTTAATTATTTATTTTTACTTAATAACATTATTATTCATATTATTTAATTCATTTTCATTTATTTTTCCTTATTTATTTTTATATTTATTTCCTTATTCATTTTTGTATATATATCCTTATTTATTTTCCTATATATTTTCTTTTTCTTTTACTCATATATTTCCCTGTTTATTTCAACATATATTTTCGTTTTTATTAACTTATATATATCCATATTCATTTCCCTATATATATCCTTATTCATTTATTTATATATATCCTTATTCATTTACTCATTTATATCCTTATTTATTTACTTATATATTTCCTCATTTGTTTCCCTTTCACTATCCCTATTTATTTCCATATATATTCCCCTATTTATTTCCCTATATTTATTCTCATTTATTTCCCTTCAAATATCGTTATTCGTCTCTCTTTATATTCCCCTATTTATTTCCGTATTTATATCCTTATTTATTTCCTTGCGTCCAAGCTATCAGTCATGTGCTTTGGGGCGGGGCTTGTGTCCAAACTGGCTAGTCGATCCCAGCACGAGTGATGAGCTAACTCGACTCTAAACGGGGCTTCAGCATGAGCACACTGAACCGTCATTTGTTTAACCACAACCGTGTACTGTAATCTTATTTTGAGACTATTTTAGACGAAAAGTGAGTATTATAATTGCTCAAGTGTCGCTCATGATGGACCTATGATGCCTCGTTAAAGATTTTGGTCTGACTTTGAGCTGCTGTCATGCACTTCCGGTTATGTTACGCCGCCAGCTGATGGTCGTCATGAACCTACAGTTTCATATCCACGTACAAATGACCTGATCTGTGTTTCCCATTTAAGTACCTAAGTTGCTGTAATGTGAGTCATGGGAGGTTTCCTGTTGATAATCTGTTTGTCTTACATGAATAAAGCTTCCCAGGCTCTGGCTTATGACTGCATGTTACTGATCAAACATTAGGCTACAGGGAGAACGCCGAAAAGGTCTCAACAAATTACCGTATAACCACTGAAAATGACGCACAGACTGTAGCAGATACGGTATCAGCAGGGTTTTGTGGCTTAACTTTCCTGTTCAGAAATTCATCGTTGTTTGTGTCACAAAGCGGCACTTTCAGACCATACAGGGGCTTCTGTCAAGCGTGTATGTAAACCTCACGTTAACTAGAAGCCTATTCCGCGCCCCACTGTAAAAACTGGCCCTTGATGAAGCAGAAATGCGCCACACGCACAATGCGTGCGCGTGCGTTGTCCATGAGAAATGGGCCTGGCCAGCCTTGTGCAGCGACAGTCATGTGAGGCCGGTTTTTCAAACAGGCTTGTTGGTTAGAGTGGAAGAACGCAGAGTAAATAAAAAACAAAACTTCAGTTTATTACTAAGTTTAAAGTTTACAAGAAAAGAGAGTTTGTCACATCTATACAACTTGTAGTGACGTAAAACCTTGAAGAGTTTCAAATCTCTATGACGCACAGTGGACGCGCATGTGGCACAGTGCCAACAGCTCCAGAGGAGCTGCAACACTTTTATGATGGGCGCACCGTGCACGAGAGGAAAAATAAAATGTAGTATTCATTCATTATGAAGGCCTGTATGTGCAGTCGCGGACCGGCGCACGAGAGCAAAAGAAAATGTTTCAGCTCATTTTCACGTCAAGTTATGGGGAGATGGCTCCGTGTTCTCTGGAGGCGAAACGTCACATGCTACTGAGAAAGCTGTTGTCCCCAACAGTGTGGGGGAATGAGAAGAGAGGCTGGAGAACACACATGTGAATAAACATCCTGACCCGTGCTGTATTTTTTACTTTTTATTCACGCCCGCTGCTTCCAGCAGCTCAAAGAGCTTCATGTGACTTAACTGCAAAAGCTCATCTAGGTGTTTTTACTTTAAAAATGGGTTTATTTGGATAAATCTGCCTCCTGCTCCTGTTTATTTTCCTGCCTGGCTTGACAAATTTGGCCGCGGCTCGCGCAGAAAATAGAACAGAAGCCGAAACGATCGCTCCACGGCGCGCGCTGATTTTGGCGCTGCGCGCCGCGGCACACCACACAGCGCCTGATGTGGCCAACACCGTCTGTTAACAAGGGCGCCGAAATGAAACTGCTGTGCTTCCGCATGCAGTGTGTCACTTGGGTGACTTGATGGTCAGAGGAGCGCTGAATAGTGAATATTTTTAGGTAATAAATGCATACTAGGGGCATATAAAATAGCCTTTTTCAGAATAATCTCACTTGTAGTAGATAGGGCATAATAAATGTGATGTACTCCAGCAAACAGAATGGTAAAAAGTCATTTTGTTGATTTTTAGTGAAGATTTTTTCAGGTAATAGGCAGACGGTCCCTACTGAATGTCAAAGCCGATATCCATCTTTCTTTCTTTCTTTCTTTCTTGGATAGTTTAGGCTATTTGTGAAACGTAGCTATAGGCAGTAGCCTCTTCACACCCCCATGTCACTTTAAATATTGTATTTATTAGCAGGTTACAGGTGCAGGCGGCGGCCACGCGCCACAGCTTTGGGAATTCCTCCTGCGTCCTCTGCGTCACAACCTCGGTATTTCCCCTACATTTGCAGACATGACAGACTGAAGGGAGGGGGTGACGCGCGACTGTCATTCATGATTTAGACCCTAGTCACCAAAAATAACCCCTATTTTGGGGGAAATTATCCATTATAAATGCGAATAAACTATCTTTAAACAAACCAACTCTTCCCAAAAAATTTTCAGGATTTTATTTTACTTTAAGCTTTGAATAAATAACGGCCCAATGTTTCATTTATTTATTTTTGCACATTACAATAACTGATAACATAAATTGTTTGACTGAAAGAAGTCCTTTACACCTTCCAACTTTTGCCAAGCCGATGTCGACCGGACACATTCCACTGCCCAGGGCCCAAGGTAATGAAGAGGCCCGCATGCCACCCCCAACAGATGGGGAGGAAAATACGTAAAGGGGAAAAACAGTATGGATGGAATCCCCCCCACCTCCAGAGAACACGGAGCCATCTCCCCATAACTTGACGTGAAAATGAGCTGAAACATTTTCTTTTGCTCTCGTGCGCCGGTCCGCGATTGCACAGGCCTTCATAATGAATGAATACTACATTTTATTTTTCCTCTCGTGCACGGTGCGCCCATCATAAAAGTGTTGCAGCTCCTCTGGAGCTGTTGGCACTGTGCCACATGCGCGTCCACTGTGCGTCATACTGTAGAGATGTGAAACTCTTCAAGGTTTTACGTCACTACAAGTTTCATAGATGTGACAAACTCTCTTTTCTTGTAAACTTTAAACTTAGTAATAAACTGAAGTTTTGTTTTTTATTTACTCTGCGTTCTTCCACTCTAACCAACAAGCCTGTTTGAAAAACCGGCCTCACATGACGTTAAGCCACAAAAACCCTGCTGATACCGTATCTGCTACAATCTGTGCGTCATTTTCAGTGGTTATACGGTAATTTGTTGAGACCTTTTCGGCGTTCTCCCTGTAGCCTAATGTTTGATCAGTAACATGCAGTCATAAGCCAGAGCCTGGGAAGCTTTATTCACGTAAGACAAACAGATTATCAACAGGAAACTAGAGATGGGCCAACGAAGCCTTGTGAATCTTTTGAGGCTTTTGCTTAACTGTATTGGAAAAAAGATTTGAAACCTCAAAGCCTCATATAGTTGGCCATGCCAGTGACACCTGGTGGTCAGTTGGAGTCATAGCAGCTCCAATCTTCATATAAATCATTCAACTTTATCTTCCAACATAACAGAAATACTGTCTTAGGCTTGTTTTGTCCATCTCATGATCATCATGTAAGCATGGAGGTGTCGCAACATTTTTGAAAGTGTACTAGTAGTATGGTTTGATGTCCGTGTCAATGAGCCTCACATGTCATCAGTCATCACGCAGATTCGATTGGGGCTTCGAAGCATAGTTTCGAGCTTGTCTGTCTCACTCAAGTGTCAGAGGCTTCAAAGTCTCAGTGTCAAATGTCCCATCTCTACAGGAAACCTCCCATGACTCACATTACAGCAACTTAGGTACTTAAATGGGAAACACAGATCAGGTCATTTGTACGTGGATATGAAACTGTAGGTTCATGACGACCATCAGCTGGCGGCGTAACATAACCGGAAGTGCATGACAGCAGCTCAAAGTCGGACCAAAATCTTTAACGAGGCATCATAGGTCCATCATGAGCGACACTTGAGCAATTATAATACTCACTTTTCGTCTAAAATAGTCTCAAAATAAGATTACAGCACACGGTTGTGGTTATACAAATGACGGTTCAGTGTGCTCATGCTGAAGCCCCGTTTAGAGTCGAGTTAGCTCATCACTCGTGCTGGGATCGACTAGCCAGTTTGGACACAAGCCCCGCCCCAAAGCACATGACTGACAGCTCGGACGCAAGGAAATAAATACGGATATAAATACGGAAATAAATAGGGGAATATAAAGAGAGACGAATAACGATATTTAAAGGGAAACAAATGAGAACAAATATAGGGAAATAAATAGGGGAATATATATAGAAATAAATAGGGATAGTTAAAGGGAAACAAATGAGGAAATATATAAGTAAATAAATAAGGATATATATGAGTAAATGAATAAGGATATATATAAATAAATGAATAAGGATATATATATAGGGAAATGAATATGAATATATATAAGTTAATAAAAACGAAAATATATGTTGAAATAAACAGGGAAATAAATGAGTGAAAGAATAAGAAAATATATAGGTAAATGAATAAGGATATATATACAACAATGAATAAGGAAATAAATATAAAAATTAATAAGGAAAAATAAATGAAAATTAATTAAATAATATGAATAATAATGTTATTAAGTGAAAATAAATAATTAAAAAATACAAAAATATTTTATTTGTTTTAGGTATTTGTCTATATATTCGCTCATTTATTTTCTTATTCTTTTTCAGATTTATTCTTTATTGTGGCACTCCTATCATTCCATAGTGTTGAACAGAAACTCAGAGAATCCTCTACACACTCTCTGAGGAAGAAACTAACACCTGCAGGAAGATTTCCTCAGAGACAAGCAGCCATCAGCTAACAGACGTTTGCTCCAGAGTTCAGGAGAATTTTCTTCCTTTTTTTTTCTTTTTTTTAAGCTCTAGAGGACAGCAAGTTGGGAAAAATGCAGTTACGTTCAGCGTGGTTATGTTCAGCGTGGGCGTGTATTTGTTGTACTGGATGAATCGACTTGCCAGAAGTGGTTGGATTATAACTTCAGGAGCAGAAAAAAAACTCAACTTTGTGTGTGAACTTCACTCCTGACAACTTCATGAATCTCGGGCAGTAAAGTGTTTTTTTTCTCTGGGATTACTTCTGAAACATGACGCAGTTCCTACTATAAAAACGCGCATGGACAGACAACAACACTGGTGAGTCAACACATCTCTCAGCTCAATGCTAACTGTTAGGCTATGATTTGTTCGCTAATTTACTTACTTGTCAGGGGTCTCTGTGGTACTTCTGTGGTACTTCTGTGGTACTGCGTGTACTTCAAACTCCATATCAGACTCTGGGTCGAGCGCATACAGCTCCATAACAGGCTGGTCTGTTTTATCCCGTCGATCGGAGTAATTATCCATCAATGTTTACTACTAACATCCACATGAGAGCTGCCGGTGCCGGTGCTACAGACAATGGGCTATATGCCCGGCTCCACTACTTCCTGAACTTCAGACAGCACCTTTGCTTCCTGTCTGTTGTGACTGGACGAACTGATTAACCCAGGTGTGTCTGACCTCAGCAACTGGCCAGACATACCTGGAGTAATTAGTTCAACCAGTAATTATAGACAGGAAGCAAAGGTGCTGTCTGAAATTCAGGAAGTAGTGGAGCCGGGCATATAGCCCATTCTGTGACCCTTCAGAATAAGTGTCTCTTCCGGGGCGACGTCATGAAATGGGCGTAAAACATGCTGCAATTGGTCGAGAGCTCCGCGGTTCAGTACAGTCAGCCATCTTACTTCCGTGTTGGAAATTAGATGCATCGAAAAACTAATATTTAACACCAAATTAGTTTCTATAGTAACGATGGGAACATATCTAGCTTATAAATGCCTATATTTGACTTTTGGAACATTTGAAAAGCATGATACAGCTCCTTTAAAGGGGAACTTCGTTTTTTTCTAAATCTGGACCAATTTTCTAGCATGAAATGCATTCATTTACACACCCAGACAGTTTTGGTGCAACTTGAATTCCTTTGGGAGATATTTAGATCCACTCCAGATCAGCGTATGTCAAATATGAGGACAAATCAACACAAAAAAGGCGCTTCAAGCTCACAGGGGGTCTGACTAATGTTTCGCAACAAAACATTGGTGAAACGAAGGAGTGGCAGTAAATGCCTTATTTAGAGGCTGCGCAAGGTTGCCCCATCACTTCCATTATATTGGACATAACACTGATTTGGAGTGGATCTAAATGTCTCCTGAAGGAATTCAAGATACACCAAAATTGTCGGGGTGAGTAAATTAACGGATTTCATGCCAGAAAATAGGTCCAGATTGAAAAAAAAACAAACTTCCCATTTAAATGGCCAGGACCGCACCTAAAATGGCTTTTATTTTCATAATGACTTTTTTTTTATAAATATCGACATTGATCGATACAGATTTTTTTTATCGATAATCTTTTTTTCTATATCGTCCAGCCCTAATATTCCATATTGTTTTTGTGAAGGTTATTACAAGTAGTTTGGGGTCATAATTGAGTGAAATCAATCAGTATAAACCCTAAAACCCTGATCTGAATCCCTGTAGGGCAAACAAAGTGTTTCCGGGATGATTCGATGTTTCCTCGTCTCCCCCCCCCCCGAGTGTCTCTGGCCTGAAAGCGGCACTTGCAGGTCTGCCTGTAGCAGACCCGACACAAATCTTGCGACAACACAAACTGCCGTACGACACTCAGGCCCCCTATCCACCGAGCTGCTTCCAGTGCTGGTTTGAACTACAACCAGACAAACCACTGGTTCTTTGGCTCTCTAGACTGGTTCTACTCAGTCATCAACTCTTTGCTGGGCCACTGTGAAGAACCTGTTCTCGGGTAAAACGACCCACTGCAGGAGACACAGGACTCTACTTTGAGCAGCCGCAGAGGGAGACAAACTGCTGCTACCAACGTCGCAAAGTAGCATCAACAAGCTAGTAAAAGCTTAGAAAAAGCCTAGGGGTGCCATTGAAGAAACGCATGAATGTATGCACTGTTCAAACCAAGTGGCTAAGGCAGAGGACAAAGGCTAGAAGATAAGGGTGTGCCTGGTGGAGACGTGGTAGACCGGCTCTGCCAGTACAACAGCAAAGCTCCTTAGGGAGGTTCGAGTCAGGGGACAGGCTCACACGCAAGCCATCAAAGAGCTGCCCAATACTGTCGAAAAGATGAGCTACTGGCTTTGACTAAGTGGAGCGACACCACCTGGGCTGCGAAAGCAAACTGCAGGACACACACCCAGGCTTGATCAACCCGTGGTGGGCCAGCCTCAGGAGAGGGCGTATTGTGAGAAATGGCAGAAATCCCCCGTGATGCTGAGGTACACAACTAATGATGTATCCTGTTAGTGAAGCCTTATGGCACACTGGTAAGAAGGGTGCAAACACTAGAAATTGCAACATTTAGTCCATGGCTACTAGGCTTTCCACCGATCGGATCGGTTTGATCGGATCGGCCGATATTTCACTTTTTTTTTTAATTTTCTGATCGGTCCTTAACTTATCATTCACCGATCCGATCAATGACGTCATTGTCATTTTGAATCTGCTCCGGTAAAACTCTCATTACACCAATTAAACTTAGAAAACAAGCAAACAAACAAAGCAGAATAGACACATACTCACTAGTATGTGTTTTATGTCTTCGTAGCGTTTTTGTCGTGAGTTCTGTCACTATGTGCTGGACAGTAAAGTTTTTACAATCCCAAATACGCCACATGTAAAGGATGGTGACGCCGGTTGCAAACATGTCGGCTCTTAGACTGAAAGGACACAGCGCATTTCCTGCATTTCCGCAAACAACAGTTTAGCTTAAACTGTTGCAGCACAAGTGTTTGTCTCCGTGTCTCCATCAGAGACTGTAAATAACAGGACTCCAGACCGCGGAGACCTCCAGTGTTGAGCGTTTTGGCTGCCGCGTGCTCCAGCAGGTACGTACACAAACGCTCTTGACGCTGACGCATGTGTCCACAGCAAATACATTCCAGCCTACTGTAGCGATACCGGACTACATGAGCTAAAGCGGGTTGTTTATTCTCACGTCGAGGTTCTTCTGAGGAAACAGTCGCTCGATTAGTTTAACTACTAATATGATGTCATCAGATTTGAGCCCCAACTTCTGAAGCAGCATTACTGCCTTCATTTGTGCTGTGACTGTAAATAATTTCAGTTATGACAGTTTAAGTTGGGCTGTTATTTGTGCCACTGGCTCAAATTATTTTGTTTGTCATGATTAAACCTGAATGTCCATTAGAGGTTATTGATGTTTAACCTTTTCTTCTCAGTTCAGGACAAAAAATGGAAACAAAAATCCTTTTTATGATACTCAGTAAACTGTATAAATACAGGTAAACGAGCTATTTAAATAGATATATTTGCTTCCTCACATGATCGGATCGGTGATCGTTTTTTTAAAACTCTCTGATCGGTGATCAGCCCCAAAAATCCTGATCGTGTAAAGCCTAATGGCTGCTCAGTTCGATCAGATCAAGGGCCGCAGTCCAGAAGGTTTTCAATGCCTCCCTGATCCAACAGGAGTCATTGGGCAGAGCTTGATTGGCTATCTAATTTGAGTTAGGTGTGTTTGAGCAGGGAGACATGGAAAACCTGCTGGATTGCGGCCCTCGTAAGATCAAACTGAGTAGCCCTGAGCTAGTCCTTTCAATGAACCAGTGTGGTGCAGATTGGGTGTTGTATAAAGGGCTTAGTGGACCTTGCTTGACTGCAAAATGTCCCACTTTGACCAATCGCTATTGTTTAAAGGAGCTGTATCATGCTTTTCAAATGTTCCAAAAGTCAAATATAGGCATTTATAAGCTAGATATGTTCCCATCGTTACTATAGAAACTAATTTGGTGTTAAATATTAGTTTTTCTATGCGTCTAATTTCCAACACGGAAGTAAGATGGCTGACTGTACTGAACCGCGGAGCTCTCGACCAATTGCAGCATGTTTTACGCCCATTTCATGACGTCGCCCCGGAAGAGACACTTATTCTGAAGGGTCACAGAATTGTCTGTAGCACCGGCAGCTCTCATGTGGATGTTGGTACTAAACATTGATGGATAATTCCTCCGATCGACGGGATAAAACAGACCAGCCTGTTATGGAGCTGTATGCGCTCGACCCAGAGTCTGATATGGAGTTTGAAGTACACGCAGTACCACAGAAGTACCACAGAGACCCCTGACAAGCAAGTAATTTAGCGAACAAATCATAGGCTAACAGTTAGCGCTGAGCTAAGCAGCACTCACATGGATCTTGTAAACATTGATGGATAATCGGACTCCGATCAACGGGATCAAACGGAGCAGCCTGTTATGGAGCTGTATGCGCTCGACCCAGAGTCTGATATGGAGTTTGAAGTACATGCAGTACCACAGAAGTACCACAGAGACCCCTGACAAGTAAGTAAATTAGCGAACAAATCATAGGCTAACAGTTAGCATTGAGCTGAGAGATGTGTTGACTCACCAGTGTTGTTGTCTGTCCATGCGCGTTTTTATAGCAGGAACTGCGTCAGGTTTCAGAAGTAATCCCAGAGAAAAAAAACACTTTACTGCCCGAGATTCATGAAGTTGTCAGGAGTGAAGTTCACACACAAAGTTGAGTTTTTTTTGCCTGCTCCTGAAGTTTTAATCCAACCACTTCTGGCAAGTCGATTCATCCAGTACAACAAATAAACTCCCACGCTGAACGTAACTGCATTTTCCCCAACTTGCTGTCCTCTAGAGCTTAAAAAAAAAAAGAAGAAAAAAAGGAAGAAAATTCTCCTGAAGTCTTGAGCAAACGTCTGTTAGCTGATGGCTGCTTGTCTCTGAGGAAATCTTCCTGCAGGTGTTAGTTTCTTCCCCAGAGAGTGTGTATAGGATTCTCTGAGTTTCTGTTCAACAGAGGGTGTCTTGCTACGATACTGAGCGTGCGCATTTGGACTTTCGTGATTGGTTCCACGTTCATACGTAACGCGGTGGGTAGTCAGCCGTTTGCAGGGAGGTAGCGCCTGGTTTAAATATTCATGTAGATTACTCAAATATGCATGAATGAAGAAAAATAACGATTTAAATCATTTCTTGATGAGGAAATAACACACTGACATGCTGAAAAGCTTTTAAAAGTCCATTTTTCATGATAGGGCTCCTTTAACACCAACTCCTTTGAGAAAGTGTTGCACGATTATTTAATCAAATACTATATGCAGAATACACAGATCAATTTTGATGGCAGTAAAATAAAATCAGTATGAATAGTTTGTGAAAATGCAATACAAAGAGCAAAAATGACCCCAAAAATGGCACATTCTTCAAAATGGCTGACACCCTGTTGAATATGACCAATATGTCCCAAGAGCCTTTTTTGTAGGACCAGAAATGTTCTAAGCAAAACAAGATTATAGGATTTTATGACCCTGTCAGTCAAAATGACCGACAACTAAAAGTTTACCATAACCTCTGCTTGGATGTGATTTTTCTCTTTTTTTCATGGTTGTTCATCTCATAATTCAATCATGACCTCCATCAGATGCCAGTTTTAACAGTGTATGACCCGACAAAAGACTTCAGATATAGACACGATATCATTGCTGAATAAACAAAACTTTGAAATCTTGAGGGCGGGTCCCAAAATGGTCCCCCTTCCCTCAAAAGTCAGTTGTAAATCCCCAAGTTTGACATACCTCATAACCTTGCTGTTAAGACAACCATCCAGACAAAGGACATAACAAATGGCGTGGTTAATACATATCACAGGAGAACCCTTTCCTTGAGACTCCTCCTGTACTGTTCCTTTTTAAAATTGGGCTCATTCTAGGGCTGCAACGATTACTCGAGTAATTCGAGTAACTCGATTCATAAAATTGCTCGAGGCAAAATAACTGCCTCGAGGATTCGTTAAATTCACTCTTTGCATTTTGCGCATCCTTCCGGATGGTTTTTCTGTTGCACAACGTTAACGCAACGGACGTTCCGCCCGGACTGGTATTTCTGTTGAACATAACAGCTTTATGGTGATAACGTAACTAAAGTGGAGGGAGGAAAAACTGTATGGGACCGTACAAACTGGACCGAAAGAGAGAGGAAACACAGTAGCCTCTCCGCGGTTCTGTACGCGCGTGATCCATGACGTAGAAATAATATAAGTCCTTTATTTATCTGTATAATCCGTGGATTTTGCTGCGCCTGGTCAGTAAAGGCAGTTCAGAGCGGGTCCGTCTGCTCTGCGCTCCGTGTGCAGCGCAGCCTCCGAAACTTAACAAGAACGTTTTAATTAATGGTTTAGTCGCCATCGGGGACCCGCAGCTCGAGCCAGAAGCACGCTGTCGCAGCTCTCCTGTCGCTATGTGTGCGACAGAGCAGCTTCCAGAATCAGCTCTCATTAGTTCAGATAGGAGGAAATCAGACGTAGAAGTAGCAGAAAGCATCCGGTGACTTTCAACATAAAAGCCCCTTCAAGTTTACAGTCGCTGAACTACATCAAACGTTACATTACCAGTGATACCAGGTTAAAAGTCTATCAGAGGGTCTCGGCAGTTGTTTTTTTTTTTTTTTTTTTAAATTTTCATAACGATAAATAAATGATTTTTTTAAACTGCTGGGAGTCGGTTCAGCAGGTGCTTATCACCCTTTCTTGTTAATACATTTATACTGCAAGTGTTGAGGACTTGAATATGTATTTAGGTCCTCTAATGAACGGCCAATTGTTATTAAATGTGCAGATGTGGAAGCAACAATTAAGTTTTTGGCAGAGAAGCGGAGGGGGGGGCATCAGTGCTGCATTCAGGTAAAACTCAGAACTGTAGAACTCTGAAAGCTAGAAATTCTAGCTCTTACAATCAATTTAAGTTGTGAAACTTAAAAAACTTGCAAAATGTCCAATTTATCCGATTACTCGATTAATCGTCAGAAGAATCGCTAGATTACTCGATTACAAAAATAATCGATAGTTGCAGCCCTAGCTCATTCCTTCTTACTATTCTAGCAAAGCAGTTGAAAATGTCAAAAGTTTCAAATAAAGACACTATAAAAGATTTTTTGATGTTCTATTGAGATATTAGACGAGGTCATTTGGAACTAAATGGAACCACAATGCCCCTTTTTGACCACAGTCACAAAGGAAAAATCCTGACTTGAACAGTATTCACAAGTTTTATCCAGTTATTTTCTCTGCATCTTAAAGGGAAAGTTCAGAATTTTTGACATAGGGTCTCATTTACAAGTGAGCCAGAATACTACTGATCACTGAAGACGGTTTCAACATATTTCATCCCGTTATTCTAGTTCTAGGAGGTCGCTGATGCTAATGCGAAGTCAATAGGAATCTGCTAGCCTGCCATTAAAACCAATCTTATCCACTCCACAGAACATCCGAGGCAAATCAGCAAGTCTATCTGTGTAAATGCTGTGTTAAACTAGTAAACTCATGTGTTAAACAAGTAAAACTAGCCTTGTATGAAAAATTTTTGCATTACATATTGAGGAACTAGTTTCTTACCAGCTTACTACCTTTGTCAGTGTATTCTGGTTCATAGACACATGGTAACGGTTAGTTTGATGAAAAAAGTTTAAAATCATCTTCAAAATGCGACATATCCTCATGCCTTTCAGACGTGTCCGTATTTCAGACTGTATATTTGTGTATTCAAATTCCTTCATGCACGTAGCAGCAGATGACATCACTCTGCTGCTAAATACAGGAAGTAAAACTTTGTAAAGTTTCTCAGCAGCAACAATCAAAATGCAACGAAATGCAGGTTAGTTTGATTTGTAACATTATTCTGTTAACACGGCATTTACACAGATAGTCTGAAGTTAGAAATGATTCACCTCGGATGTTCTGTGGAGTGGATAAGATTGTTATCAATGAAAGGCTAGCAGATTCCTATTGACTTGCACTAGCATTAGCATCAGCGACCTCCTGGAACTAGAATATCGGGATGAAATATGTTGAAACCATCTTCAGTGATAAGTAGCATTCTGGCTCACTTGAAAATGAGGCCCTATGTCAAAAATCCTGAACTTCCCCTTTAAGGTAATCTAACATGCGAATTAGTACATGATTTGTGTTTTCTGCTCTCCTTCCAGATTTATTTGGTACCATCCAACCATATGCAATTTGTTAATCAAATCTTTAAAATGTTTCAAGAGAAAATAATTAATCATGTGCCAATTATTTCTTTCCAACAGCAAAATTTACATGTCTGGCCTCTAGAGACACTGCCTTTGCTGCTCAGGTATTATATCTTCAGCTTGATGTAGGTGACATCAATCCTCATACCAAAAGAATTAATAAAACTTACCATATTATCTGCTTCATCTGGATCAGGATTAAGAGGCTCTGGATTCAACCACTCCAAAAGTCTGTAAAAGACCAACATTTCAATCAAATGTCTTGATAGCATATTCAGAGCGATATGGATATTTGTGAGAGAAAAGTAGAGCTGCAGCTAGCGATTATTTTAATAGTTGATTAATCTACCCCTGTAATCGATCAATTAATTGATTAATCGAATAAGCTCTATGTTTTTAAAGATCTGAGTGAGATGCAGTGGAGTAAAAATGAGTTCAAATTGGCACCAAAGACTGTAGTTGACACGTAACGAGTAGGTGCATTAGTGCCACCCACTGATAGGGAATTCCGGAAATAATTTATACAGACTGGAAGTAGGGCTGGACGATATTGAATTTGATTAATATCCAGATATTTTTACGGCATGTCACGATATACAATATACAGTATATCTCGATATTTTACCTTAGCCTTGAATTAATGCTTTGATGCATATAATCACATTCGTAAGATGATTCTGTGTCTACATTTAACATTACTGTTCATACTGCATTAATATTTGCTGATTTTAAACCTTAATGCCAAAAGGGTGAAATCATAACTAAAAAAATTGATCAAAACTGTATTGAACAGTTAAAGCAGTGCAATAAACATCATGTAATTAAAAAGAAAAAAAACAAACAAAGTGCCTACGACTACTGTTATGCCTTTTGGTAAAAGAAACAGATACCTGTAATTAGTTCATGGTGTGAATTATTTACATTAAAAAGGGGAATAGATAAGTTGATAGTTACTAAAAATAACTTATTTCATGCAGAAAAAAAAAACAGTTAAAATGTTTGGATTTCAGATCTAATCAGTGTGATACATCATCTTCTTAAAAAGCTCTTTGTTAAAACGTGTGCTCAGTTATGCGAACGAGTGAGTGCTCATATCTTAATGAGGATCTTTGTTGTTTTTACTTGTGAGCGCGTTATCAGAGAAACCAGTGAGGAAACAACTTGTGTGCCCCAAATATGTTCTACACACGTGAGCCTTGGAAAACTTAAGTCTTTGTAAGTATTGTGCTGTGTACGTGTGTTAAAGCAACGCTTACCGATCTTGCATTTCAGAAAGCACAACATTATTTGATTATAAACAGTCCCGCCTCACTCCTAAGACACCCCCCCATTCCTTCTGCCTCCCAATGCAGAAGCGAAGGTCTGAGAGGCAGGTCCATTGGACAATCCAAGGGGTGCACCCCACTTCCAGGATTGGTTTGAGTTTTCATTGAATATTTAGATTGGAATAATATTTCATTTTGATTATTGGTGTGTCTGACTTGTATTTCAGAGTTCCTTCACCTCATTTAATAGCATTTTACCCTGTTAAAAAAATAGTGTAAGAATGCAACATCGGTAAGGGTTGCTTTAATTACAGTAGTTAGTTGGTTGAAATTCTTCATCTGCAGCAACCTGAGCTCTGCCAGAGAAGCTGCTACTGTCGGGCACATGACGTAGCATGTAGCACACGTGATGTACGCAACTAGGCGCGCTTGTCTATCCTAACCGAAGCAGTTTATACAGACCGGAAGCAATGCGTGAAGCGGGACTTTCAAAAGTTAAACGAAGCATCGATTACTTAAATATTAATCGATCATTTTTTCTAATCGAATAATTCGATTAATTGCTTCAGCCCTAGTGAAAAGTAATTTATTAATAAGATGTTTATTAGATGTCATTGCCCCCTGGTGGTCCCATGACTCTGGTAAAAATGCCAGAATATCCTCCTCCTGTCTATAGAGGGGAACCAGTTCAATCGTGGCGTGGCTAATTGTGCTGATTATTCTACTCAGTTCTATTCTACTCACAATTCTACTCAGTGACTAGAGTCACCAGGCCCACCATACAGTCAGTGGGCCTGTGAGGCATCATGACATCAGACCTGCCAACATTGGAAAATTTTTATTAGTACCACCTATGACCTCCCAGGTCATAGGTGGTACTAATAAAGATCGCCAGAAATTGGTTCTCCAAATTCTTTTGACAGCAATGGTGAATCTGCAACACAGAGAGCTGTTCCAACTAACTGCATGTGAAGTTACAATGATGCATTTACAGATAACCACTGAACTTTACTGTTCATCAGTGAAGTTCAGTTTGCGGGGGGGGGGTTATCTATCTTGACATGAGCAGTGACGTTAATCCATTTAAAAACGTGGTTTCTAAACAGAGCACACAGATTGTTCTGTGGTGGAAAGTTTGTTTAAAATACTAACTTTACAGGAGCAGAACCTTTACAGGACCGCCATGATAAATCACATACATGCAGATCTGCGCACATCTAAAAGACAGCGGTTCTGATTACATGTGGTGTCACATGGAATAACCAAATCAGAATAGATCACAGATGGTGAACGTAACATTATTGGCCATATCAAAGTAAAGCTGGTCACACAGCTTACCTTTTCCATCATTAGCAGTCGCCAGGCTGGCTAAACATAACACGTCATGTGGCGTCTCAGAGTAAAATGAACAGCTGTAAGTAGGGGCAAAGCGTTGGAGGGAGAAGCGAGGGGCAGTAAAGATGAAACACTATTGGTCATAAGAAACTCTCTTCGCTAGCTCTCTACCGTGATTGGTTGCAAGCACTTCACCATGCTGCTCCTTCCTATTAGCTGTAAATATGAAATGCGCATATTTCCTACAGAATTCACATTTCAGCAGCTTTTTGAGTCGTTTTGAGAGGAAAGCCATACCAGCGTATTTAGATGTCAAATTGCGTACCTGTTAAGCAAAATGCGTACATGTTGGGAGGTCTGTGACATTCAGCTGCCCCAAAAATATGCTGATGTTCCATTTTTGTTCATGGTAGATGGACAAAAAACAAACAAGTGATCAAATAAGGATCAAGCAAGTGACAAACAGGTTGGACTGATCAAATAACCTTTTGCTGGTTTCTTGTCCCCTTAAATTGGCCAAACCGAATAATCGCTTTATCTCTACTCAAAAAATGTTTCTTCAACAAATTCCTGAAGACTGCTGTAGGATTAATTCTAATGAACCACGATATGTGCCCACTCGAAAGCTGGATTTATACTTGTGTGTCGTCTGTGTAACCGCCGAAGGTTCCGCATAGGCTCTGTGTAGGTCCCCGGAGGCCTGACACACACTTCTTCAGACTTTACATGCATCCCGTCGACGCGAAAGCAGAGACGCAGAAGTACTCCTTTGTGATTGGTCAGTGTGGTTACCCGACTTCGGATGTTTGGGTTTTGTAGCTGAATGAATGAATGCATGTCGGCCGCTGTTGTTGCTCTAAAGAGGAAATACTTGCCGGAGCTGAAGCTAACCATCAGGGTGAAAAAAAAACACCGCCCTGTAGACTTTCCCAGTCGATAAACTGTCGCCTGCAGATCTGGAAAAGAAACTGGAGCATGACGCCCTAACGCTAAGCTCGAACAAAAGCACTCACTGCCTCTGTGTCCAACTTAATGCATTCTTTTCTGCTGGAAGAAAACAGTCCTGTGTGTGGTGTGAATGAATTCCTCTCCAAGGTGTAGCTCACCGTGAACAGGCCCAGTCCTCTTCACTCTTCCACATCTCTTCTGTGTCCAGTGATTGTGACTTAGATTTGTCAGAACTGATGAAAAAATGAGACACAAAATTAGCTTTTCACCTGCTATCAGAATAGGGATGTAACGATATGAAAATTTCATATCACGGTTATTGTGACCAAAATGATAACGGTTATCATTTTTATCACGGCATTATCGAAATACCCCCCAGCAGCTTTAAAAACATCCAAAATGGGTCCAAATGTCGATTTTGTGCTTTTTAAAGGGGGGAAAAAATTTCAAGAGAACTGTCCATGTGGATGCCTTTGTTGCTTTCCACCATGTTTTCATTAATTAAACATTGCAAACTGTGACTGCTACTGCTTTTCCAGCCAATGAGCAGCATCACTGGGAGTTTTTCAAAGTGTGGTAATCAGTCACGGTTTTAACGATAATTAAAATTTGAAACAGTATTACTAATCGTGGGGAATTTTATCACAGTTAACCATTTTACCGGTTATCGTTACATCCCTATATCAGAACTTGGGTAATAATTAAAAGCAGACATGATCTTTATCGGATTTATCTGATTTAAAGGTAAAAGTTGTGACAATACGATCAGTGGCTTAATAGCCTGTTTCCAGGAAGGGGAGGGGCAGGTACACACCCCCCCCCCCCCCCCCCCAGAAAAAGCTCTATGTTTAAATATAAATTAGGTTTTTTGTTGTTTAAAACTACATGCAAAGAGGAAAGAACACAAATTGCTGGATGCCCACCATTCTCCTCCTTTATTTCTGGGTTATATTCTTCTTAAATATGACAATCACCGCCCCACCCAACTTATTGTTTGAATTACTAACGCTATTGTCCTAGGTCTTTTTCTAAACGAATCTTCCATAGATAAGTAAATAAACTGTTTATATTAAAGTAATATCACACGAAAGGGGAGTGCTGTTGTACTTCGACATCATCACGACTGTGATTAGGGCGTAGACACAAGGCCACAAAACAAAACAAAAAAAACTTTTGCTGTCTCGCCCATAAAGCGGTGTTTCTCCACCATCTGTGATGGTCAACCTGCGCTGTCTGTAAAACAGTCAGAGGAGATGAGCAGAGGGCTGTTATTAATTACAGGACCCAGCAGCCATACACAGGGGTTTGTGATGTTAGAGCCAATCAAAAGCAGAGCAGGATGGGAATTTATAACAAGTCCTCCGCTACCAAACTGAATAAAACCAGTGCTCCGAAAGGGATTTAACAGTGCATTTGGTCTCATGTGTCACTTGAAATTAAGAATTTTAATAAAAAGAAATAGTGGTTAGATGCTCATGTTTATGTAGACTGGTTTTCATTTGTTATTTTGAATTTTCTCAAGAATGCGGTGAATTTAAATTACATTAAATATCTATTTGTAATATTTCTTGCTATTATCATCATCATCATAGTTTTGTGTTTTGTTTACATGAAAGAAAATACAGTGAAAAAGTTTGATCAATAAATTTGTTTTAGCTCATTTTTCCAGACTACTTCAATGGAGCAGATATGGAGCTTTGAAAAATACGTCCGAGAACCCCTGGTATACACAAACATAGCAAACATTTTTGCCTTCACATCAGCAACAGATACTGACCTTTCAGTACAGAGCATGTTCAACACTTCTTCATCTGCTGGATGTTCAACCTGACTGCTGTGAGGAGCATCTGCAGCTTCACTTTTCAGACAAGTGGAAACAAAAGTCAGATGAAGTCAACAGGTGGAATGCCAAGTGAAAAACTGCAAGTAGTTAGGGGAATTGAGAACAAGATGGACATCTGTTTACCTCACATGGAACAGGTTGGGTGTTGGAGGATCACCAATGTGTGAAGGGCTTACTCTGTGTAACAGAACAACATAGTCTATCACAGATTCTCTGATGTGGTGTAGAAGTTTGCTAAGTTTGGACAAAGGTTGATAGTAAGTGCAGTGTTTCCCCCAGCTTCACAGCCTTGGGAAGACAGGGTGTGCTTGTCTGATATTTCTGTTTGAGTTTCAGGTGGATGATATGTTTTCCGATGCACACTTCCGCCACTGCGGCGGAACTGCAGTTGCATCAAAGAAACTCCGAGAGCATGACACAGAAAGCAGTGATGACTTGCCGTCATGTAAACTGGATAAATAACATCACAGTTTAGTTTCAATAAAAGAGCCCTGTATAAACCTGTCCAAGGGGAAATGAGACTTTAAAAAAATTCTTTTGTGACTTGGTGCAAGATAGAAAAGGGGTGCTGGGTCTCGTAGGGACGGTGGGGTGCCCTGCCTACATATGGTAGGGGAAACACTGGTAAGGTAAAGTGATGAGATAAAACTTTACTGGGTTTCTGAGGACGTGCTGGAAGAATCTTGCTCTTGCTCTGTGACCGAGGACATCACAGTCATTTCCTTCGATTCATTCAGCCCATCTCTCTGATCTCTCTGATCCACCTGGAAGGAGAAAAACAAGAAGCTTTTGAACTTTACTCTTAAAGCATTTCAGAAATTTCACATCATATAGGATGAATTTATCAATAATCTGGAATCGATACTTCAATATCTGACAGGAAACTATCAGTTCTATATATTTTTTTCAAATCATATAACCCTGTGTTGACATAAAACATGACATTTGTTTTCACTTGTATGAGTTCTAGAGGAGAAACAAAGATGTGTGAAACCCACCCATAGTGTATTCCTGTCAGTTGATTATGTTACTGTAGCCTATCAGAGATCATGATGGTGATGCATTATGATTTCATTTTATTTAGGGCTGTCAAAGTTAATGCATTTAAGACGCATTAACAGAGCAACTGATGAACAAAATGGATCCAATTTAAATGTTTTCTAAAACAATTTCTGAGAAAAAGCCTTCTAAAGTAAATCAAATGCTTCATTATCTTAATGACAAAGTAAAAAAGGTAGTTATAATTTAGCATATTTTGATATTTAAGGTCCAAAGTAATGTGTTGAAGCAGAAGCAGGCTGTATGTGAATAATTTGGGAAATAATCAGATAGCCTGACACCACTGCAGACTGATTGTGGTCTGCATTACCACCTCAGAGGACTCGTTTTTGCTGAAGAGGACTTCTGCTCATCAAAACTGCTATTCAGTCTGGCCGGAATGTCTTTTTTTGAAAGAACTTTATTTCTGTTTGAAGATCCTACAAACAGGACTGTGCTGACAATGAATGTTTAAAATGCTCCTAGGGGTTCACGTGCATGAGTGATAACACTGGGCTGTGAAGTAAACCCGTAATGCCCAACAAGCTGCAACGTAGGAGCAAAATAACCTAAGCTGGAGATTCCCACGTCTTCTTTCACCACCTCCATGTGAGTCGCATTTTATGCAAGATTACAGTACTTTATTTAGTGGACTTTTCCACCGATGATGAATAGGGGCAACTTTTCTGAGGGCCAATCCCTTCAGATTTCACAGTCTACTGGAGGTTTACCGCTCTGCTGGAACTCTTCAAAACTGTCTGCATTTTTTTTCTTCTTTTCTTTGCAGCACAATGTTTTCCCCTGGAAACCTTGGCTGTACACACATTTCACGTTGCTGTCTTGCTTTTTTGTTTCCAGGCTAAAATATATCCAAATGGTGAAATGTTACAATAACAGAGGCAACTCATTCCCATCAGACTTGTCAATGGAGGAGCACAGTAACACGGCATCTAAACTAGAAACTAAGGATATAAAAAAAACATTTACAAATGGTTTTTTTTGGGGGGAGAAAAATCTTTTTCTTTATCTCTACCCAGATCCCCAATTTTAAGCATACTCACAGTAGGAGCTGTTTCATAGAAGATGCGTGCAGGATTCAGAAACTTTAAGAACCTGCAGTGCAGAAACGTACAGAAGTTCTGTTCTGTTAGTTTCAGCTCATCGTCACACAAACATAAAGATGGAGAATTTCCACTCCCACCTGAAAAGATTAAGGTTTTTGGTCAAAGCTGCGGCAAGGGACGAGTCTGTGTCCTTCGATGGGTCACTGAAACATGAGATCAGATAACCATATATAACAACTTATTTATTTATGACCGAGTACAAGCAGAAACAATGATAGAGGTAAACATGGCCGGTGGAACAGCTTGCGAACAAGCCATCATATCTGAGGCATCACATTTGCCCAGTCCTTTGGGTCACTTTCAACACATTTAAAAACTGCTTTGGAATGTTAAATCCTATTTGTCTGCTCAACATTCACCTGGTGACCTTAACGGGTGACCTCACCTGTCTGCAGCAACTTCTGAACCACTCCTTGATTGGTTTTCAGAAGACACTTGTTCTTCTGTGACCTCTAACCCTCTGTTTTCTTCCAAGACAACCTGTAGCTGAACCAGCAGACAGAGTTTAGCACATGCAGATCTTTACAGAAATCAACTTAACCTGGGTGGGTCAGTGATTTTTTTCCCTAATAAAACCTTTTTAGGGTTTTGTTTGAAACTAAATAGAAGAACTACAGCAGTTTATCATGGATCTGAAGAGTCAGAGCTAGTACAGTAAACAAGAACCATCTACAGTCGGGCAGGGTAGGACTGGACGATATAACAATATGTTGTCTGGACAATAGAAAACCTCTATCATTTCATATGAAGCTCTATTCTTGACGCTGTGATAGGCACTTTACTGCAGTGTTTAATCAAGATTGGCAGCATGCCCACGCACACTGCAAACAAACATGGAGGGAGATGTGGTGGACCGTTTCAGACGAGGCTGATAATTATCTCTTTACTATATGACCAGCCGACCCAACATGAGAGGCTTGTGACCTAAAAGAGGGACAACTTCTGTTGCATGGATGTGGTTTGGATATAAAAAGACCGACAGCAGTTGTTTGTAAAGTATACAGACTCGGGGGCGTCTTTCGGCACAATGCCTGGTGTAGTGCTAAAAGACATCCCCAAGAGCTAGCATACGTTCTGCTGTCTGGTCCACGACAGTGTCAATCTTTTTTTTTCTCCCTCTCTTTTTTCCTTTTCTTCTTTTTCTCAATTTATCCTTCTTTCTTTTTTTTTTTTCTTTTTTTTTTACTTGTCCTGTCCAGCATCGTAGCAAGCAGAATGGTGATCTGGCTGCTTTATTGTGTCGAACAGATTTGCTTTGCCAAGGGGAGCTTTAGGAATATAAGGCTCCTCTTGATATCCTGTGTTTATTATTTCTTTAATTAAGCATCTGTTTATAACAGCATTTTACATCATATTGCTGGGTTTTACAAGAGGGAAATTAAAGTTAAAAGAAGAAATGATAGGAAGTGGAACAGAGAGAAAGGAGTGGAGAGAGTGAGAGAGAGAGAGAGAGAGAAAAAAAAAAGGGAAAAACATGGACACACTTAAACAGTCAACCCCAAAACAAAATTCCAAGGTCTTTGCTGGAAAACAAAACTAACAATCCCCCACAAGAGGACCTTCAGTTGGCTTAAGTATCATCAGATCATACACACACACGCAGAACTAAGCAGAGAAGAGGTAAAACCTAGGGTTGGATGATAATTCAATATCGATATATAGCGATCGATAGATTTTTTTTTCAATAGAAAAAAAAAAGAGGGTCAATAAAAGTTCAATATAGAAGCACAGTTTTCCGCTGTAACCTATTGGGTAGCATGATATTACAGTCACTCCTTCCGCCAAACCAATTCTCTGTCCTTTATAACGCTTGCATTCAGACATGCGTACCGGTCTTTTACCTCAGAGATGTAGCAGACATGTCCTGGCTGGTCTACATGTCACAAGAGCAGAAATGTTGCGGCACATTGTTTTGGCCGAACACTCAAGGAAATGTTCTGGACACAGTTGAAGGGAGAGTGGGGCTGTGCTGACTTTTCTGCAACATTTCCTGATGCATGAAAGTGCCCGGGACGCGCTAAGTCCGCAAGGAAGCGGCATGTTTGAAAAGAAGAGTCCATTTAAGGAGTGGATGGACTTTACCACTCATGCAAGTCTGAAAATGACTTTAATGTGAACTTTATTATAAGTGAGTCATTCAGCAAAAGCTTAACTGGCCAGGGCTGCATCTAAAATAGCTTTTAATTTGATAATGGCTTTTTTTTTTTTTTTTTTTGATAAAGATCGGTATCAATAGATAGATTTTTTTTGATCAATAATCTTTTTTTCTATATCGTCCAGCCCTAGTAAAACTGAGGTACGACAACTGGAAACGACATCATGCAGAATAAAGTGTGCAGGGTGCTCTATGATGCAGTCATGCAGATGTAACCTCGTCTCTGCAAGGAGGAAAACTGCACAGCCCAAGATCCAGGCCCCCAGCAGCCGGCCCGAGACTTGAACCCCCCCCCCCAAAGGGACAGACATTTCAAATCAGGAGAGTGTGTTGATGTATTTTATCTCCTCTTTTGATGTGTTTCATGTGATTTGTTTAGCAGTCTCGAGGATGAAAGTCTTGCAGGTTTCAGTGGTTTCTCTTCTCCAACAAACATGATTCTAGTGAAGTTGATCTCCCAACAGATGGTTGTCAAATTAATGTGAGGTTTACTAGACAAAGATTTTACAGAATGGACGTGTGTAAAGTTACAGACCTGAGGAAGGGAAGTTGTCAGGGAGTCTCCTGGTTCAGCTGGATCAAAGCTTTGAGATGTCACTGAGGGTTAAAACAGAGTCAGAGTGAGACTTAAATCCTCATGAAAATGGAGACACATTGAGGAACAACTAAAAACAAACATATTCAAACTTTATCTGCTAATTTTAGCACAAGATCTGTAAATAAAACCTTATAATCTGTGTATGTCAGGGCTCTAGAGTGGGACCATTTTAGTCACATATGTGACTAAAAGTTTGGTGGGTGCAGCAAACTTTTTTTTCTTGATTGCACCTTTGCGCCTAACATTTCACAGATCTTAGTGAAGGACTTTAACTCATTCACTGCCATTGATGTCTATAGCTGTATACAGCGAGGGAAAAGTATTGAACACGTCATCATTTTTCTCCGAAAATATATTTCTAGTCGAGCTATTGACATGAACACAATCTGGTGACAATCTGGCGACATCTGGTGAAAATTTCAATACTCCCCCCCCGCTGTATATGGCTGTAGACGTCATTGGCAGTGAATGAGTTAATTATCTTTCTGAATGTCTGTCTGCATATACTCTCTCTTTACAAGAGTTCAGAAAAGAACACCATGACAAAAAGCCCGGAGAAGGGGTGGATCTTCACCTCCGACTGACTCTGATCTATAGCTGTACACTGTGCTGGTTTAAAATTATTTGGCATAGAAGACATTGACGAGGATCATGGAAATTAGAATCAATTGTGAAACATGGAATATGTTGGAATTTGCTCACATGTGGCAGTTCCATAGTATATCCATCATCTAAGATTTATTCACCAGGCCTAAGCAACATTAACCAGAAAAGCTGGATGAGAGTTGAACGTGTTATGACCTCTGCCACCCTCCACCTGTGTGACATCACCTGCACCAACGGGGATCAAGTCTCCCCCAAAAATTCAATGCTACGCAGCTATAGAAAAACTGAAAAGACTGAAACCGCATCCATTTATGGTCAAGTATTACAGTGAGAAAATCCAGGCTGATAAATCTGCCAGAAATCAAGAGCAGCTTCCATCAAACTTACTACATGTGCAATAAAGCTGCATCTGGAGGCTGTACTACGAAAGATCTGAGGAAAATACATATAAACCTTGATTAACAAACCTACTAATCTAAGAGACTGATTTGTATTAAAAAAAAAAAAACAATAAGACAAAACCCTGGATATTTCTGGCTGTCTAAGCAGCCAAAAGCATGGTACATGATAAAGTATAACGGAAGCTGCCTTTGACTGAATTCAAGTCCACACAGATAATTCTCAAGAAACAGATTAAACATAAATCTTTGGGAAATTTGACAGAACCTGCACCTGGTGCGCTATTTCAAGATTTAAAATGTTAAGTTTCATTCAGTTCAGTAAAGCTAAAACTTTATTTCTAAAAAAGTTTTTTTTTTACTTAGCACTCAAGCCTCAAATAAAGATATGCATTGCACCCGTTCTATATCTCATTATTGTTCACAATAACTTAGATAACGATCAGTGCCTACGTGTAAGGATCAAAAAACAATCCTTACAATGCATTCAAATGAGCTGCTGAGACATAAGGTGTAAAAATTGGGGTGCATCTAAATTAAAAAGTCAGGCGCACCAGTCAAACCAATGCAAAAAGTTATTCTGGAGCCCTGTAATGAGATTAAATGAATGCAGAGGTGATGGCAGAAAAAAATCCTGAGCCCTTAACATTTATAAGACATTTGTCAATGAACACTGTTATGATTGATCCAATATTTCAGCCCAAAATGATTGCACAAAACATATTACACTTTCTTCCACCACAATGTCCTGTTGAATCCACGGCCATTTCTATATGAAAACTTTTTTCCCCCCAAAACTGTGTTAATGTGCAAGATTTTTTTTTATACAACCATTTTAACCACTTGTCTGTCCTTTGGCAGAGCCAGATTTGGGAGTATGGTGTAGCAATGTACAAAAAACAGATAGTAATAGCAATATTTCATGCGACTACAATGTGGTCTTCACACATGCAATGCTTTTAATAAACTAAAATAAAGTCATCAACAAAGTCAATATACTGAATTATTATATAACTACTGCTATATATACTACGACTACTATAAAACTATTAAAAATAATCGCAGCAGGGAAGGACTGAACAAAGTACTTGAGCAGAGACCTCTTGCTCCCAATGATAGCCATCACTTTATTTTATATTTCTCCAGTGTTTTCCCCCAGTTGTCAGTGACCTGTTTGGTTTTTCTGCAAAGACTTTTCGCATGCAGCTGCAGGTGACTATGCATAACATCGGCTCCGAATTGGTCTATTGGCTCAACCAACTCGTAGCGAGGGACGGGTTTATGAGGGTGATTAGATTTGGGAGAGCTTTGTTGGTCGGTGTGAATGTTGTATTGTGTATATTGTAGTTTATTCAATTTCTGTCAGTTGTGTAAATATTTGTGTCGTGGACTAGAGGTCGACCGATTAATCAGTTTGGCCGATTAATCGGCGCCAATAGGACGTTTTACAAACTATCGGTATCGGCTGAACTTGGCTCCGATAGTGGCCGATGGCTGCAGTTTCTTCCACAGCGCCATAAAGCGCTTCTTCCCTGCGCCGCTCTCTGATCAGTGAGGGGCGGGGCTGCTCTTCACACAGAGAGAGCGGGGGGAGAGGTGGAGGGGGGTGCAGGCAGCGCACAGGGGAGAGGAAGGGTCCAGGTGGAGAATATAATGAGTGAAGCGACATCAGTTAGTGCAATACAACCTTCACGAGTTGAAACTCAACCATCAAAACCTCCTTGGAGGGGGAGGAGTACCGGTTGTTCACCAAACAGAAACGTGACTCACATTTCAGCATAAACAGCAACCGGCATGTTTGACATGACCACAGTACTTGTTAAGCGAACAACGAAAGGCGAACAGGGTAAATGAAGGCTGTCTGTAGCCGCTTTCACATTTTCATGGCAGAATATGCCACAAAGTCCATCTGCTATTTAATCAGAGATGTCTTTATAAACGCACCGCTTTCTCGGGGTCCCCCTCAGCTCCGAGGTAAAAGAGTGTCAGAATGTAAACGGAATAAAAGTCCAAGTCCGCACTATTGATTACTGAGGACTACTTAAAGCTCGGCTGGAACCATGTAAGTTATCTTCTCATTTTTAAAGGCTATTATTTATCACGTAATGACTCCGCCGCAGCGTCATGAGTTATTACCTCCACCATCACTCCTGATCATAGACTGTATATAATTACTGGACGTAGCTTCCGGTCTCTTCTGAATAGAGAAATGTGAAGCCAGTTGGGCGTGTCTTACCGTCGCCATCTTGCCGTGTCACGTACGTCGTCACTCCAGGAAAATCCTAAAATGGGCACAGCGCGGCCGCGGGACAAATGATTGACAGCTGACGTACTGTGGGCTAAACGCTAACTGAGCTAACACGAAACTAAGAGGAGCTAACAAAGATAAGCCCCCTAAGCGGCATGGTTATGGTAAGACATGCTTAGACTTGCAATTCGCTGACTAAACACCGCCGTTGTGCGACTCTGTAACAAACTGAGACCTTATTAAGAGCAAAGAAGGAGCTAACTAGGAGCCTCCGGTCGGCAGGCGGAGCTTCCGGTCTGTCATAAGGACACGCCCTTAATTATGTGTAATTTGAAGAATAAATAACATCTAAACGAATGAGTTATAAAAAAAATTCACCCCCTCACAGTTGACATGAAGGTAAACGTGACCTAATAAACCTAAAATGATTTTTTGAACCAGGCTGTAAACCTGTTTATTTCTGCTGTGAAGTCGGCGTTTTTAACATGGGAGTCTATGGGGATTTGCTCGCTCTTGGAGCCAGCCCCTAGCGGATGAAGGGAGGATTACACTAAATACAATGCGGAAGAGAGCTTCACTGTTCTGAGGCGGAGTTTGCCCCTTGCTCCTGATTCGTCATTGAACCGGTCCAGGTCAGGTGTTCTGCAGTTCTGTTAGTCCGCTCCGTTCGGGTCTTGCTGGTTTGATTCCGTCACACAGACCAGTTTTAAGCTGTCCTGGAACCATTTTTCGTTTATTTTACCGCTTGTAAAACCGCATGTAGAACAGTTATCCGACTGCAACGGGATCCCACCGACATCACGTCTATGAGGGGTTTTCTAGAAAATGACTAAGGAAAACATGGATATTCACGTGAAAACACGTCTGGTTGATGTGATCTTAGTTTGTCATGAATTTTAAAATTGGGCAAATTTTAGTAAACTTTAGTGCTGGCTAAGACGAACCAGCCCCCCCCCCCTCGATTTGTGTCCAGATATGACTGAGTTTATAGTAACTTTGCTGCAGTGGACAAAAATGTAGTTATATTTTAAATATAAATAAATTCATTTTGTGAATTTATTCTTTAAAAAAAAAAAAAAAAAGGTCATTAAAGACCCCCCCCCCCCAAAAAAAGCTGTTTTGATTAAGACCAGCACTGTCTAAAATGGATAAAATAGAAATAAAATCCAAACATACCATCCCCTACAGCTGGTTAGTGGTTAGTCTGACGATGCGAGGATGAGAAAACCACAGTTCAACTTCCTTCACTATATGCCTGTTCAACAAGTTCTTTTCTGAATATTATTTTTTATGGCATAGAGTGCCATCACTTACATAAATGTAAAGGACCTCTTAATTTTCTAAAGCTATGTTTTTATTTACTAAAAAATCTTTTAATAGCCTATATATTTATCCATCCGCTATACACACAACATTAGGGCTGGACGATAATTCATATCAATAAATATCGATCAATAGAGGTTTTTTCCAATATAAAAAAAGAGGGTCAATGAAAGTTCAATATAGAAGCACAGTTTTCAGCTGTAGCCTATCAGGTAGCATGATACTACAGTCACTCCTTCCGCCAAACCAATCACAAACGCAGACCCAGGCAAAGGCTGAATTGGAATTCAGTGTTATGCCCCTTTCAGACTTGCACTGGAAAGCGGTAATATTGTGAACTCTGTCCTTTACAACTCTGCATTCAGACATGCATACCGGTCTTTTACCATGGAGATGTAGTGGACATGTACCGGCTGGTCTACTTGTCACAACAGCGGAAATGTTGCGGGACGCCGTTTTGGCGAATTATTTCGCACAAGAAAATGTTCTGGACAGAGCTGTAGGGAGAGCGGGGCTGTGCTGACTTTTCTGCGACGTTTTGCGATGTATGAAAGTGCCGGAACACGATAAGTCTGCAAGGAAGTGGCATGTTTGAAAAGACGAGTCTGTTTAAAGAGCAGATGGACTTTACCGCTCATGTTCTGCAATGTACGTCTGAAAACGGCTTTAGTTTGATCTTTATTATAAGTAGGTCATTCAGCAAAAGCATAAATGGCCAGGGCCGCACCTAAAATAGCTTTTAATTTGATAATGGCTTTTTTTTTTTTTTTTTTTTTTATAAATATCAGTCGATCGATACAGATTTTTTTTTAATCGATATTTTTTTTTTTCTATATCGTCCAGCCCTACACAACATTGTTTTTTTTTTTTTACGCAAGGAGGGGTTTTCGGCCGATTAATCGGCTATCGGCTTTTTTCTGCTCCAAACTATCGTTATTACATCCGCCTTTAAAAATCCACTGTCGGTCGACCTCTATCGTGGACCCCCTTGAAAATGAGATGTTACATCGCAAGGGACTGTCCTCTCAATACAATTTATCTGAAATAAACCGGCATATCACACCCTTGAGGAATGAAGGTGTTTTAACACACACTTCCCAGTGTTGGGACTTTTTCACCTGCACTTTTACCACATTTTAAACTACAGTTGTGTGACAAACTTTGCCCCCTTCCTGATTTCTTATTTTTTTGCATGTTTGTCACACTTAAATATTACAGATCATCAGACAAATTTAAATATTAGAAAAAGATAAAGTAAACACAAAATGCAGTTTTTAAATTATGATTTTTATTAGAGGGGGAGGGGATCCAAACCCACATGGCCCTGTGTGAAAAAGTGAAGTGAAAAAGTGTGTGAAAATTTTGGCCCACTCATCTTTGCAGAATTGTTGTAATTCAGCCACATTGGAGGGTTTTCCAGCATGAACTGCCCTTTTAAGGTCATGCCACAGCATCTAAATCGGATTCAGGTGAGGACTTTGGCTAGGCCACTCCAAAGTCTTCATTTTAAGTCATTCAGAGGTGGACTTGCTGGTGTGTTTTGGATCATTTTCCTGCTGCAGAACCCAAGTGTGCTTCAGCTTGAGGTCATGAACAGATGGCCAGACATTCTCCTTTAGGATTTTTTGGTAGACAGCAGAATTCATGGTTCCTTTTACCACAGCAAGTCTTCAGGTCCTGAAGCAGCAAAACAGCCCCACACCATCACACTACCACCATCACCACTTTTTACTGTTGGTATGATGTTCCTTTTCTGAAATGCCGTGTTACTTTTACGCCAGATGTAATGGGACCTACACTTTCCAAAAAGTTCAACTTTTGTCTCATCAGACCACAGAGTATTTTCCCAAAAGTCTTGGGGATCATCAAGATGCTTTCTGGCTAAACTGAGACGAGCCTTTATGTTCATTTTGCTCAGCAGTGGTTTTGGTCTTGGAACTCTGCCATGCAGGCCATTTTTGCCCCCAGTCTCTTTCTTATGGTGGAGTCATGAACACTGACCTAAATTGAGGCAAGTGAGGCCTGCAGTTCTTTGGTTGTTGTTCTGGGGTCTTTTGTGACCTCTTGGACGAGTCGTTGCTGTGTTCTTGGGGTAATTTTGGTCAGCCAGCCACTCCTGGGAAGGTTCATCACTGTTCCATGTTTTCACCATTTGTGAATAATGGCTCTCACTGTGGTTCGCTGGAGTCCCAAAGCTTTAGAAATGGCTTTGTAACCTTTTCCAGACTGATAGATATCAATGTTTCTTATTTTTTCCTGAATTTCTTTAGACTGCAGCATGATGTCTAGCTTTTGCGGATCTTTTGGTCTACTTAAATTCGTCAGGGAGGTCCTATTTAAGTGATTTCTTGATTGAGAACAGGTGTGGCAGTAATCAGGCCTGATTAAACTCGGCTTTCCAAAGATGTGATAAACCACAGTTCACTTATGTTTTAAGTTATGTAGGTTTGAATTTTTTTCTTCATTTATCTTTGTCTAATATACTTGTGTTATTTTTGTCTAGAATTGACATTTGTTTGATGATCTGAAACATATAAGAGTGACAAACATGCAAAAAAAATAAGAAATCTGGAAGGGGGCCAACATTTTCACATAACTGTAGTTTTGCACAAGCACTGCTACTCTAGTCGCTCACTGGTCCTGATAAATTGCACTTCTCTTTTTCTCCCAAATGCCACATGCCAGATTTCCAGCAAGGTCACAGATTACCATCATCCCTGTGAATGAAAATGAATTAAATGACATGAAAAATACTTAATTCATTCCAATGTGTGTGGTGTGATGTAATGTGTGTAAATCATGACCACATTTCCCTGGTGAAAGAGGTGGGAAAAGTGTTTAGTTGAGATCAGTAAAAGTTGTAGAATCCTGGTTTAGAAATGAATGGAAAAGACTTCACTTGCATTTCAGGCATGACTAAAAAAAAAAAATTCTGATAATGACAACTGGATAATTCAACACATCAAAGTGAAACTTGAACCAGCCTCAAATTTGTTCAAGAATGAACTAAATAAATCATCATTGATGATAATCAGGTGTAAAACCAGAATGACCCCTCTGGTTCTAAAGGGAAAAGGTTAAATAAACATAGTTGCATTAATCAGCAGGTGAGCTGCATATGAGGACACTCTGTAAACTGTTGATTCCTGACTGTGTTTGCCTCATGATGCAAAGCTCATTGTTTTTACCAGGAGGTTGTTGTGCTGTCAGTTTCTTGGGTGATGTGGAGACTGCTTGAGTTAAAATGTTGAACATGACAGGAGATCGGTCTACTGCATCCAGGCCACCACCAGCAAGAGACTCTCCTCTATAATATGCAAACTTCTTAGCCACCATGTCATCATTCACACATATCTGTGGAGGAAGAAATCCAGGGGGAAAAAAGAGAAATTTGGGGTTAAATCTTGACATTAAATTTCAATGTTTTCCTATTGGTATAAAATGGATTGGTATATGATGAATGTGTATCACTCAGAGTTCACCTTTATGCCCCTGACAGTCAGATAGAGCTGGATGGAGGTGGATTCTGTCTCAGATTCCAGTAACACAGCCTCCGTCTGGGTAGATGCTTTGAGATAAAAGGGAAGAAAACTGTTAGTAAGAGAGTTACATCAGTAAGGCTGTCACTGACATAAACAGCCTCCACAACATAAAGTCAAACATCACCACTCGTGTCTATCTATTGCCTATTTGTCTAACCTTCCAGCAGGCTGTGCAGGTAGAGTGTGGCTGAACTGTCCCACTGGCTGGACGGACTGCACAGGACAAGAAAAAAAAAAAAAAAATCATTTCTTATACTAAAAGTTTGTCTTCATCTTAACACCCCCTCCCCCTTAACTGTTAACTAGGTAACCACTGAGATTGTCTTACATGAGCTCTGCCCTCTGTTCATATACAGACACTCTCAGGGTTGTTGGTTTGATTCCCGCCAGATGAAACTTTCTCACCCAGAAAGGCATCTGAAGGAAATCTGGCATCGCCACTCGGACCCTTGTTAAGAGGAGACAAAAGGACAGGATTAAAAACTGGGCAACATCACTAACATAGACAAAACTGACTTGGATGATAGGCTGATCATCTTTATGAGAAACACAGGGTAATTCAGTTTAAAATGCTCCACCACTTTCATTGGTCTAAGGTTAAACTTGCTAAAATACAGCTTTGTGCTGATGATGCATTTGACCGCTGTCATACACAGTCTGGCACTTAAAATACACGTTTTTTAGTTGTCCAACGCTGGGTGAGTTTTCTAAGTCAATTTGTATGTTTTTATCGAGGGTACTGAAAACTAATACTGAACCACTTCCAATCACTGTACTCTTTGGGGTAACAGCTTCCAGATTTGGTTTAATACTGCAGGTACAACGATGGTAACTTTTGGCACCCTTTTGGCCCTAATATTAATCCTAACAAAATAGAAGGACAGATCTCCACACATTTTTAAACACTGGATTAACGATTTGATGCATCATCTGACTCAGGAACAGGATTTGTTATGCTACACAGGCAATACACAAAAATTTGTGACAATTTGGCAACCGGTTCTTCACACTATAGGTTGGTTGCGCCATACATCACGTTCATAAGATGCTAGCGCGCAAAATGCAGATGGAGGGCCAGAAGGAAAGTCGCCTGTAATATCTGTGTGGAAAACGCCTCTGTGTCTTCAGTTTATGGCTGCTCCAATCAAAACTGTCGTTAACAAAGTTGAAAAATGTCACAACGCTGCAAAACGTGGATTTTAAACCTCCGCCTTCAGTTGGGAGGAGCAGAGTCTACCAATGCCAAAGTTTACAGCGACCACTTTCTAAAACAGGTAAGATAGTTCATTATTATTTTATTATTTATTGCTAAAGCTATTTCCCCACTCTCTCTGGCAGCAAACCAGTTTTTAGGGGGGTTTCTGTGGATCTCTGACTGGTAGACCTAGTTTGGAGAAATGCGGTTTGGCTTATACACAGCCTACAATTCCATTAGGAATTTGGGATAACAGAAGTAAAATTAAATTAATATACAAGATCCAAGCATATAAAAACAGTGTTAGCAATATTACGAGCTAGGTTATTTATTTAAAATAGCATAACTCACTATTACCCGCGGAAAAAAAAGGTGACAGCCATTCAAAGCTTATTTGGATCCTGGTTGACCCGACATGAAACAGAATAACTGTCGGCTTCTGGCTGCTGAAGGCTTCATTCACCGGACAGACAGAATTAAAGTCAAAAGCGTTGCTTTCTTTTTTTTTCTTTTTCTTTTTTGCAGACCTCGGGGGGATCTCTGCCCCGCTTGCAGCCTCATTCTGGGCTTTGCAGCGCATGGGTCTCCTGATGAAGCAAATTATGGTTTTAAAAAAATAAAACAGCAGATCGTCCTCGTGTGTGATAGTGGCCGAGCCTCACACATCCTCCACTGCTCACAAAACAGGTTAAACACCGCAACAGTGTGAAAAATTCTTCTTAGGGAGAGAAAGCGATATTGGAAAGGAAGCTCAGCCTCATGGGGGAGACCGATGCGTCCAAACCACATTAACTTCTTTATTTTGGACACCTGCCCCCCTTACAGTTGTAATTTTTAAGATCGGATGTCCAGAAGTAAAGTTATGAGCGTTGCTTTGTCAGCAGCGAGATGGTTTGTGATATAAATCGCCTCATGGCCGGTAAATCCACAAGATTATAAGACCAGTCTAATTTATTGAGACTTCATGGGTCATAACTTATGTATAAATGTATTTTTGGCAATATGGTGTCTGGACCAGCCCATTCAAAGCCTCAGCGTTCTCGCTGTCTTTCATTTCGCTGTGTTTTGAACCAGAGGAAAACATTGCCCTCCGTCTGCATTTCGCACGGCGTCCGGGTCACGTGACTGAAAGCCACCTATTGAAGAATCGAGCTGTGATGTGATTATTCCATAATCATAGATTGTAAAATATAAGGTACATACTGTCATGCTGGAATTTCTATGTCATCAAGATTTTGTGATAACAAGGAATTATTTATTTTTTCCCTTTCATATATTGCATGTTTATTGTTCATGAATCTGGTGCAGGGAGAGGGCAGGTGGATGAGAGGGTTGTTTGTTCTGTTCGTTATAGGTGAAATAAAATAAAAGTTTTTTTTTTTTTCCTTCTTTTTTTAATTGGATTAAAACGTGCTGTTGAGAGCAATGCCTGGAGGGTGGACCTAAATTTTTTCCTGGTGGACCAAAATTAAAAAGCTACACACATCAATTCAACAAATGCTGGAAGTTATTGTGAAGCCTTATATTAAGATAAAAATGGTTTTAAAAAAATTCACAACACTGGATTTTCAAAAGAAAGTGCCAGTCATTATATATGATCTTTATCTGCTGTTGCTATTCATCTAGAGATGTCGTCTCGCAACAGGAAATTGGAGGGAATAGCCATCTACAGCACTCTAGGGCTGCAACTATCGATTATTTTTGTAATCGAGTAATCTAGCGATTCTTCAGACGATTAATCGAGTAATCGGATAAATTGGACATTTCACAAGTTTTTTAAGTTTCACAACTTAAATTGATTGTAAGAGCTAGAATTTCTAGCTTTCAGAGTTCTACAGTGCTGAGTTTTCCCTGAATGCAGCACTGATGCCCCCCCTCCGCTTCTCAGGCTTCTCAGCCAAAAACTTAAATGTTGCTTCCACATCTGCACATTTAATTCTGCTTTACTGAAATGGAAACAATTGGCTGTTCATTAGAGGACCTTAATACATATTCAAGTCCACAACACTTGCAGTGTAAATGTATTAACAAGAAAGGATGATCAGCACCTGCGGAGCCGACTCCCAGCAGTTTAAAAAAAAATCATTTATCTATTGTTATGAAAATAAAAAAAAACAACTGCTGAGACCCTCTGACAGACTTTTAACCTGGTATCACTGGTAATGTAACGTTTGATGTAGTTCGGCGACTGTAAACTTGAAGGGGCTTTTATATTGAAAGCCACCGGATGCTTTCTGCTACTTCTACGTCTGATTTCCTCCCATCTGAACTAATGAGAGCTGATTCTGGAAGCTGCTCTGTCAAAAACAGACTCGACGCCCATATTTAGAGGAGAGCTGCGACAACGTGCTTCTGGCTCGAGCTGCGGGTCCCCGGTGGCGACTAAACCATTGATTAACACGGTCTTGTTAAGTTTCGGAGGCCGCACTGCACACGGAGCGCAGAGCGGACGGACCCGCTCTGAACTGCCTTTACTGACCAGGCGCAGCCAAATCCACCGATTATACAAATAAATAAAGGACTTATATTATTTCTACGTCATGGATCACGCGCGTACAGAACCGCGGAGAGGCTACTGTGTTTCCTCTCTCTTTCGGTCCAGTTTGTACGGTCCCATACAGTTTTTCCTCCCTCCACTTTAGTTACGTTATCACCATAAAGCTGTTATGTTCAACAGAAATACCAGTCCGGGCGGAACGTCCGTTGCGTTAACGTTGTGCAACAGAGTGAATTTAATGAATCCTCGAGGCAGTTATTTTGCCTCGAGCAATTTTATGAATTGAGTTACTCGAATTACTCGAGTAATCGTTGCAGCCCTACAGCACTCCGGTGCATGTGTGACAGCAGCTTTACACAACTCCAGTCTTGTATTTAGACATTGTGTATTTATGCTAAAAAGAAAGAGATCCAGTGAGAAGAAACTAGTGTTTTTCTGGTCTTACTGGTCTGAAGGGACAACAATTTGTTCTCCGTGGTCAACCAGGAGGCAGCGAACTTGACAGGATATCGAGTCCATGATCACAGACTCCACCACCGCACGACACCATAACTTCTTCACTGCCCAGTACACGACACACACCTGAAAGGAAACGGCAACACACACGTCACATGCCATCTTTTAGATGGATGAACAGCCTGAATAAGATGGACCACCCTGATGTGGAGCCCTATGCACTCAACCCAGAGTCTGATATGGAGTTTTAAGTACATGCAGTACTGCAGAGACCCTTGAGAAGTAATACAACCTTAGCTAACAAGCCATCGGCTAACATTAGCATTAAGCTGGTGATATGGTTTTACTCACCGGTGTCTGTACATTAGACTTTTACTGTGGGAATTTCATCAAGTTTCAGAAGTAATCCCCAGAAAAAAAACAGCTTAGGTACTACCCCCGAGTCATGAAGCTGTCAGGAGTGAAGTGCAGTTCACAAACAAAGTTGAGGGTTTTTTTCTGTGCTCCTGAGGACGAAATCTAACCATCTCTTATGAGTGGATCTATCTTTTGGTAGAACAAAACACCCACACCGAATGCAACCATATTTTTTCCAACTTGCCGTCATGTAGTGCTTAAAAATATTTTTTTTAAAAACAACTTAGAAACAACTTCTTTCTGGTGGGCCGTTAGATTCCTCTTCAGGAAGAGTGGATGGGATTCTTGGAGTGTCTCTCGAACATAGTGGTGTCTTGCTACGATGCTCTGCATGCATATTTGGTGCTTCATTATTGGTGCCACCTATCTACATAGATCAGTGGCAAGTCAGTCGTTTGAAGGGACGGAATATTCATATAGATTTCTCAAACATCATGAATGAAGAAAAAAACAACTTCAAGTTTTTAATGGAGGAAATAGCACACCAACATGGTTAAAAGCTCAATAAAGTCCATTTTCATGACAGGGCTTCTTTAAACACCCTTTTTTTTTTTTTTCTGGTTTTTTTTTTTTTTTTTTTCCTTTTTTTCCCCCCCCCCCTCCCCCCCCCTTTCCTCCGTCCCCCCCTTTTTCCCCCCCCCCCTTTCCTGAAGGATTTTAGAAGCTACTGTGGATGTTAAACCTGAGATAACCAAGTAAGAAAGGAGGAAATCCTCTGGGCCAATCAGACCTGGTCAATGCTGCAGACTGCCACAAAGCTTCAGGGAAGTCTGAAAAGTACTACCCACCAGCCAAGACCCTTTTTAGGGCTTAAATTTCTCCCCTATATCTCTGTCTTAACCTGGTTCTTGTGGTCAGATTGGGGAGGGCCTGCTGTGGAAATGCAGCTCAGTACACAGGTGAGTCTGAGTTGAGTGGGTATTTACAGCTGATCTGCAATCTGTCGATCGAGGTCTTCAGTGGAAACACTGACTGAATCTCAGAGCAGAGAACACTCATTTCCTGACACTTATACATAGTTCCAATTAGGGATCGACCAATACATCGGCTGGCCGATATTTTAGGCCGATATTTGCGTTTTTTGCTAGTATCGGCATTAGCCGATACGTTGGGTGCATTGGCCGATACGCGCCCTTCAGAATAATTTACAGACAGGCATCTATACAGGCAGCAGTTGCTGGAGATGCTGCCCCCCCCTCCTATCCTCCTCATCTCTCCTGCACTAACAGCAGCTCTGGCCTACTGAAGCTTTCCTATTAAAAGTTGTAAGATTAGTTTTAATCATTTCCTTCATCATACTCAGCCGCAACCAGCTGATCGACAGCAGTGAAAAGCGCCGCCTGACTTTACGCAATCAAATAAAAATGATTTTAGGAGGTGAAAGCTCAAATGTGTTCCAAACCGTCTTCTTTTATCCATCAGCTGATGGATCATAAGTGTCAGACTTGATGTAGGAGAAGTTTTTTCACCTCAAGTAAAACTGAGAATGAGATCAAAATTAAATCAAATAAAAAACCTGATATTTAGATTTATCTTCCAGCTTGATCACACTTCAATATACACATGAATACATGATAAATCATAAATAATATTTTTTTACAAAAAAATGAAAAGTGGTACAGTAACCTGTTTACTGTACTTTCCAGATGAATGAATGAATGAATGAATGGATCGATGGATGGATGGATGGATGGATAACAAAGATTTAGCCCAGACATAATATCATCACTACAGATTAAGTCTGGAACATTTTGGACTTTTATTTTAATCATCTGCTGCTCAGAAAGTCAAAATACTTTGATTTGAAAAATTATAAGAAAATCCTGTTGCTGGTATACTATACGGGGCTGATACTCGTAATGCAATACCGGCTTATAATACCGGCCCCAAATATCAGCAGGTTTTATCAGTTATTGGCTGAGGCTGATGAGAAAATATCGGTATCGGCCCCAAAAAAGCTGTATCGGTCGATCCCTAGTTCCAATGCAATCCAGTAGTTTCCTTAGAGAGGCTATGTTCTTATGAATTGGTTTGTATGAATACCAGTTATCATTCACCAATATCTTATCACAAATCTTAAGTTGTACTTAAGAGGTTTTCAGTAAGAGTCGTGAAATTGTTTCTCTTTTCCCTCTTACATTGGTAAATATCAATCTCTTGTATATTTGACCGGACAAAGGTTGGTTCTACTTGACTGATTAATGCACAACACCCCCCCCCCCACCCCCCCCCCCAAAAAGGTCCAGGCTTCAGCCAAGTGCAATATGAAACAAAGATGAGACAGATGAGGAAAAAAATAAACAATGCCAAATGAATGAATGAATGAAAATTATAAACTGTGTTAATGGTACTGCCTGAAAGAATGAAGAAATAAATTAAATTTTATATCAACCGGCTCAGCTTTGTATTGAGCCATTAGTTTATTTCTTCAATGTCCTACATTTTTCAGAACTTTGGCTGATTGTTTCAACATAGGGAGCAGAAACTTTTTTCTCTAATTAATTCAGACTTTGCATGGTCTGCTCAGGTTTGTGGATTTTTCTCTTTGCATGCCAACAACCTGAGTCAACAGCCTCTCTTTGGGGTATTTATCTTGCACACACATTTTTGCAGTTTCTCCACGAAACCATTTGAAACAAAGGACATGCTGAGCTTCTCCACCACTTGCTAAAGGCAGAATTACAGTTCTTCCTCTCTCTCTACAGTTTGTCTAAACTTTGAGGAAAAAAGTATGTCTGAAGACAACGACAGCACTAAATGTAATGTGGGATTCAGTATATTGCTCAAGAACACTTCATCACCTCTATGGTTCTTCTTTAACACTGAGCTGCATGAAAAGTGGATGATGAGAGTGAGTGTGACGTACTTGTCTTTCCTCCAATGACGACGGCTTCAGTCTGCGCAGGTCATGAGTCACGTGATGGTAGAAAAGATTCATCTGAGTGAGTAGACTGTTGTAATGTTGGGTGGTCTCTGCATCCCTACCTGGACCGTCAACCACCCGACCCCAAAGGCAAGAGGGATTGTCTACCTGCCAAAGTCAGGACAAATACCAACTTTACTCCAACATGATTTCTTCTTCATCTTCTAATTAACTATTATAGCAAGTAAGGAAAGTAAGTAAAACCTTTATTCACATAGCTCCTTTTTTTTTTTTTTTTTTTTTTTTAAGGATTTTTTGGGCACTAGTGGCCTTTATACGACAGTGTATAGCGACAGGAAAGGGGCAGAGAGAGTGGGGAGTGACATGCAGCAAAGAGACCTGGACCGGGAATCGAACCGGGGCCGACTGCGCTGAGGAACTGTAGCCTCTGTTCATGGGGCGGCTGCTCAAGCAACTGAGCTAATCACCGCCCCCACATAGCTCCTTTTAAGATATAAGATTACACAAAGCTTCAACAAAAGCCAACAAAGCAAAAGAACAAGAGAAATCAATAAAAACCAGTTTTGAAAAAATATATGTTTTTAACTGGCTTAGAATTGAGCATCATCAGCAGGCCCTGGTAAAAGGAACTTAGGGACCTGGATGGGAGATATGGCTACAGAAGCCCTCTAATATAGCTTGGTGCCTGTCCATGAAGAGTTAAAAAATATATATATAAACTATAAAAACCTACTACAACATTGACATTTCTGCTGGTACATTTCAAACAATACTAAACTATTCAAAACTCTATTTAACATTATTAGTTACTAGGCTTTCCACCGATCGGATCGGTTTGATCGGATCGGCCGATATTTTACATTTTTTTCAAATTTTCTGATCGGTCCTTAACTTTTCATTCACCGATCCGATCAATGACGTCATTGTCATTTTGAACCGGCTCCAGTAAAACTCATTTACACCAATTAAACTTAGAAAACAAACAAACAAAGCAGAATAGACACGTACTCACTAGTACGTGTTTTATGTCTTCGTGGCGTTTTTGTCGTGAGTTCTGTCACTATGTGCTGGACAATAAAGTTTTTACAATCCTGAATACGCCACACGTAAAGGATGGTGACGCCGGTTGCAAACATGTCAGTTCTTAGACTGAAAGGACACAGCGCATTTCCGCAAACAGTTTACCTTAAACTGTTGCAGCACAAGTGTTTATCTCCGTGTCTTCATCAAAGACTGTAAATAACAGGACTCCAGACCGCGGAGACCTCCAGTGTCGAGTGCTTCGGCCGCCGCGTGCTCCTCACGTGCTTCAGCAGGTATGTTCACAAATGCTCCTGACGCTGACGCTGACACTGACGCATGCATCCACAGCAAATATATTCCAGCCTTACTGTGGTGATACCGGGCTAATGAGCTGCAGCGGTTGTTCATTTTCACGTCGAGGTTCTTCTGAGGGAAACAATCACTCGATTAGTTTGACCACTGATGTGATGCCATCAGATGTGAGTTCCAACTTCTGAAGCAGCATTACTGCATCCATTTGCACTGTAACTTTAAATAATTTCAGTTATGACTGTTTAAGTTGTTCCTATTATTTGTGCCACTGGCTCAAATTATTTTGGTTTGTCCTGATTAAACCTGAATGCCCGTTAGAGGTTATTGATGTTTAAGCTTTTCATCTCAGTCAGTTCAGGACAAAAAAAGGAAACAAAAATCCTTTTTATGATACTCAGTAAACTGTATAATTACAGGTAAACAAGCTATTTAAATAGATATATTTGCTTCCTCACATGATCGGATCGGAGATCAAAGATCGTTTTTTTTTAATTCTCTGATCGGTGATCAGCCCCAAAAATCCTGATCGTGTAAAGCCTATTAGTTACTGTCTTCAAATGGAGAAAAAAGTTATCCGACTGAAAAGACAGAAGGAAAAAAAAAAGAATTCTGATGGGAAGTATAAATATCAGAAGCATTAATTAAAGCATTTTAAGGATATCAAGCATTTATATTCATGAGCATACAATTTTACTAAGGTGGCTGAGAACGGCAAAGAAATTGAATATATTTAAGTCTAACAATAAAAAACTACAGCTAAGGAAAAAATATATCTTTTTTTATGAGAACTGTGAGACTTAAAGCCAAAGAATTCTTATTTTGAATGTTTTTATCCTATATGGAAAATATTTTATTCATAAGTGTAAGTGGGCAAAGCCAAAGCCAAGGATAAAGGAATTTAAAATTGAAATGGGTCTTTTTTTTTTACAACTTTGCAAGGTTTAAAAAACAAAAAGGCTATAAAAACCCTCTACAATTTAAAGCCTCGAGTTTTTATAATTTTTTTTATAAATAAAAGTCTATAATTTTTGTTCTCTCGTGTTTCATTCACCCCTCTGTTCGTTATCCTTTCATTTTTTATATGTATATTCCTTTTGTTTTGCAGTTACTTCAAATCGAAGTTTGAATGTTTCTTTCTTTACAGTCTATTAACTGTATGGCTGAAAACATGCAATAAAGATTGATTTTAAAAAAATTAAGACATTTTCATTTCATTCATCATATGATCTTATCATTGCATAAAGGTTAATATTATGGACTTTCATTTGATATTGTCCATGAAATTAGCTAAAGTTAACAGGAGACACTTGAAATCTTGTAAACTTTACAAAATAAATTTACCTGGATTTGATTTTCTCTTAGCCAGAGTAATGAAAAAATGCCGCCAACGACATTAAAGCTGCTGTAACTCCTCTAAAACAAGTGGAACAATGGAGGCTGATATTTTGCAGCTCCATTTTGCTTTGATTTAGCTCAGTCACAGTTGCTAGGCAATGAGTGACATGTCGAGGAGACTAGACCGTCCGAATTTAACAGCCTGTTGCTTCCGCCTTGCGTGGTCTAAGGAGGACATGGCCTACATAGACCGGGTAGGACGCGTCCTTATAAAGACCTTGCCCCTGAATCTGGACAGAGCAGCAGTCTTCTTTAAGTCACTGGCTGCCATTCCCGTGTAAACACGTTAATTCAAATCCGAACGTTAACTGCCAATCACGTGTTTCCACGTTGATTAAGGGTTTTAATTGGGGGAGCTGTTTTAATCTCTGGCGGAGCTTGTCAGAGAGAACCAAGGGCTGATCATCTTTATTTCGGTAGTTTTCATCTAATCCAACAGATGACGGTGTCAGACAAGCTTAAAAAAAAACCTACCAGGAAGTGATGCCCTTCCATGATGCCTGTGTTGCTAGCGGTTATTAGCCCAAGAAGTGTGCTGCACTCTGGTGCGCGGAGGATAGAACATGGCGACCGGTCGTAATTGAAGCAGTTTAGGAGGTGGATGAAGGAGGAAAGTTTGTGGAAAAAGTGATCGGTGACAGACAGACATGATCAATCGAAGACACATCCATAGATGGAAATACAGCAGTGAAATGCGCCAGCTGAAAGTGAAAGTAAGTCTACAACACACGGTTGTTTCCCGCCTATCATGTAGTTTATACTACAGTCATTACTCCCTCCCAACTATTCACAAACACAGACCGAGGCACGCTCTGTCTCCAAATCCCGCCCCTTCTCAAACCACAATACAAGCACGTGAAGAAGCACGCGCCACCGCATGGACAGAGGGGGAAATTGCCAAAGGAAAAGCCACGTTTCTCCTTCACTGACTGGCAGACGCCACAGATGTTTTAATCATCACCACCGTCAGGAGGCTAGGGATTAAATGATTTAACACAAAAACGTCAACACTTCTGAACTGACACTACAGCGCAAGAGCAGTGATGCTCTCATCTGCTGTGCACATGGACAGCACGCCAAGCGACAGGGGGCTTGTCCTCAGGACTGTAGAGGAAACCCTGCTTTCACGCACCTGAATCAAATGAATGGCTCATTAACAAGCTTGCAAATCACTTGATGAGAAAGTTCAGTAATTTGAATCAAGTGTGTTGGAGCCAAAGACTGCAAATAAGATGGACGTAGTATCCGGTTATGTCTAAACAGAGGAAAGTGAAGCCAGTTGGGCGTGTCCCACCGTCGCCATCTTGCCGTGGTGCATGTGTCGTCGTCACACCCGGGAAATACAAATATGGACACAGCGGGGCAAATGATTAACAGCCAACGTACTCAGGGGTAAATGCTAACTAAGCTAACTCGAAACTAACAGGAGCTAAAGAAGATTAGTCTCCCAAGCGGCAGGATAAAGGTAAGACATGTTTGGACTTGCTATTAGCTGAATAAAAACCACCATTTAGCCACTCTGCTGCAAACTGAGACCTTACCAAGAGCAAACAAGGAGCCAACAAGGAGGCAACTAGTGGCCACCGGCCGGCAGGCCGGCTTCCAGTCTGCCACATGTCAATCAAAAGGATACACCCCTAATTATGTGTAATTTCAAGATTAAACAACATCTAAACGAATGAGTTCAATGAAATCACCCCTCTCACAGTTGACATCACGGTAAACTTGACCTATCAAACCTAAAAGGATTTTTTGAACCAGGCTGTAAACATGTTTATTGCTGCTGTGAAGTTGGCCTTTTTAACATGGGAATCTATGGGGATTTGCTATGTTTTGGAGCCAGCCCCTAGCGGATCAAGAAAGAATTACAATTAAAAACTTCACTTCCTGGTTTCACACTTTTTCAGCGGAGTTGCCCCTTGGTTGGAGCAGGAACACATCTAAGACATTCAGGACAGTCATTGAGTCCTGATGACCAGTGTCGTGCCAAGGTAGTTATCCCCGACAGAAATCGTATCCCGCTCAGTAGTGTATTGCACAATGACAGTTGGTAGGAACCCCTAACCCTAAGCTATAAGGGGATACAAATCGTAGCAGACCGAGTTACACTACCTGCTACGGTGTGTATCCCCTGTGTAACCTGTTGTAAATAAATAACAAACTCCCCCATATTTACAGCAGTACTTATGGTTTATCTGTTGGCAGGATATAAACTATATAAGCAGGGGGTACAAATCGTAGCAGACTTAGTTACACTACCTGCTACGATGTGTATCCCCTGTGTAACCAGTAAATGAAGGACAAAGTCCCCCATATTTACAGCAGTAGCTATTTCTGGGATATGTGGGGATACGATTTCTGTCGGGGATAACTACCTTGGCACGACACCGGAATTGCAACACACTGCCTGAAGTAAGAAAACATTTACAGGAACTAAACCACTGCAGCTCTAATTAGAACTGCAGTGGGGAAAAACTGACACCTTTACAAATCATAGATTTCTTGTAACGACTTTTGATTGACAGGTTTCAATTTAATAGATTTTTCATTTTGTTAGACTGAACCGACTAATTCTCACTTCAAATGTCTTTAAAGAACTTGCAGTCAATAATGTTCTTGGAACATCAAACATTGCAAGAAAAAGTCGGATCTGCATTAAGCAAACATCCTATCGGGACCTAATCTGATTGGCGTGCTGACTAGCTAATTAGCCTAGTTTTACAGGTGTGCTGCGACCTGCAAGTTATCGTTACTCACCTTCAGAATTGAGATTTTCAACATTTCTTGGGTTCTTCAGTCCACAACTCTTGTCTACACAAAGCGAGAGAGGAAAACAAACAACAACAAAAAAAACCCACTATGAAATAACTTAAGTATCAGCAGGCTAAAGGCAACGTGAGGATTTCAATATTGGCTAAGCGGATCACGTTGAAGACTAGCTCGCGTGTTAGCTAGCAAGCTAGTGTCACGTTAGCTTCTTTTCGTTTCATCAGTTTAACTTTAAACACTAAAAAAAATGACTCTGTTAAAACGTATTTTTGCACTTTTAAAAATGATTATGGCATCTCTTTACTTGTTTAGCTCAAAGTTTAAACTGTGAACGTACTTGTTTCCAGAGCTGTCTTAGTAACGGTCGCCCTTTGACAGAGGGGAAAACGCAGCCGTTGCAAACGTGAACGCACCACCAGAGGGCGCTGCTCCCGCTTCCTCCATCTAGCTGCCTCTTCTTCTTCTTCTGCAACCATTTGCATCGTTTACCAGGGAAAGATTGCACAAAGTCAGATTGTGGTTAAAAATCATGGAAAGAATGGCTAATGACAAAAAAAGGGTTCAATTATTGCATGGAGAACAACTGATTTATAGCGAACTACCAAAGCGGTTTTCGGAAATGGAGAAACACAATGGACCCTGTTGTATGCTTGGAGCATGAAATAAGGAAAGCGCAAGTAAATCGAGAAACGGTGGTAGCAGTTGGCTTATGATATTTTGGGGGTTCAGGGGTTCCTCATAAGACTACGCACACTGGGTGTTAGTGGTAGGATTTATAAGTGAATTAAGAATTTCTTGGAAGAGAGGAAGATACAAGTGAGAGTAGGACAGGTGATAAGTATGAGGTTGAAAATGGGATGCCGCAAGAGAGTATAGCTGGTCCCTTACTGTTCTATCGTGTTTAAAGGGTTGGATGATAATTTTGGGTTCTCTCTTTTTCCTGATGATGGGGCTGTATGGACAAGAGAAGGGAATGTTCAGTTTATAGTCAGTAAGTTGCAAGAAGCTAACTCAGTTAAGATAAAGATTGTGTTTAACGAGAATGGTCAAGGTTTGGAAAGAGTGAGGGTTTTTGTAAGTATCAGGGGGTTTGGTTTGATGATAACATAAAATTGTGTATAAGTGTAAAAAAGTTTTGAATGTTTTAAGATGTTTAGTAGGAAGAGATCTACTTTAGATTATGGATATGTCGTATATGGGTCTGCATCTTCGCACCTTACTGAAAAAACTTGACTTGATTCAGTATCAAGCCTTGAGGATGTGTACAGGTTGTCTCCAACTGCAGCTTTGCAAGTTGAATTGAACCAAATGCTGCTAGATCTGAGGAGGATTCAGATTTCAACAACCTATTGGATTAATCTCAAAGGTTAGAGCATCCAACTTTGCATAATGTTGAAGCCATATTGGGAGAAAGGGAAAAAACAGAGTAAAAGTTTTGGGTGGACTATAGCTCGACTAGCGAAAAAAAATATCAGCTAGACAAGTTACAAATTAGTCCAAGTTATTTTGCCACACCTTTCTCTGTGGATTCTTCCTGAGGCTGTGGTGGATCAGGTGTTACTTCACAAAAAACATGGAAATAAAGACTCCATTTTAAATAAGCATACTGTGCAGTTGTATATTGATGAGTATTTTGGATATGTAAAGGTGTTTAAAGATGCTTCAAAAAGTTTAAATGGTAAAATTGGAGTATCAGTTACTGTGCCAGAGTTTGGACATAAAGTACGTAGGTAAGAGAATGACTGATGATTTGTCTGTTTACATGAGGGAAATGCTGGCACTCCTTTTGGCCCTTAACAGGTGGAAGAGGTGAGGCCTTTGAAAGCTGTAATATGTAAAGATTTGTATAATGTGAGTCTTCGGCACAGTCAATGGGATAGTGGGGAGGACATTTTATTTGAAGTTAGTTGGGCTGTCAAAAGATTTACCCTAAATTAGTCCCATTGTCAAACAAGAGATTTTTTTTATTCTTTAGTACTCCTATATACAGAAAATACATTAACTAACAAAAATTAGATCTAATTGACATTTTGTGACAGCATTCAAAAAGTGCACGCAGGAAAGTTTTGAGGATCTTTTTGATAGAGGGATTGTGTTTTTGTATTTATTCTCTTATTTTATTTCCCCTTTTTAAAATATTTTCTCCCTTACATTCGGTGCAACATCCAGGTCTAATCGTACCATTTGGTGGCAGTAATGCACTAGTGAGTTTGCCAGCTGCCATTAAACCCAATGAAGAAGAAAAAGAAGTTTGCATAGTTTTATTTGTGCAGTTCATACGCAACCTGATACAAAGGAAAGAAGTGCAAACATGTCACTTTATTATCACATTTTATTCTTTTTATCATCAACTTTGGTCCAAATATCCATGAAAAATCCATGTTTCATTTGTGATGGAGCATAGAGGGAGAAGGAGGCATTTGCCACAAACATGTATATTTCAAACACAATAATTAGAAAATTAAATAAAATAAAGTGAATAAAAAGACAAGATAAGAAGAAAAAAAAAACTAAAGCCACACCAGACAGCAAAAATCAACAAACTGAAACAGGAAAATTCATCCTCCACCCTTTCCCTCTATCTCTTCCTCCTTTTATTTTTGCCTTCCTTCTCATTCTTTTGCTTCTTATTTGACTGATGTGACCAGGGGTGAAAGGAGCTGTAAAGGATAATAAAGTAAACTAAAAAATATAGTTAATAGTAGACATTCAATTATTCATTTTCTCTACCACTTACCCAGTTCAGGGTTGCAGGAGCCTATCCCAGCTATGATCAGGTGAGAGGCAGGGTACACCCTGGACAGGTTGCCAGTCTGTTGCAGGACCAACACAGAAAGACAGACAACCATTTATGATCACACCTAGGGACAATTTATAGTGACCAGTTAACCTAACATGCATGTCTTTGGACAGCGGGAGGAAGTCAAAGTACACAGAGAGAACCCACGCATACATGAGAAGAACATGCAAACTCCACACAGGAAGGCCGCTGTTGGAACTGTTTGAAACCCCCTCCTTAGCAGGGAAACTAACTAGCAACCATCTTACTGTGAGGCAGCAGTGCTAACCACCACACCACCGTGCAGCCCTTCATGTAGACATTCATGTTCCACCAAAATATCAAAAGCAGACAGTACTGACACATCATGTTTCCATGATATACTGTTAAGTTGATCCCTTCCAAATTATTTTTAAAAATTTTGTTGTTAAACATGATTTCATTTTATTGTTTAAAGTTAGTCCATAAATGAACTCCACGCACTGCGAGGCTGTTGTGCTTTGTGGTTTTTGAAAATACATAATCTTCGTAGGTACTTGGCCTATCTGCTTCCCTCAACTGAAACAAGCCCTGGATACTGGCTGGAACCTTCTGACGAGTTACACTGTACATGAATTGTGCTGTTTTAAGGTTAATGAGATCTTTTAACTTAAGTGCTTTCAGTTTGATAAAGAGTTGGTTGCCTGTCTTGTATGTTGGATCTATTCTGCATCCACCACCGCCCGCTTGGCGAGGATTGCCAGCAGAGTAAATGCGTAAGGGATGGAAAACTGAGAAACTCAATGCAGGCTACTTGTTGACATGAATTATTTGATTGTCAGCTTTAATGTATAAATCCCTAAGCTTCATTTTATGTTATTTCATGTAAACAGGCTGGGCCAGTCAAGAATTATCCCACAGTTGTTCTGAAGCCAATCCTTTGTTATTTTAACTGTGCTGAGGGTCATTGTCTTGTTGGAAGGTGAACCTTTGGCCCAGTCTGAGGTCCTGAGCACTAGTTTCAGGATCTCTCTGCCCTTCCTCCCCCTGCCACCACCATGTCTCACTGTTGGGATCATATTGGGCAGGCGATGAGCAGTGCCTGGTTTTCTCCACACATACCGTTTAGAATTAACTCCAAAAAGTTCAATCTTGGTCTCATCAGACCAGAGAATCATATTTCTCACATTCTGGGAGTCCTTCATGTGTTTTTTTTTTTTTTTTGTCAAACTCTATGCAGGCTTTCATATGTCTTGCACTGAGGAGAGGCTTCCATCGGTCCACTCTGCCATAAAGCCCCGACTGGTGGAGGGCTGCAGTGATAGTTGACTTTGTGGAACTTTCTCCCATCTCCCTACTGCATCTCTGGAGCTCAGCCACAGTGATCTTTAGGTTCTTCTTTACCTCTCTCACCTCTCCCACGGCTGCTCAGTTTGGCTGGACGACCGGGTCTAGGAAGAGTTCTGGTCGTCCCAAACTTCTTTCATTTAAGGACTATGGAGGCCACGGTGCTCTTAGGAACCTTTAGTGCTGCAGAAAATCTTTTGTAACCTTGTACAGATCTGTGCCTCACCACAATTCTGTCTCTGAGCTCCTTGGACAGTTTCTTCCACCTCATGATTCTCATTTGCTCTGACATTCACTGTAAACTATAAGGTCTTATATAGACAGGTGTGTGTCTTTCCTAATCAAGTTCAATCAGTTTAATTAAACACAGCTGGACTCCAATGAAGGAGAAGAACCATCTCAAGGAGGATCAGAAGAAATGGACAACCTGTGAGTTAAATATGAGTGTCACTGTAAAGTATATCTGAATAGTTATGACCATGTGATATTTCAGTTTTTCTTTTTTTTTAATGAATTTGCAAAATTTCTACTTTTCAACAATCTCTACATTTATGAGAAATAAAGTTTTTTTTTTTTTATTTTGGCAAATGGCTGCAATGAAACAAAGAGTGAAAAGTTTAAAGGGGTCTGAATACTTTCGGTACCCACTGTACAACTGTGGAGGAGGATTTCGGCCACTGAAGAAAAAAAAAAATCAGAGAAAAGAGTCCGAATTCTGACTTTAATCTCAGAATTTTGACACCCCCCAACACTCACACATTAAAAAAAACAGAGAAAAAAAAAAGTTTGGGACATCTTTTTCTTCAATTTTTGAGAAAAAAAAAGTCAGAATTTAATCTCAGAATTCTGACTTTTTCAGAAATTGAAAAAAAAAACATTCTTTTGAAAAATTTTATTTGTTTAATGTTCTGGGGGAAATGCGGGAATTCTGAGATTAAAGTCATAATTCTTACTCAGAATTTTATTTTATTTTTTCTTCAGTGGCCCTAATCCTATAACCTATGCTTCTATCTGTGAGACCTTTTTTAAAATGGAAACGCCACTGTCTGATTTAAGGGGAAGCCGCAGCTCTCCGGAACAAAACCAGGCAAGTTGCCTGGAAGAAAACCTACAAGGACATTATGGGGAATATACATTATGTAATGAGGGTGGAACTATTTTGTGGGCAGAATTAATCCGCGGGAAACGTTTCGGTGAGGGACCTCAGACGCTGGGATCTACTTCCGGTCGGTGTTTCATGGGGGAGATGGCTTCTACCACTCAGGAATCGACTCTGATCGGTCTGTGTGACGGACATCTGGACTCAAAAAGATACCAGTCCTCGTATCTCATAAACAAAGTGGGGGGTCTGGCGGACTGGCTCCCTGTCATCTCCCGACACTTTCCACGCTGCAGACGCTGCGACGCCCCGCTGGTTCACGTGGTGCAGGTGTATTGCCCCCAGCAGGCTTCTCCTCTCCACAGAAACCTACACCTGTTCGCGTGCTCTCGCGCTGAGTGCAGCGGGAGGTCAGAGTGTTGGACGGTTCTCCGCTCGCAGGGTCTGGAGGCTCAGGTGACCGCGGCGCAAACACGCAGCCGGTCTGCTCCGCCTCAGGAAATAGTTCCGTCTACCACCGACTGGTGTGACGGCGCTGATGACTGGGGCATGGAAGGAGACGAGGGAGGAGGGCTGGAGCAAACAACTAAAGCTCCCCATATAGAAGGTATGGTTTAGAAAGAGGAATGCTTATTTTGTCTAAAATACATCTTTATGGATTACTATTTTGAAAATATGAAAATAGAGTTAATTTCAGAATAAAGAAGATATCATTGTAAACAGCCTGCATTTACAGCCTCGGTCTGAATACTGGTATGTAATGTGTCCCCAGTTCAGAGGCAGCCTTCTTCAGTTTGTTCACTCAGATTTTATTCACCCACCACATTTTCCTTTCTTCTGTTATAAAATTGTTAAATTCATACTTTTAAAATGGGAAAAAATATATTTCTCAATACGAATACTGTTTACTAGGGATGCATGGTAAACCAATACCGATAAATGTCAGCTTCTAAAGACCGATACAGATATAACTGATAGCACACATACCTAATCATGACATGAGTGCTATTAACAAAACCTAAAAACCTTTTCACTCTCTAAATGAGGAAATATTTATTTTTTTCCAGTGAAAAACTATCAGCAAGCCTCTCAAATATTTTCTTCAAGATATCACACAAAACTATTTGATATTTCAAATGCGCATCAACTTAAATCAGGTGCATTGCTTGCTGATAAAAAAAATAAAGGCTCCTTGAACTGATGCAAATACATACATCGGGATTACAAGCTGAAAAAGTGCAATTAAGAAGTTTGTTGTCCTGACAAAAATAATTTAAACGTTATCGGTGCAAGTTGTCATGATATCGGACTTATCAGAATGTGGCAATAGTTTCCTATTATCGGCCGATAGTTATCTTGCATCCCTACTGTTTCATGATTAACCAGGTTTCTTGATGAGTGTAAAGTGACGACGTTTCTGCTCGTCTCATCAGAGAAATCTCAGATGGGTGAGATGGACATCAGTGGTCAACTTCAGGACCTCACTCTGGCCGAGCTGAAGGACATCCCCATCTTCCGTCCGTTCTTCATCAGCGTGGTGGAAGAGTCTGATCTGTGCGGGGAAGACGACCACCTGGAGCACGCTCAGGAGCTGCTGAGGGACTACGAGAGCAGGGAGGGAGTCGCGGTGGGTCGGCTGGAGGAGAGCAGTGCTGGCGGTGGGGAGGAGAAATATGAGAAGACGACACCCAAACACGGAGATGCAGCCTTCTGCAGGTTCATGAAGACCGTCTCATTGTGTCCAGAGCAGATTCTGCGCTACTGCCGTGGTGGGAAACCGCTGTTCATCACCAAGCCGCCGTCTAACATGGCGGATCTGGTGTCGGCGTGCAGCTCCTGTGGAGGATCGAGGACGTTTGAGCTGCAGCTGATGCCTGCCCTGGTCAGCATGCTGCAGTGGGAGGAGGGCGGCTCGCAGACAGAGCTGGAGTTTGGGACGGTGTTGGTTTACACCTGCACAAACAGCTGCTGGACGTCGGGATCCAGTTCGGCTCTGGAGGAGTTCTGCTACGTTCAGACAGACCCCGACCAGCAGCTCTTTAAATGACCAGACAAACAGTCTGATATCTGACATCTGACCAAGCAAGAAAATCTGCTCCTGTTTAAGCCTCACGCATCAAGATGCATGTTTTGGTCCATTTAGACAAATGTTTCCTTAAACTGGTCAGACTCCAGGTGCACCTTGGAATTAACTAAGTTTTTCTAGTAGTTAGCAGTCATTACGAACAAAGTTGGCCACTTCCAGAGAACCATTATGAAATTTAAAACATAATTTTTTTTTAATTTAATCTCTTTAAACGGCTTCAGTCCAGCTCAAATCTACCAACAATGCAAATGTTTTGGGGATCTTTATTTTTAAATATGAAAAGGTAAATAAGATGTTTTCTTAAAGGTACAGTATGTAAAAAAAAATCAAAGCTCAATGGCAGAAAAATGTGATTATATAATTTAAAACTATGTTTTGATTGATGTGCAATCACTGCACTAGAAAAGCTGTTATGTTTATTTTCTTAGAATGAGTCATTTATATCTACTTGCTGTGAGTGCACATGCATGGAGGCTGCCATATTTGTTCCACCATTTTTACTACGGTGTCCCTGAGTGGACAAAATGTGTATGAAGTAAGAACCCTCTGAACTTTAAAGGCATATACCACCTCTGGGTGAAATTTGTCCTCCCCCACAGTCCCCTGAGTTGAACAAGTGGGCACAAGCATTTGCTAACCAACCCAGTCATTCTCTGAACCTGGCAGCACTGGCTTTAGCTTAGTTTAGCATAGTTGCTGTAATCTGGTGGTTCCAACTAGCAACACTTGGTAAAAGTGAATTACAGTAATTAATCAAGATTTTTTCCAATTATGTTTCGTGAGCCGCACATTCTGATCAGTCCTTTAATGTGAAATCAGCTTCTCGTTTGTACTCGATCAGAATGTGCGGGTCAGGACACATAATTGGAAAAAAATCTCGAGTTAATTAGTTCACAAAGCTGGTACAGTAGTTTTAAAGTTTGGAGTGGTTCTCACTTCACACACGTTAGCCAAGTCGCAAACTGCACACTTGCCCAAGTGCACTGGAATTCAGTGCATAGTGCCCACTCTGTACTTTGTCTGTAGTGCACGCTATTGTCGCTAAATGCTGACACAAATAAGGCACTGCACTTACCAGAAATGATGGACTACCATTGTCTGCTAACGTGAGCTAACTCTACTGAGCCGGTATAACCGCAGCCTCAAACACATGACCAGATCATAACTGTCATCAGGGAGTGAACAGCTTGGTAGCATACTACATTTGTAATTATATCTGAATGATTTAGTCAGCGTTACTTACATCAGTACAATATAGCCTCTGCTGAAGCAGGGGTTGCAACCGCTTCGTTCACCGCCATTATTCACCACTGAAAACAGTTTGAAAGTCCCGCCTCTTCTGCTACGTCAGCAAGATGGCGTCTCTTTAGTGCAAGTAGTGTGCTTCATTCTGCACTGGATTTCTGACCGTTTTTACGGCAGCATCCTGGTATTTTCAGAGCACTGAATTTTAGTTGAAGCTGCACTTGCACTCAAAAGTAGTTTTTTCACATAGTGCAAGTGCGCAGATTGAAACAGATCCAAAGTTTTGTCCATTCAGGGACACCGTAGTAAAAATAGTGGAACAATGGTAGCCTCCTTGTACAGTTCTCAAAATTATTCATACAATCAAATTGAAGAAGGAAAAAAAAAACATCTGTACGTGAAATAATATGAAATTGACAAAAGCAATAATAAATAAAAATTCTATGAAAATCACGACATCGATATTGACTTGTGGTTTGAAAGAAATATTAAAAACAAAGACACAAAAAATAAAACAAGTAAACAAGCATGGTGGGGCTCCAAAGCTGAAATTTTGATGAGCACACAATCACTGCAATCAGGGTTTTTCTGTAACGTCCAAACAGACATCTACACGTTGGTGGGCATTTTGCTCCACTGTTCATGGGAAAGTTGCTCTGGGACAGTTTTTTTTTGTTCGTTTTTTAAATTATTTCCAACCACAGTTCAAAATCAATATTTTATTTCACTAAATTACAATTTTGTAAATTTTTGATTTATTAGTTTCTTGTTATTTGAATTACTATTGTAAATTTAGCCGTTTATCTGGTTCGAGGGTATGACTAATTTTGAGGACGACTGTATGTGCACCCTCAGCAAGTAGATATACTCATTCTAAAGAAAATAAAAGTTATTCTAGTTCAGCAATTACACACCATTAGAAACAGTTTTGAATTATATATCACATTTTTCTGCCATTGACCTTTGATTTTCTTACACACTGTACCTTTAAAACTAATTTTGGACATTTCAAAGATCAGCCAAAACATTGACTTACACTACTCACAAAAAGTTAGGGATATTCAACTTTTAGTTTTTGGAGAACAGCATGATGTGCAATAGATATTTAACCATTGAACAGTGTACATGTGCATTGAAAAGTTTAGAGAAAGTCCAATTCAGCTCACCTGGAAAGGTTGTAGTGGATTTTAGGTTCATTCTGACATCATACGAAAACCCAAATATCCCTAACTTTTTGTGAGTGGTGTAGATGCAATAATAGTTCTTGTGTAACATCGAATTTAAAATTCACAACATTCTTCAGTCATTAAAGGCAAAAATTAAAAAAAAAAAACTGCTGTAAAAACTTTATTGATCAATATTTTTCAGCTTTTTTTTTTTTTTCTTCTAATCAACGTAAGCTCTAAAACAGTTATTTACTGAATCAGGAACGATCACAGCAATGGTGCAATCTTCTAGACCAGCATGAACAATAGTTTTAGGTTGCTGAAGTTAAAACTTTTGTCCAACATTGTTGTCCTCAATATATTAATACGGAAGTAAAATTTCAATTTGATGTGACACACAAATTAATAATGCAGCAAAGTCAATATTTTGGGTAATTCTTGACATTTCCAAGACTGATTAAGAAAGTCTTCCAGCCAACCAAAACTGGCTATTTCATGTTTTGTCCATTTAAAAAAAAACACACACACCAACAGTGATATTAAGTCATCAAGCTGGTGGGTTAAAACAGTCTAAAACAGTTTTCTGGAAGTGGACATTTTTGTCCTTATTGACCGAAGATGGTGGTAAACTGATGCCTGAGTGAAACTTCTGCTGCTGTGAATTCAGAAGTGTTATGACTAGGGCTGTTTGATATTGCCGTTTTTACAGATATTTGATATCGTCCAACTCTTACTCCAATATCTGCTACCGATATATGCAGACAACTGTGAGGTTGCATCTCTAATATTCTGAGAAATACAACAATATTCTGCTCTGAGAGCAAAGATCCCAAAATAGCCTTAACTCAGCCAGAGGAGTTCATTTTGGACACCTGGCTGCCAGATATCAGATACTAGCAGGTATTAGCCAACATGTGGCTAATTATAATGTTTCTGACAACTTGGTAACTTAACCAACAACTTAAAACCAGACATGAGCAGCTTCAAAGCAAGTCAGTCTGTAGCAGCAGCAGCTGCACCATAGTCACATGACTCAAAGGAATGCTGGGATATGAAGTTCTTCCAGAATAACAGGAACTTCTCTACATTGCCGGAGCAGTGCTGATGGAACGACAACTTGTGCGATCTTGTTCCATTATTAAATAAATTAAATTACGAGAATTTGTTAGTAAAAGATATCGGTATGAAAAAAACGATACTGATATTTTTCGATATCACATTTTAATGTTAATATCCCTAGTTATGACCAAAGATGTGAAACATGAAGGGTTTGTTTATGTACTCTACGCTTCGCTTCATTACAATAATTTAACCTCTACTCTTTGTGATGACGTGTCCGTATCCTGGTTTTCAGTTTCATGAATGTAAGGGAATTAGTCTCCAACACCCATCTCTCATCAAATGACTCCAGACTCAGAACATCAAATATTTGTCTTTTTACTTCAACCTTATGATACATTTGAGTGAAAGCTCACACCAAATCAGTTTGGGCAGCAGTGTTGTTGAAAGGAGAAAGAACCAAGCTACAAAAGTAATCAGCTGAAGGACCGTAGTTTTTACTGGACCACATCCAGAGTATCAAAAATATATTATTTTAACTTACTGGCCAATAAATAATGGCATGATTCTCATTTCTGTGCAATTTTAGTGTCTGTGAAGACAAATGGTTTTTACGTCAGATTACAGCCTCGGTCATGTTTTACATCCTCCAATTTGGTTGAAAGAAGTCTGAATCTTTGGTACGTCTGTGAGGTACGAGTTGCTCTTCAGTAAATTCCTGAGAAAGAAGGAAACGTTAATTCGTCACGGTGGTCATGAATGAAGCTGCTGTTTGGTTTTCAGGCACTTGAAGATCAATCTGGGACACTTTGTACAACCATCGGATCATTATGAGCTGAAACTACTGGGGGTCTCCACAGAACGTATGGGGGGTGTCGCTGGACCTGAGCTCCCAGTCGTACAGGTGAAACTGGTCACGCTGGTCAGGCTGCACGCTGCTGCTCAGGCTGATGATGTCCCTGTCGATGATCTCGTTTACTGAAAGAAAAGATGCAGAAAACAGAAATAATGGAGACATTTTCCGATTTTTTTTTTCTTTGGTTGAAAAACAGGTTTAAGCTTCAGGAAAAGGCCAGCAAGTACTAGGAGACTCCACCTCCCTGTACACGGGGCAACATGAGATCCATACAGTCCCAAAGATGTTTGCACACACTAGGAAGCAGCAGTTCGAACATGCAGCATATCAAAACAGCAAAGCTCAGCTATAAGACTCTAACAAGCATTAGCATCCAAACCAAACACAGTTCAATCCCAAATAATTATATGGAATCAGAGCTGCACATCGAAGGCTCTGTATGGAATGCAACAAAAACGTTACATCAGCACTGTCCACTTCACAGCTGCAAACTTTTTTTTTCTTCAAGCAAACCACACAAACAAGGTGTCATATGAAAGAAGAGGCTGCTTATTACAAACATGTCTGTCTCATCACTGAGGAACAAAAACTCTGGGGACAAGCAGCAAAAATCATTACTCGTGTCTTATTTTTGCTGTTTTATGGTCAAAAGTTTTATTTCAGCTAAAAAAAAAAAAAAAACTTTTGTCTGTCTCTGCCTTTGAAATGAATCATGATGGTCCTGGTAGTTTCCATGAAGATGAAGGTTTTATAGTGAAGTAATCACTTCTGGTCTTACGCTTCACTTCTTTCTGGAACCTCATTGTGTTTCTACAGTGAATTTTTCCCTCAATCCTCCTGACTGATGGAGGCGTCCATCAACATCAGCTGATGGCTTGCTGAGATTTTACCTGCATAAGAACTCTATTAAACATCTGGAAAACTGCTCAGTTCATTTGTTTACCTTCTGCTGTAACACAGTTCCTCATGAGCTGTTACTACACTAAAACTAGTTTACTTCTAAGACCATTTTACTAACCCCTAGGACTACTTTACAAATTTCTAGTGCAGGTTTACCGACTCCTAGGACCACCTTAAGATTTCCCAGTCCCCGTTAGTCAAACCTAGGACTACTTTACCATTTCCTAGGACTGGTGTAGTAATTCCTAGGCAAGGCAAGGCAAACTTTACTCATTGCTAGGACTAGTTTACTAATTCCTAGGTGTTTTCAGTAATTCAGAGGACTACTTGACTTATTCCACGGGCTATGTTACTAGTTACTAAATGAACTGGGCGGCTATCTGCTAGTTTTCACTGAAAATAATGAGCTGTCTTTTAGGAGGAGATAACAATTTACATTTTCTATTGTTTTCAGGTGAATTTACTCTGACACAGTAAACGCATCTTGATTCAGACACATATTTAGTAATCTCTCATGTCTCAGCTTTCTTTTGAGACCAGTTTTATAAATACAGCCCTTGCATTCCTGACTATATGTTTTTTTTTTTATTTTGGATATGTCATTTCAGAGAGGAGGCAGAAAAGATAGACCTTGTCAGGAAGAGGTTTAACAATTTGTCTATAAAAGGGTTAAGTTGTTTTCAAGTCAATCTAAATGGGTGCATGTAAAAATCTATGAAATATGTAACAATCATCTAAAGGAAGGCATTAAAAACGTCATTTAGAGCAAATAAAATGTAATTTTCCTTGTCCTGAAGAAGTCCATTCATGGTGGAACCGGTAGTTTTTCACTAAATAAAGCAGATTGATTGTGAATAAGGTTTTTTTTTGCATGCTTCTTGCAAAAATGATCTTTATGTCCTATCTGGACTTTAGTAATCGTCCACATGAATTCTGGCTTTCGTACTTTTACAGAATAAATAGATAAGAATCCAACAGAAACAGATAAAACACAATTGTGTTTAGAATCAGAGATAAGCCCACACTTTCTCTGATGCATCAGAGTAAAATCCAAAGAGAAGACATTTGTCTTGTTCAAATTGCTGAGCAGAAATGAACGGATGGACTGCTTATAAAACATGAACTGCAGTCCTCTCAGCAACCACAAGGGGGTCCAACAGAGCTGTTAGCTTTCTCCAAAACACCTCCATTTCTTTTCAATTGACACATTTGTGTGGTTGTAGATGACAAACTGGCTTAACTAAATGTTCTGCATCCTGTAAACAAGTAATAATGTCATAAATCAGTGCTGTAGATGATGGCACGCTGTGCAGGATGAGTTTTCAGTGGCAGAGAAATGACAGTTTAGTATTATTAATAGCAGCAGTGAAAGCAGCTCTGTGGAGTTTATTTGCAGGGCAGCAAATGTCTCTCTGTGGTTTATTCATAGCTCTGCTGTGAAACCTGAAGCTGACGGAGCAAACACACTTCAGCAGCCCAACAATTAGGGGAGGAGGAGTAGGAACCGAGACCACTCTGTGAAGTGTGGCCGCATCACCATGTAGAAATCCTCACTTACACCTTCATTTCATAAACTACAAGTCCAGATGTATTAGCATCAGTAAACTGTACCTCTATATGTGGTGGTATGACTTCTGTCTGAATACAGAAAACACAGTCTTTTAACCCTGGCACAAGTAAAAACTATTGGCCCTGTTTGTTTGTTTTTTGCATTATCTTTTAACCCTTTGATGTTCATTGTCACAAATTTGCAACAAACTTTGTTTTAATCAAATTAATTGTATTTATTTGTTGTGAATTCATTTAATATCCAAATGTAATTTTTTGGTCTTTTTGATATATTCCCCTCATGTTGTTTACTATATTTATTATTTTGATTTTATAATCTAAATAGACATAGAGATTTATATAATTTATACATAGAGATTTATGTAATTGTTAGGGATGCATGATAACCTTTTTTCAAAACGGATAACCGATAAATTTCAGCTCCTAAAGGCCGATACCAATAACTTTTAACCGATACACACATACATAAACCTAATCATGGCATCAAGTTTAAAAAAAACCAAAATGGCTTTTTACTCTTTAAATGAAGAAATATTTATTTTTTCCAGTTAAAAACCGTCAGCAAGCCTCATAACATTTTCTCAAAGATATCAAAACTATTCGATATCTCAAATGCACAGCAACTCAAATGAGGTGCATTGTTTACTAATAAGGGCCCCCTAAACTGATGCAACAGTACATTGGGATTACAAACTGAAGTGCAATTGAGAATATAAAAAACCATAGAAAATTATGTACTGATAAGTTAGATTAAAACTGTTAGTGTATGTTCACACAATCTGAAAAAGTTGATTTGTAAACAATAATAATGACTGATAGCCTAGACTTGTCTATGTAAATAAGCATTTTTAAACAATAATTCCAGTCTCCTCATGTGAGTGGAGCACTGCCATGCTGACAAAAATAATATATGTTATCGGGGCAAGTTGTCATGATATCAGACTTATCGGAATGACATAATTTTTCTGTTATCGGGCCGATAATTATCGTGCACCCCTAATAATTGTAGATAAAGTCAGGTGATAAGGAGTTAAATACAAATACTTTTGCTTGATTTTTAAGCCATGTAAAATGGAGCAAAGAAAACATAATATCTGAAACCCCCATAAATGAGCTGAAGGAGCACTCTGCTCAACCTCACTTATTTTGGTTTAGTTAATTAAAACAAACAAACAAACAAAAAAAAAACATCACATTAGCTGGAAGTAGAGGAGCCTGTGGGGGGTCATGTGATTTCATTCATTCATTTCTGAAATGGAAACCAGAGCGCCATGGTGCGATGACGGCGTGTTTTCTTGCTTGCTCTCCATTGGTGTGTGTGTCATGGATGGATTTGTATGTGTGCGAGCCGGTTGTTGAAGAGGAGGAAGTGGAGGAGAAGGAAAATGAAGACAAACCGCTCTGAGTGGATAAATCTGGGATTTCCCCTTTTACATTTACAGACTTGACAGACCGAAATGCTGAATTGGCTGAAAATCATTAGTTCTCATTTCAGACCTCAATCAAGGACATGATGGCATGATAAAACAACTTGATTTAATGAACTCCTGCAAAATTTGATTTGGTGAATTTTTCTTCATTTCATTTACTGTTTAGTTTTTTTTGTTTGTTTTGTTACACTGGTAAGATCCCCGAGGGAAAATTAGGGCTCTGCATTTTACCCATCTCTGTACTGTGAGTATCAGAGATGGGTAAAATGGCTGCAACTTAAAGCACCCAGGGAGCAGTTGCTGGAGGTTGAGGACCTTGCCCAGGGGTCCACAATGGTTCACCTAGGGGTCGTGTCGGGGACTCGAACCCGGGTCCTTCGCACCAAAGCCCACGATGCTACCACTAGACTACCCACTTAAAGAATGTAATGGAGAGGCACCATCAGAATAAAAACTGGATTATCTCAGAGATCTGTTTTAATTATCATTAATTATTTATGTTCTCAACCCTAGAATAAAACCTTCAGTTATCTGATCACTTATCCACTTCAGGCAGAGAAGTTACAGCCAGAAAACTAGCTGGTCAGAGCACTTTCCTCCAAAGCCAAGATGAATCCGTCATATCCGTCAAGTTAGCCACCACGTCCAAGAATAACAGCTCATTAATGGTGCATCACAGTAGTCAGATGACATTTCTAAGGAGGACTGCACACACCATGCTGAGGGAAAAACATCTACTTAAATAAGAAACAGTGGAATATAATGGTGCGTTCCAGTTGTCTCGGGATTCTGGGCGGATGCGAGTTGGTGACATCATTACCAGCTAATTGCCGTTCCAGTTGAACCAACTTGGGGAAAAAAATAGACATCTCCACAACAGCTTATTTGAGAGCATCTAAATCTACAGTACAGCTAGAAAAATAACAGATGTTATAATATGACAGTGACAACAGCAGCCAATTTTAGTGTGTGTTTAATAAACCAGTGATTCCCAACCCTGGTCCTCAAGGCCCACTATCCTGAAGACTTTCCATGTTGCCCTGTTGAAACATAGCTGACTCACATAATGGGTCAGTAGCAGACTGGTGCAGAGCTCGTCAGAGATCCATTTATTTAGAATCAGCTGTGTCCTAGCAGGGTAAAATGGAAAGTCTTCAGGATAGTGTGCCTTGAGGACCAGGGTTGGGAATCCCTGTAATAAACAACACATATTCAGCAGCTTTTTAAAGGAAAAAAAAAGACCACCGTGACAAGGTAAAATTCAATAACAACATCTTGGTGCTGTTTACACCAGAAACTTATGAACAGAAAATAAGTATCTTATATGGAAGTTTAATAAAACACAACAATGGTACTGGACGCAGCCATCTTTAAATCTACAATCTTGGGTCGTCTGCAAATTATGAGCTCACAGCTCGGAAAAACAAGTTCCAAGACAACTGGAACGCATGATAAGTATGTGAAGGGAGTAAAAGTTGTAGAAATCCAAATAGGGAAGAATTGAGAATTTTACGGTCTCACGGCGGTCTTTTTTTGTGTTGTTAATTAAATACACACACTGAAATTAGCTGTTGTTATTATGGTAACATTGTTATAACGTCTGTGTTATTTTTCTAGTTAGAAGTGTGTTATTTTCTAGCTGTTCTAGCTCACAAATAGGCTGTTTTGGAGATTTCTATTTTTTCCTGAGTTGGTGCAACTGAAACACAAAATACCTGGTAATGACATCACCAACTTGCATCTGCTCGGAATCCCAAGACAACTGGAACGCACCATTACTCAGTCCCACAGACTAATTACGCAAACAGTAGTCTTATTGACTTTCAAGTGAATACATTATGTATTCATTACCTCCATGACAGGTAACCGACCCATTACAGCATTACAATGTTAATACTACTTATTTGATGACTGAATAATAGGGCTGTCAAAGATTAATCCTGATTAATCAGATTACTTTTATCATTTTAGAACATATTTAGCAAGAAAGGTGTCTCACCAGGAATTCTGCATTTATCTTTAGAAGACTAGACAACTGAAACCCTTTACATGTCTCCCTAAAGTCCTTCAGATGGCGGCATTTTAGTCCAGAATGCTGCTGATCCAGTCCTCACAGGTTGACTTCACAACTGTCTCAATGTGAAGCTGAAATTCAGGTCTGAGTCCTGGACTACTCCCAGATTTCTAGCTTGGTTTATTTCTGGCAGTACGAAAGAATAAAAAAATCTCTTGTTTGACATAAGGATTAATTTAGGATTACTCTTTTGACAGCCCTACTAAATGAATTAAATGTCATATGGCAGCTACACGCTGTGAAGTCACATCACAAATCCAAACTTCATTGCAGACTAATTTTCCACAAATGACAAACTTTTTAAATGTCCTGATGAAAACTTTTTTCATTTAGTGAAGTCGTTCAAAATATTTAAATCTCCGGTACGGTGACATGTTGATGTAAATAAAAACCAACAAAAGCAGTGGATCCATTTCAAGCTGTGATACAACTACAATGACGGTCGGCTTCAGCTGTGCATGTTCTGCAAAGTTCTCGGGATTATACTGGAGCAGGAAAATACTGGGGGCGCTCCACTCTGGAGCACGAGTGTTTCTATCCTCACCTCCCTGGTAGAGTTTAAAAAACACTGATATGGTATTTTCCGACGCGTGCTCTGAACACAGCGCACACATCTGTGTGTGGTCGCATCAGGGTGAAACTCAGAGTGTGACACAGAGAACAGCTATGACATGTCTTCATCTAAAATCAGATAACTAGACTGCTGAGCTTTTAATAAAAGAACTCAGTATCAACCTGTTCAAGAGGAAATGGAACCTGAAATGATTCTTATAACCTGGTGCTCCACCAGATCAAAATAAATAAACTAACTTGACCTTGCAGGTGGGGCGATGAGTCTCGTAATGAGGGAGGGCATGATGCCCGCCCCTAATATAATAGTAGGGGGAACACTGAAGAGGGAGATCAAAAGGTGGTTACCAATTAGGGCTGCACAATTAATTGCCCAAAAAAAAAAAAAAAATCGCAATCTCAATTCACACATATGTGATCTCATTTCTACCCACAACGATTCTGAAAGCATTTCTAATCCTTGTGTTGGCCGGGCTCCTTGGGGGGAGGGTTTCGCTCCCTCAGAAAAGAATGTTTTTTTCATTTTGCGGTGTGCCCCTCCTCCTCCCCCTCCACCCTCCCCTCCCCCTCCCCCCCTCCCCCCCCCCCCCCCCCCACCATAGGTGGTAGCCACCCGCCAGCCCCGGCCACCCCCCCCCCCCCCCCCCCCCTCCTCCTCCTCCCCCCCCCGCCCCCCCCTCCCCCCCCCCCCCCCCCCCCCCCCCCCCCCGCCCGGCCCGCCGCCCCTTTTTATATTTTTCCTTCTTTCCCTTTTCTCCCCCCTCTTTTCTTTTTTTCTTCTTCTTTTTTCTTTGAAATTTTAAATGTTTTTTTCTTTTTTTTCCCCTGGGGCACAGAGGGTTTTTTTTTTTTTTTCCTTCTTATTATCATCCTTTTATTATTTTACCAAATCCTTTTTCCCCTCAAGCAATAAACCCGGAAATCGTGAAATGGGCCTATCACGAGCTGCATCACAAATAAAAGTTTCCATTCTTCCCGGATTTTTTTCAAGCACCCTCAAATGCAGCACTGTTGTTGCCTCCCCACACCCTAATCAATGGTAAAGAACCATGCATCTGCCGAAGACGTGCTCCAACAAAGCTCTTGTGCAAACATATGCTTTATTTTGAACTACCTTTTGAACAGTAATTTTGTTTGTTTCGTTAAAAAGTTTATTTGTGCAATAAAAAATTTTTGGGAAAAAAAAATTGTGCCAGAGAATTTTGATCTTAATTTGAAAACATTTGTGATTCACATTTTTCCCAGAATTGTGCAGCCCTATTACCAATTAATCTAGGCTTTTACCCTCACCTATGGTAACACGCTGTGGGTGATGAAAGAACAAGATCACAAATACAAGTGAAATGAGTTTCCTTTGCAGCGTGGCCGGCTCTAGGGTGAGAAGACCAGTATTCCAGGAGGGGCTCCTCCACATTCATGGAGCTGAATGGAGACCATAAAACACCAAACCTGAGACATGATGATGATAAGATCTGAGGTCCCACAGTGATGAGACAGACATCTGTGTAATCGGAGTCTCTGCTTCCTGTGACACCTTGTTTATGGGGTCTGCTATAAGTGGAGAAACTAGAAAAAGCTCTAGAGTGGACAATGCTGTTCTCATGTTTTCTCATGTTGCCTGAAACTCTTTGGGATTTGAATCGTGTTTGGTTTGGATGCAATTGCTTGGTCTTTTAACCGAGTTTCTCCCCATCATTTTGGTTTGTCTTCGTATTGCAAAATTATCTATGCTGCAGGGTTAGGGTTAGGGTAGGGTTAGGGATTAGGGGTTAGGGTTAGGGGTTAGGGTTGGAGAAAGAGGTTAAAACACGTAGATCATTGTGAGTGATGAGGAAGAAAAAATATTCAGAAGTTTGTTTGCTTCCTACCATCATCCAGCGTGATTTCCTGGAGGCCCAAACATCCCAGATTAGGCTGGTCTTCTGGCTCTTGCTTGATGCTCAGCGCTTCTGGATCTGAAAGCAGTGAATCCTTCTTGGGGGCGGCTGGGGTTTTAAAGGTACTCCTGGAACTTAAAAACGGAGGCTGTTTCTTCAGAAGTCCACCAGAAGCCGTGTGGAGAGGAACGTTCAGGGTCTCAGGGGGAGCAGAGGCGGCCTGTGGAGGGATTGTGGTAATCTGTGGAGGGATGGTAACTGTCTGAGGAGGCAGGAGTGGGATCAAGGTCTGAGGAGGGACTGAGGAGGTCTGAGGAAACATTAAGGAGGCTTGAAGGGGAAGTGAGGTGGAGGGAGGGTGGTGGAGACGAGGGGGGTTTGCAGAAGGAAGACCATGATGCACTGGGAGGTCACGGGAATCATAACTGGCTGCATCTGGCCCGAGCATTCCATCGTGGGAGGGTGCATGACCAGAGGGAGGACAGAAAGCCGGTGGGTTGTATGGGAAGTAATCCGGAGCCCAGCGCTCCTGCTTGACTCCAGCAGAAGGCGGATGGTCAAATCCGCCTGCTGGCAAGTATGTGAAATTCTGCATCAAACTTCTTCTTCGCTTTCCATTTGAGATATAGAACTGGACCTGGACTGGACATGCTGTCCTCTTACTGTATGAAGGAACCTCCACCACGATATTGCACTGAAATACAAACAGAACATGTCTGAGATGTACTGTACATGTCAGGAGGATGACTGTTGTCTTTTCAGTGATGATGTCAAAACCTTCAGTAGTAATGAAAGTAGATCATCTTTTATGTGCTTATGTGCAGTTGGGGCCAGAAGACAGAAACCATTTTTAAATATGCCACATTTGCAGTGCTGAAATTCTGTCTGAAGCTCAGATTTAAAGCTGAACATGAGGGATGTCCCGATACCGATGCCAGTATCGGTACTCGCTCTGATACTGGCCTATTTTGCTGTACTCATACTCGTCTAATACTCGCTCATAACGGCAGCTCATACCTACAGCTGTTTACGCTGCCATGCTGGCAGGAAAACACTCTTCCAACATGAGCAGCGCCAGCTTTACATTTACTCCGTCAGAGTTTAAAGCTATAGTCCACTATTTGAAAGTTTGATCGTGATTAATAACCTGATTGAAATGGTGGCTATGGTCCTACACAATGTGAAAAGCAAAAGAAAAAAAATCCATCCACTCGAGTGGCTGCTGGGCTACATTGGTCAACGTAGCCGTTTGTCTCGCTTGTTTCTACTCTCATCCAAACCACTGCACACGCCGACACCACTTCCCCAACAGCTGACTCCCCTTGTTCCAGGTTCTGCCTCGTCCCCGCCCTCTTACGCTTTCAATTTATTCATAATTTATTTCTTTTTCTTTTGCGTTTGAAACTTTCTGCAATAAGTAAGAAGCTGAGTAGAAGCTTAACAACAAGAGGAGAATGGAAAAGAAAGGCAGTAGCAGCAGGAAGCAGCCTCTGCTGCCCTTAATGCATAATCAACAAGGTTATTACTCATGTGGTATTCAAACTCTGAATTTGGTATTATCTTGGTCAGAGGAGCGGATTCTGGGCATGTAGGTACCTTATCATAGTGATTAACAGAATCCACTAAAACCCACTTTATCCTCCTTATTTAAGACCCATTCGATGTATTTTATTATTTTTTTTTCTTTCTTTTTCTTTTTTTTTTTTTTTTTTTCTTTTTTTCTTTTATCTCTTTTTTTTTTTTTTTTTTTTTTTTTTTCTTTTTTTTTTTTTTTTTTTTCTTTTTTTTCTTTTCTTTTTTTGTTTTTTTTCTACCATTTTTTATATTTCTCCTCACTTATTTAAATAACTTTGTTTGCCGTCATGGTTCAGACATGATCTTTGTAAAGTGACGATATTGAGGAATCTTCACAATTAAATAATTGTGGCATTTAATATTGTGATTAATCATGAAAGTAAAAAATGGTGACATCCCTTGATGCAGGTGATTAATTACAAACTGCACCTCATCTGCACGCTGTTCCACTCCTCTGCACCTGAACCAAACCACACACACACACACCGCCATGGATCAGTTTCATATTGCAAAAATATTGATAAACAGAATATGAAAAGCATCATGCAGCTGTGTCCATCTCCAACCACCCTCTCTCAACTTCATGTGTGGCCGTCTGGTCTCCTCTACATCGCGGCATCAGCCTGACAGCGTCAAAAAAGCAGGTGTTTGTACTTCAGCGTGTCAAACCTGAGGTCTGCTAAAACCCTCAATAATTTAAATAATTAACATTTTACATGTACTATGTAAGTATTTACATAAACGTTTACATGTTATGATCAGTTATGATCACTCCAGCTTCACAAACAATTAAACACTAGTTTACATCATAGTTGATAAATATATCCAAAAGAAGATCACCAGAAACCTGTTATTATTAGCTAACCTGACTTATTAGCTATAATAAAGCTGTGTTGCAAAAACCACAATCCACTGCAGTGTGACATCACATTCCCAAGCTCTAATGACTCAACACACCTGAGCACCAGAGATGCTTTTCTTTATGAAAAACAAAACAGAAAAAACATGCTTCCCACTTTTCCCTATTAATTACTCGGCATCGGTACTCAGTATTGGCAAGTACTCAAATGACAGTACTCGTACTTGCACTTGGCAAAAAAACTGGTATCGGGACATCCCAACTGAAACCCATTTCCCTTTGTTTCCCTTACTCACAAACCTTAATTCATCTTTACTGAAGGAGTACTGCAGATAGACCAGCAGAGGATTCTTTCCAGACGTAAAATGATTCTCTACATAAAACCTGACGTGTCTACCGTGTGTTCTGGGCACACAAGAGGCCAGACTTGTTCTCCGCACAATTAACGCCAGGAAAGCAGCCAGACCAGACAGCACACTGGGCCAGGTTCTGAGCTGGCAGACGTCTTCACCTAACTCTAAAATACACCACTGCCTACATCATCGGTCCTTGCCTGTTTCAGGTCAACCACAACTATCCACATCCCAGCAGCCCAACATCACATGTCTGAATGATGGTAGAAACTTTGACACTCACCCCCATCCCCAGCAAATGTTTCAAATGTATTTTGTACTTAAAAATATAGACTGGTGATACATTTTAAATGGGGTTTGTTTAGGGATGCATGATATAATCGGCCCCCTATTGGTATCGGCCTATATTGGCTTTAAAACAGAGTATCAGACATCAGCAACCCCACCAACATTTAACCGATCAGCCCACTGTTTTTAAAAGTATAAAAAGACAAAAACTTCTTCTTCAAAAACGTCTTTTTTACAGAATTTAAACTTCTAAAGACTAGGGGTGGGAAAAAATATCAATACACTAAAATATCACGATATTTTCATATGCTGATATCATATTGACATTTAAAAACGCAGTATTGGTCTATTTTACTAATGAAATTTCACAATATTTCATCGTTCCGTTACGAATTCTTGCGAGAATTCACAAACGTTTTCTGATATTTTCATATGCCGATATCATATTGACATTTGAAAATGCTGTATCGATCTATTTTGCTGATGAAATCTTAGGATATTTAATCATTCTGTTATGAAATTTCGTGGGAATTCATGAAATATCGTGAGATTTTGTAACAGAACGATGAAATCTTGAGAGATTTTGTAAGTAAAATAGATCAATACCGCGTTTTCAAATATCGATTTGATATCGGCATATGAAAATATCGCGATATTTCCGTGTGTTGATATTTTTTCCCCACCCCTATTTTTCAAAGTGTCAGAAACGGATAACAAAACTGCTATTTGAAATGACTGCTTATTTTCTTCAGCTTTAATATCGGTATCTATATCGGTTATCGGCCACATGAGTTTTAAAATATCAGCAAACTGGATATCGGCCAATATACCAATATCGTGCATCCCTAGTTTTGTTATAAATATGGCTACTTTGTTTTTTCACAGTGAGGTTGACATTTGCATGGAATTGCCCTGGAGTAAATAAGCAAAAATAAATAAGCATCAATGGTACAGAAGCTGGGCTTTCAGCTATCAACATTTGCATAACGTCTGCTGAGAACTTATTTTACAATACCATAAACATGCCACCTGTTCCATAAATGAGAAAATGATCATTTAATGTCTCCCTTTTAAAGCATACAAAGGTTGTTTATGTATAACTGGCTAAGCCTACACTAGCATATTGCATTTCCAAGTTTATATCCAGTAGTGTATGCACTTCTACACCACAGTGTTGTGTTTACAGAAAACTGCATTCACCTGTAAAACTATGATGTCATAAACAGTTCTGAAGACAATATACAATGAAAATATGCCACAATTTGAACCTAAATTTTCATGAGAATTATCACTAATTCTGTCACTACACTTTATTTTAAAGACCCTAATGATTTGTTTGTTTGTTTTTACTTACTTCATTACTTTTTTCTGATACAACTCTGGCATCCATTTCCCACAGGGGTCTTCCATCTGATGGGACAAAACATGTAAACTCACAAACACCACAAAGCTACTGAAATGTAAAAACAGCCTAAATGTGATGTGTTTACTGTATGTGCATAAAAGGAAGTTACCAGGCCCTTTCTCTGTGAAAACTACTCTGGACTGAGCAGAGATGTTGGATCCTGTGATGAGCAACTCCTCCCCACCATTCACAGAGCAGCTGGCTGGACTGAAGCTCTCCACCTGAGGAAGCTCCTGACCTGATCGCTGGGCTGGAAGATTAAACATTTAACGTCCTCTGAAAATCCTACTCGCTTCATATTAAAAACCTGGTTTTGAGATAAAGCTGAAATGTAGAGCTGATAAAGCAGGAATTCACTCACAACACTCCACAGGAACAGAGGTAGTCTGCAGCCAAAGCATTCGGCCATCCTGCTGAGGGACAGCGACCCTGAACACAACCCGAACCCTGGTGTTCTTCCTCCCAATGTCCGTCTCACCTTTCTTCAGTTCAATATCAGCATTACGCAGCTTCAGGATGCCGGCACAGTCGATGCTTGGGGGGGGGGGGGGGGGGGGGGGGGGGGGGGGGGGGGATAAACATTTTTATGATTTATCATTATTATTTACCACCTTTAAGCCATATCACTGACTTTTTGTTTAAGATAAAGATTTTCCTCAGCGCATCTTTCAAGTGCCTCTTCTACCCAAGCCTAAAGAAATAGAAGTAGGAAACCCAGGTGCCAGAAAGTAAAAACCCTGCCATGTCTTTGGATCTGCTTATACATTTAAAATAAGTGTTTTCACTAACAAGCTCATTTACCTGCAGAGGAGCTGTGCTTATAATAATAATACATTTTATTTCATAGCGCCTTTCATGGCACCCAAGGACACTTTACATATCAACAAAGGCAAGGATAAAAAAGAACAACTAAGTAAAAGCAATAAGAATGTGAGCAGATGGTGTTACAGATTATATGCAGTTTTAAACAGGTGGGTTTTCAGTCTGGATTTGAAAAGGTAGAAGCTGTCGGTGTTTCTGAGGTCTGGGAGGAGAGAGTTCCAGAGTTTGGGAGCAGAGTGATTGAAAGCTCTGCTCCCCATGGTGCTGAGGCAGGCGGGAGGGACGGTGAGGTGAAGGGAGGAGGAGGACCTGAGAAAGCGGGAGGGAGTGGCAATATGGATGAGGTCAGACAGGTAGGGGGGAGAAGGGTTGTAGATGGCTTTAAAAGTGTGGAGGAGGATCCTGAAGGTGGATCTGAATTTGACCAGAAGCCAGTGAAGCTGCTGCAGAACGGGGGTGATGTGGTGGAAGGAGGGGGTTCTGGTGATGATGCGGGCTGCTGAGTTCTGGACCAGTTGAAGTGTATGGAGGAGTTTGTGGGGGAGACCAAAGAAGAGAGAATTACAGCAGTCGAAACGGGAGGTAACGAGGCATGGACCAAGATGGCAGCAGTGTGGGGGGTGAGAGAGGGACAGAGACGATTGATGGAGCGAAGATGGAAGTAAGCAGACCGAATAGTGTTATTGATGTGAGCTTGAAAAGACAGTGAGCTGTTGAGTATGACACAGAGACTCTTTACCTGGGGGAGGGGGAAACTGTAGCGTTATCAATAGTTATGGAGAAGCTGTCGGTTTTGGAAATGGTTGTTCTGGTGCAGACAAGAAGTAGTTCAGTTTTAATGCCGTTGAGTTTGAGGAAGTTGGAGGTGAACCAAGATTTAATCTCTGAGAGGCAGTGGGTGAGGGAGGAGGAGGGGGGGGGGGGTGGAGTCAGGCTTACTGGAAATGTAAAGCTGGGTGCCATCCGCAAAATAGTGGAACTGGATGTTATATTTGCGGAAGATATTGCCAAGCGGGAGGAGGTAAATTATGAAAAGGAGGAGCCCCAGGACAGAGCCCTGGGGCACACCTGAGGTGACTGGGGAAGGAAGTGAGGTGAAGGATTTGAGCTGGATGAACTGAGTACGGCCAGTGAGATAAGAGTAGAACCAGCTTACTCAGCTGGTTTAGTGATTCGTTGGAACAAATGCTGGACAGGATTTTTACTTTCTGGATCAGGTTTTTCCACCTCTTGAGCAATTGAAAGCATCCTTCTTTTGTCCAGTAACTAAAGAATCTCATCCATCTCCCCTCAATGACTGCAGACCAGTTGTCTTTACATCCCATGTCATGAAGGTCCAGGGGAAAGATGCTTTTCAAGACCCATTCAGTTTGCTTGTTATAATGTAGTTGGGGTTGAAGACGTTATCATCAACCTGCTTCAGAGAGTCCACTCTCATCTGGACCAGTCAGGCGACACTTTGAGGGTCATGTTCTTTGATTTCTCAAGAGCTTTTGTTGTAATTCAGCTGCTTTGTTATGTGACAAACTCTGTAACTTCCAGGTGGATCGCTTCACAACCACTTGGATATACGACTACCTACAGTAACAAACAGATCACAGTTTGTGATACTGAAAAATTGTGTGTCTGGGACAAGGGGCAAACTCCGCCTCAGAACAGTGAAGCTCGGCTTCCTTGTTGTAAATAGTGTAATCCTCCCTTCATCCGCTAGGGGCTGGCTCCAAGAGCGAGCAAATCCCCATAGACTCCCATGTTAAAAACGCCAACTTCACAGCAGAAATAAACATGTTTACAGCCTGGTTCAAAAAATCATTTTAGGTTTATTAGGTCAAGTTTACCTTCATGTCAACTGTGAGGGGGATGAATTTTTTTATAACTCATTCGTTTAGATGTTATTTATTCTTCAAATTACACATAATTAAGGGCGTGTCCTTATGATTGACATGCGGCAGACCGGAAGCTCCGCCTGCCGACCGGAGGCTCCTAGTTAGCTCCTTCTTTGCTCTTAATAAGGTCTCAGTTTGTTACAGAGTCGCACAACGGCGGTGTTTAGTCAGCGAATTGCAAGTCTAAGCATGTCTTACCTTAACCATGCTGCTTAGGGGCCTTATCTTTGTTAGCTCCTCTTAGTTTCGTGTTAGCTCAGTTAGCGTTTAGCCCACAGTACGTCAGCTGTCAATCATTTGCCCTGCGGCCGCGCTGTGCCCATTTTAGGATTTTCCTGGAGTGACGACGTACGTGACACGGCAAGATGGCGACGGTAAGACACGCCCAACTGGCTTCACATTTCTCTATTCAGAAGAGACCGGAAGCTACGTCCAGTAATTATATACAGTCTATGGTCTGGGATGGTGGTCAGCAACTCTGGAGCGCCACAAGGGACTGTACTCTCACCATTCCTATTTCATTTATCAATTTTTTTCCAACATGTCTAAAAGGGAGAAGAATAGTTTTTTACTATTAAAAACTATTCACACTGTACATCTCAGACTTACGACACAACTCCGAGCATCGGTGATGGACAAGAAGCTGAGTACAGAAACTGGTCAATCAGTTTGTGAGATGGTGCGGTAACAATCACCTGATCTTGAACACAAACAAAACAAAAAGATGTTTTTTGACTTTACGAGGAACAGGAGTAAACAAGCGCTGTTTACATCCTAGGAGAAGAGGTGGGATGAGGAATACAAGTACATTGGAGTTCACCAGAATCAGAAAGAAACTGAACAAAGTGATCCTGAAGTTCTGGTTCTGTTCTGGAGACTAATCTGGAGCTGACTGCCTGCTGACCCCAACTTAACTCACTGTTTTGTGGATGACACTCAGCTCTACCTCTCCCGCAAACCAAATTTCACTCTCCCTCCCTCCTCCCTCACCACATGCTCATTTTTTTTTCCCTTTTAAACTTGTTCTGTCCATCATCGTAGCTAACAGAATGATGATCTGGCTGCTTTGTTGTGTTGAACAGATTTGCTTTGTCAAAAGGAACTTTGTGAAAAAAGGCTCCTCTGATGGTCTCAATTTTATCATTCTATTTACAGTAGTTATTAATTTTATTGTTCTATTTATTTATTAATTTTGTTATTTGATATTTTCTTTTTTAGTTTTGTGTTATTTGAATTACTATTGGGGACTTAGCATTTTCTTAAATGGGAGGGTATGTAAACTTTCAAGCACAACTGTATAATCTTTGTTTCATAAGAAAGCTGAGACATGTGAGATTACTGCATAAGCGTGAAAATCAAGATGTGTGCTACTGTAGCTGCGTTTACATGGCGCAATTTTAATCCGATCAAAGGCTAATAAGAATAAAAATGTATCATGTAAACATGTCAGCTGATCTGATCAACCTCGATTGGAAAGAATTTTCAATCCGATCGAAAGGGGTGGTTTAAACCTTTTTACAATCCAATCAGCAGGAAAAAAAAATGAGCATGTAAAAACTCATTCTGATTATTTCTGTGAAATTTTGTCTCTGCGCATGCTTGAACCACGTGGGGGTTGGGTGATGTGGCAGAGTCAGGGAAGACGGCGGAAGCAAAACAGAACCCAGATAGCAAATGGACGGCGCCTCGGATCCGCCGATCATCCGCATTCTGACTGGAAATTCTGATGTTAGGCGGATCATAGGCAGACCTAAAGCTGTAGTTGCACCTTTGCCCTGGATCTGTTCATGGTCATGGGCCTCAGCCGCAGGTCCAGTACAGACCCATTATATGGCTGTATCTTTTAATCCCTACTAAAAGAGTTAGTGAATATTGAGCATTTCAACAGTCAAAAGATTATAAATTAAAAAAGGAAACCCCTCTCCTAACAAACTACGAGCCATTGCACATGTTAAAAGCATCATGAACATTTCTGTCCATCAAGTAAATACAACTGATCGGATCACTTTTCCTACTGTCCATGTAAACACATCTGCTGGAAGCTCCGATCAGAAATAGTTCAGTCGGATAGATGATTTATTTGTCCATGTAAACGCAGCTTGTGTTGGATTAAATTCACCTGGAACACAGGAGAAAATGTAACTGGTTGTCGCCCTCTAAAAGAAAAACACATTGCCTTTGGTAAACAACCAGAGGATAGCAACCCAGTTTGGTGAGGAATTAGTTAAGTAGTCTCAGGAATTAGGAAAGTATTCCAAAGAAAAATTTGTAACAGTCTTAGGGACAAGTAAAGCAGTCATATGAATTAGTAAAGTAATGTCTGATAAGGAACTGTGCTACAGTAGCAGATATAATGGTGAACATTAGCAGTTTTAACAGAGGTGTTAAGCAGATAGATATTTCATGAAGCCACTGGTCAATGATGATGGACTCCTCTATAAATGAGAATGTGGGGCTGTTTGTACATCGTCAGCTTCTTCTTTGAAAAAAAAAAAAAATACACATACATATACCAGATTTAGTAATTTTGCCTGTGATACCTGGCAGACATGCCATTTTCTGGAAGCAGAGGGATCTCAAGGACCTTGGTGTTGCCCATGATCTTCTCTTGGCAGACTGTGGTGACGGTCTTTCCTGTCACTCGATGGACCTGGTAGAAGGAATGAGGACGGAGGTATCTGTCATCCGCTGTGCCGATAAACAGCAGCAGGCTGACTGGCTTCTCGCTGTATCCTTTCAGCTGCAGACAGAAATTAAACTTCTGATGAACAACCGCTCATGATGACAAACACCTCAACATTTACAGCAACAGAATGAACTTTTAGATACTGTATCAGGCAAATTTTTCCTTGGTTTTTGAGACATGAAAGGTCTTCACAGTCCGGGGAAAGAGTTTTAGGACCAGAAAACAAAGTCTTGTTTGCAGCCTCAACAGAGAACAGAACATGGACATGAAATATGAAGTTACTTGAAATAAACGTGAAGTAACAGGAAATAAACCCCTGGAGATACTGATCTAAATGAATACAGATCTGGAGTCTGAATGTGGTAAACTGAGCAGGAAGACTGGAGGCAGAACACAGAAATGTTCTGACAAATTATTTTCTTTTTGCATGGACTCTAAAAGCTAAAAGCATAAAATGGTTTCTAATCCAGTTTTAGCTTTGTGCATTTTGTTGCTAAACCCGTCAACTTTTATTGTATCAATGCAAACAACTCAGTATTCAACTCAAAAAGCCACTAAAACAATGATGTGTGAGATGATGACGGATGTCTTAAGTGAATGGATCCATTTATATATAGAAAGATAAATGGCTGCAGAGATGCTTTGAGAAGCAGTACATTTCACTACAAAGACTGGCTAACACAACAGATGTTGTTCAACAAGTATAGCCAACAATCGCTCTGTTCTAACATCATAGCCATCATGTCGAGGTGCTTCTTGAACATCTACTAATCTTCAACGGTTAAATCTGCAGATCAGATTACAGTCTCAAATTAACAGCAGTGATCTGAGTCAAACCCACGTCGGTTCAATCGTTTGGTTCTTTTAAGTTTTGCTGAACTTTTTTAAAGGCTAGAGCAGAGAAACAAAATGTCCAATGACCACATCCTCTTATTAAAACGTGGCTAAATAATAGACACTGGTCAATTCATCTCTCTCTTCTAAGTGTCCAGTTAGCATTCAGTTGTGCATGCTGCTCTGTCTGCAGCTGTTTAATCAGCTTCTTTTCCAATAATTGCACATTTCATACCCAGGTGTGGGTGCTCATTTTCAATGAGTCTGCTGCTATCAGGGTTATAGCTCACTTCTTCATTACAGAGACACACATTTAGCCAACCATAACTCACATACACACCGACAACAACAAAAAACTAACAACTTATTTATATGACTGCAGAAAAATAGTGAGTCTAATCATCTAAAACGTTGAGTTTATTAGAAACTGTGGTCCATGACACAGATGCATTAAAGCTCTCCTCATGTTAGAACAGTTGCAAGCCTGTACTTCTCTGGCCACCTGAAGAATCAGACATTGGTAACCTTTTATATACTGTATTAGGCAAAACTCATGCTCCTTATTTGCTCAGAGAAGTTTTGATCTATACCCTTCCTATTCAGATTATTCATTGCTCTTTGTCCCATATCCCTGTGCAGACTTTGATAAAAGGGATTTTATCCAGTCTGCACCTTCTGCAAAGAGCATGTTGCAGAAAAAAAAGAAAAGCCGATCTCTCTAAAAATGACAAAAATTAGGCTTGAGTGCAAATCTTTATATTCATTTGGTTTTATTCACCCTTTCATGCTTATTATTTTTCCTGTCGGTCTCACAACGGTCTCTGGCTCTTTTTGGTCATGGCCTCAGGTCTTTTATGGGGGTTTATCTATGCAAAGCAGAACCTGCTGCTCTGTCTTTTCAACTTACAAGAGACTGACATTCACCAATCTAAAAAAACAACAAAAAAATATGAACAATTCCACTGTCCCCACTGTTAATTCCACTGTTAATACTCAGCAATACCTGAATTAAGTTATCAAGAATAATGTCACACAGTTATAATGTAGCAGAGTGTGCAGTGAAGCGTGGCTAGTCAGCTGCATGCATCACCGGTCTCTAAATCTGAATACGTTGTGACAGTTTAACTGTAAAAACCTCTTGCTAATGACAGACAACAGTCTCAGGTTTTATCAACACTCGACAATAAATCTAAAACGAACTTCTTGGAAGTTAAACTTGCACATTTTAAGACAAAACTCAAGTTGATGTTGAACTAAAAACAGAACACAGGGACCTACCCTGACAACGGGGTGCCCTCCAGTAGCTGCCTTGATGGATCCTCTGCTGCCTTCTGTCTCGTAATGAGCCCTGTGGTAGGATTTGGGCTGGACCTCCAGCTTTACCTCAGTGTGGTCATACTGGCTGGGCAGAGGCCAGTCTAACGGAGGGGGAGACGAAGTCCTGAGACAGAGACAACAGAAACATCATGATCACATGACAGGAAAACATTTTCAATGAAAACTACATTAGAGATAAGTAGATCTCAGAACTTCACTAAATAAACAAATCTTCCAAACATGTCCATCTTTGAAGGTTTCAGTAAAATGCTGATTGATGATGCCAACCTGAATAATGGAGGGTTTCCAGGTTTAGGTTTGTTCCAGCTGAAGTGGGAAGGCACCTGAAGGAAGAGATCAGCCAGACCATCTTGTTCTCGGACCTCCTCTCTGGGAGAATCCTGGCCTGGTTCTCCTTGACAGGCCAAGAGGCCAAGCTGGCTCCCTGATGTCCTCCGGGTCTTTGAAGGGACATCAAGGTCCTGGTAACCAGAAATGAGGAGCTGTCCAAGGACACCAGCAGGGCTTCCCACCCAGGTGTCATCCGTCACGCTTCCTAGGGGAGAGGTGCCCGGAGTGGGACTGGGGGAGTGATGAGGGGAGGGTGAGCAAGCATGAGGGTCAGAGCTGGAGTGGCGTCTCTTTCCAAAGGGGGAGGTTGGTCTGGATGATGGCCTAAGAGAGGATATCAGGATAAGCATAAAAAGAAGACATAAATGTGGCATGTTTAAAAACTATAAAACTTTTCCATTTTCACAAAGTTCCTCATCAATTATAGAGAAAAGACACACTAACAGTACCTCTAATTTAAAGTTGTATTTTTATGTGCATGAAATAATTTTTCCTGTTACACTACTACTAGTAGTAGCAGTAGTAGCAGTTGTACCCAAAAAATAATAATAATAATAAATATGTAAAAAAATAAATAAATAAAAAAATAAAAAAAAAAGAAAATAACACAGGAGACACGTTCAGAAATATATAAATTCGCCGGATAAATTGGATGGTTGTCTGAAATATTTTGCTGGGTCTGAAAACATAATTTCACACTTGTGTACTTCATTGCAGAATATGGCCCCAATTTCAACAAACAATATTAAAGCAGAATGGGAGACTGAAGTGGGTGTACAGATACCAGATGATACCTGGGACAAGTGCCTCGAACACATATATAAATGCTCAATCAATACAAGGCTCAACCTAATTCAATTCAAGGTGCTGCATTGATTACATTATACAAAATTGCAACTACATAGATTCTTTCCTAAGATTTCACCTCAGTGTGACAAATGTGGCTCACCTGGGGCAACTCTACTTCATATCTATGGTTTGTGCCCAAACCTCCAAAACTTCTGGGGAGGGAATATTTTCATAACAGTAGAGCAGTAGATATTGATTTTAAAATAGGTAAAAGGAAGCACACACAGTTTAACTAAACAGAACAACTATGTTGGATTCTTCAGCACCTTTTCAACGCCAACCTGAGTCAGGGAAACACCCTGCCTTGTTCCAGTTCCACAACTGTAAATTTGAAAGTATTCATAGAAAACGTTTAGCACTTCCAATGTGCTTCTTCTCAACTGTTTCACATTTACATCTGGTTTGGATTCATTCATGCGGAGTGGTCAGATTTAGACAACTCTGTGGCCCCGCATGGATGAAAGGATAAACCCAGAAATGATTTAGACCATAATGGGCCTACCTGGATGTGGGCCGACGGTTTTGCCAGGTGTCCTCTGTGACGCTGGTGCGAGGGGAGTGAGAAGGTGACTGCCGGGGTGACTGGTGGGGCGACAACGATGGGCTGAAGGCTGCAGGATGCTGATACTTCTGCTGCCACAGCTCCACCCCAAATGCCCCACCGCCACAGCCTGGGGACCCCATAGGTGACCCAAGGGGGGACCCCAGAGCAAGGAGAGCAGCGTCACGAAGCTCTCCATCCACATCGTCGTAAACATTGGAGAAGGACTCACAAGAGGAGAGGTCTGACATCCAGCTTCTGGAGGACAGGCTGCTGCAGGGACTCGGACAAAGAGCCGTTTCCCGATAGCAAGGGTCCAGAGGCAGGTAGAGCTGATCTCTGGACCAGAGGCCGTCAGGGTAACCCCCCTCTGCACCGCCTGCCCCCAAAGGGTCCTGACTACTGCCAGGCTCTACATGATTGTTATGAGTAATGGAGGTGATCTGGATGCTGGGGCAGTCAAAGGCCCTGGGGTTCCCCTGGGGGCTGCAGTAGGGTCCCTGAGACTCGTAGACAGCATGCTGGTAGCCGTCCGTAGGGGGTAAAGATGAAGGGTGACTCTGCAGCTCCTGGTTTAAGAGCTGCTCGGCCAGAGCCTGTGCTGAGGAAGGAGGAGTCTTCACATCCAGATCTGGAGCTGTGAGGGACAAGATAAACAAAAACAGAAATATGTAGTGATCATCTGCAAATAAAACACTCACCGATCAAATCAAAGGAAGAAACAACCGCTGTTTCCTGATTGATGTTAAACCATACAACTTAAAATAAGTAAAAACTTACAGTCATTCTTAATTCACTTAAAGGATAACTTTCTTTTTTCAACTGGACCTTATTTCTAGGAGTATATACGTGCATTCACTCACTGATAAAGTTTCTGCATCACTTTGAGTCCTTCGGAAGATATTGCGTTGAGTCGCCCTTCAGTGTGCATCCAGTAATAATGGCGGAGATGGGGCAGCCACTATAGAAGGCATTATCTGCAGTAAAACTCCTTGATTTTCGCCAATACTTTAGGTAGAATGTACGAAAGAACGAGTGCTATTGTCCTGTGAGTCCAGATTAAGCTTTCGGTTCGCTATCAGGGTGTTCTACAAACTTTCTGGGGCCGTGAGTTCACGATGCGCGCTTCCGTAGTACAGCTGAGAGGAGCAGCTCGCTACCCAGACAACAACAACAAAAAAAAAAAAAAATTGAGAAACCCTGAACTCACAGGACAATAGTACTCATTCGTTCGTTCATTCTACTTAAAGGAGCCCTATCATGAAAAATGGACTTTTAAGAGCTTTTCAGCATGTCAGTGTGTTATTCCCTCATCAAGAAATGATTTAAATCGTTATTTTTCTTCATTCATGCATATTTGAGTAATCTACATGAATATTTAAACCAAGCGCTACCTCCCTGCAAACGGCTGACTACCCACCCCGTTACGTATGAACGTGGCACCAATCACGAAAGTCCAAATGCGCACGCTCAGTATCGTAGCAAGACGCCCTCTGTTGAACAGAAACTCAGAGAATCCTATACACACTCTCTGAGGAAGAAACTAACACCTGCAGGAAGATTTCCTCAGAGACAAGCAGCCATCAGCTAACAGACGTTTGCTCCAGAGTTCAGGAGAATTTTCTTCCTTTTTTTTTTCTTTTTTTTTAAGCTCTAGAGGACGGCAAGTTGGGGAAAATGCAGTTACGTTCAGCGTGGTTACGTTCAGCGTGGGAGTGTATTTGTTGTACTGGATGAATCGACTTGCCAGGAGTGGTTGGATTATAACTTCAGGAGCAGAAAAAAACTCAACTTTGTGTGTGAACTTCACTCCTGACAACTTCATGAATCTCGGGCAGTAAAGTGTTTTTTTCTCTGGGATTACTTCTGAAACATGACGCAGTTCCTACTATAAAAACGCGCATGGACAGACAACAACACTGGTGAGTCAACACATCTCTCAGCTCAATGCTAACTGTTAGCCTATGATTTGTTCGCTAATTTACTTACTTGTCAGGGGTCTCTGTGGTACTTCTGTACTTCAAACTCCATATCAGACTCTGGGTCAGGCGCATACAGCTCCATAACAGGCTGGTCTGTTTTATCCCGTCAATCGGAGTCCGATTATCCATCAATGTTTACTACTAACATCCACATGAGAGCTGCCGGTGCCGGTGCTACAGACAATTCTGTGACCCTTCAGAATAAGTGTCTCTTCCGGGGCGATGTCATGAAATGGGCGTAAAACATGCTGCAATTGGTCGAGAGCTCCGCGGTTCAGTACAGTCAGCCATCTTACTTCCGTGTTGGAAATTAGATGCATCGAAAAACTAATATTTAACACCAAATTAGTTTCTATAGTAACGATGGGAACATATCTAGCTTATAAATGCCTATATTTGACTTTTGGAACATTTGAAAAGCATGATACAGCTCCTTTAAAGCATTGATGAAATCAAGGAGTTTTACTGCAGATAATGTCTTATATAGTGGCTGCCCCATCTAAGCCATTTTACAGGATGCATGCCGGAGGGTGACTCAATGCAAAATCTTCCGAAGGACTCAAAGTGATGCTGAAACTTTACCGGTGAGTAAATGCACATGTATATACTCCTGGAAATAAGGTCCAGGTTGAAAAAAAAAGAAAGTTATCCAATTCTTAAAACACTGTTTAAATGTCTTATTTTCTCCTGCTGTTGTATTTTTAGATCATTCATTCAAAAAGAAATCAAAAGCCTGCACATAAATATGTTTCAGGATAGGGCTGCACGATATTGCCATCTTACTGACAACCTGCACTGATCTTACATCTTTTTGAATGTTGCGAGTATGGTTTTTGTCTGTATCTTTGTCTTGTGTCTGTATTTGAGTTATTCTTATTCTCTTTTACTTGCTTTTTTGTCAGAATCAAGATACAGTATCTCACAAAAGTGAGTACAACCCCACACTTCAACAATAACTTCATAATATTTTCTCAAAGAACAAAACTACAAAAATGAAACTTGGATATGAATTAGAGTAGTCTGTGTACAGCACGTATAGCAGTATAGATTTACTGTTCCCTAAAAATAACAACACACTCCCCACTTCACAATCCGACTCCACTGACCGCCATGACACTGCAACACTCGACTCCCTCACTGAGCTCATTGCTACCTGGTATGTGGGGAACACGGTAACCAATCCACAAAGTATGACATCTGTCATCAAGACAATGTTACTCGAAAGAAACACACTATGCACGACTTTCTAACATTAGATTTAATTTGTCAATATCACGGTCATTGACAGTACTAGACAACATCCCTAATATCTGTTTTTCAGACTGTGAACTTGCAGCACATTTATGTTTTGCTGGGGTGACTGATTTCAGACGTTTGTCTACAAACAGCTGCTCACATCAACTAAAGCATCAGTTTATATTTGTAATACTATGTATACTGGACTAATTATGGTGACAGATTATCTACAACAGTTCAGCAAATTCAATCACACAGCTGCACGCCAGCCTTATCGCTACTATTAATAATAATGCTCTTTGTCTCTCTCACATGCATGCACACGCGTATGCAAAAAAAAAAAAAAAAAAAGGCGTGGAAGCACCAACTGTGGTCTGCTTCTTTACGAATAACCCTCTTTATGTGAAAACAATTGCACCCATCCCCCAACTTAACTTTGAAAAAAAGAAGGGGAGGGGAAGGGGTGGAGGTGATACCCTCCACCAGCTGGGTGCAACTGAGTGTTTACAAAACCAGGAAGTAAAACCAACCAACAAACAAGGGTGTCATACTTTGTCTGCGCTGAGGCAGAAAAACAAGCAGCCTACACATGTACCAACTTGTTCACCTATCTATTCATTTATCTATCCAACCATCCAACCATCTATCCATCCATCAGAGTTGTTAAATGCAAATTAACTTAATGTGTTCCCATCTCAGTTCAAGGGAACCGGACACAGACTGGGCACAGCGATCCACCAATTACCATCGTTCTTTATCAGTTTGGCAAAGAACAAGCCTTTTTTGTGGTAAAACACAATTCATATTTGCACACAAGTACAAATATAACAAGTGTTATTCAAGTCATTTCTCATATCGCAGTATATGTCGCATGGTTGGAACAAAAAGCAATGTCAGTTTTTTCCAGTATCGTGCAGCCCTATCAAAGATCAATTGATCAATAAAGTAATCTGGAGAAAAAAGATTTTTTTCTTAACATACTGAAAAGGAGTCAGGAAGTGAAGTATCTAATAACTTTAACAAAGTGAGGTTTGGCCACAGTATTGGATGAAAGAATTTAACCAAGTGAGGCTTAAATAAGGTATCAATCTGATAAGTGGGTTTAACTGACTGAAGTTCAGGCAGTGTGCAGGGGCGTAGCGAGAGAGAGCACTCTACTGGTGCCCCGGCCCTTCGTTATGTTTATAAAATGAGCAACATTATGCTATATCTACTTCCCTTGCTAACCAGACTGTTACTGCTGCCTCCAAATAACCTAAATAATAACAATAACAACAATAAGTCAAGCCACTTTATTAATGAGCACATTTAAAAACAAAATAAGCTGACCAAAATGCTGTACAACTGGGAAAAAGAGAATTAAAATAGGATTTAAAAAAAGAGGGCTAAACAAAAGTAAAATAGAAAGACAAAAAATAAAATAAAAATAAAAACTACTAAGCAAAATAAGGCCAAAACTCAGTCTGATTTAAAAGCCCTTTAGGAGGAAAAAAAAGAAAGAAGAAGAAGAAGAAAAAAAAAAAAAGAGTCCTTAAACAAGATTTGAAAATGTCCATGGTAGGTGAGGTCATAATATGGCGGTCCTTTACTAAGTCTAGACCTCGAGACGAGGAGCAACTGGTCAGCAGATCTCAGCAATCTAGAAGGAGTGTGTGGGGTTCAAAGTCCAGAGACATAAGAGGGGGCCAACCCTTTTAAAGACTTAAAAAATAACAATAAAATCTTAAAATCAACTCTAAAATGAACAGGGAGCCAGTGCAGAGAGGCCAAAACAGTGATATGGGCTCTCCTCAGAACACCAGTTAACATCCAGACAGCTGCACACTGGACCAACTACAAATGCTGCAGAAGGAACAAAGCACACCTGAATAGAGGCCGTTGCAGTCGTCCAACTGAGAAGAAATAAGTCTAGAAGAAATAATTATATGGTTGTATAGATTCTGTGGGGGAAAAAAATCTTTCCTTTAAAAGGGACTTAAGGCAGGAATTTGAAAAAAAAAAAAAAACATGAATGTCCCTTTTTTTCATACTAATGGGTGATGAAGCGCTAAATACCAAAAATAACGTTTCCACCCATGTTTCTCTCCTTTGAATGAATGAATGAATGAATGAATGAAATTTATTTATAAAGCACTTTTCATACAAATGTAGCACAAAGTGCTTTACATATTAAAAACAACATTTCAATAAAAAGACAAAATGACGAACAGATCATAACCTAAATAATAACAGCCTTGAACAGGCTGTGTGCTGCAAAATGCGCTGCAATTCGGTGTCCGAATTTCCCGCACTGCCCTGCGGACGTGACGTCAAATGACGCTACATCCGCAGTTTTGATGCAGGAAAAGACGGTCACGTTAAATAAAAACACCGTAAGCGATAGTTATGGATTATTCTGCCGTGAGAATACGATCTAGATCAACTGAAAGACCACTAAAAATTGTAACTACGAAGAAAAAGCTTAGTAAACAACATTATAGTTTTCCAGCTCTGCCATGCGGACGTGACGTCACATGACGCTACATCCGCTGTTTTGATATAGGACGAAGCCGGTCGCGGTAAATTCAAACACTGTAAGCGATTGTTATGGATTATTCTGCCCTCAGCAAATGATCCAGATCAACTGAAAGACCACTACAAAGTATAACTACGGAGAGAAAGGTGAGTAAACAGCATCATAGCTTCAGTTTGTGCACGCTCCCGTGACAGCTTGGCTCGTGGCTGCAGTTACCTGAAGCGCCAATCGCGGCAGTCGCGAGTTTAGTTTCTGAATCTTGCCTCAAGTCCCTTTAAGTGTGTCGTCAACCAAAAGTCTAACATAAGAATCTATAATGAAATGTATAAATTCATTTAAATTCAAGTCAGAAAACATTATCAATCTAACATCAGATTGTTGTGCTAAATGCAGTCAGATGATGACATTTTGATCTCTCTCACACACAATTTGGAGGTGGGCTTTGAAAAAGCCAGCATAATAAAAGTCAAATTGTCAGACTTTACTAATATTCATTTGTATTGGCAGAAAAATAATGTTATTAATGATTGTTAAAAATCCATTTCAACTAATGTTAAAGGGACTAAAAGTGATTTTTAACTATGTGTGCTGTTGCGCACTGTGTGTGGTTCTCAAGGAAACTTGCGGACCTGATTATTGTGCGACTAGTCGAATATTTGAGCTCTTTGACTGATGGAAGTGGAGACAACCAACTATAAGATACTCAAACACCATAACACGAGACATCTAAAGACACAGACACGGCCTGATGTACACTGCCTCCAGGCCACAGACAGCTGCTCAAGATAAATTTGAAATTACTGAGTCAACTGTTAATACACATACACATTCTTCTACACTGTACCTTATAACATGCTGGCTGAACACTTTTCTGGTGGATGAAACAACCTAAAAACTATTTTCTAGTTAATGCATTGAATTAAGTAGACAAATTATTCTTATATTTCTGTCATATTAAATACCTTTCTATCAAGAAAATATAGTTTATAAGACATTAAATCTGATTCCTATGCACCAAGAGTTGGTTATGATGATTAGACTCCCGTGTTCATCAGTTATTATGGCCTTAAAGTTGGAATTTCCCTGTTTTTTAACCCAAGATTACTTGGTTTGTTAGCATCATGTTTTTTTTTTTTTCTTATTTTTGATCTGTTGTATTCAGTTTTTCAGATGGAATGATGACCATGGCATCTTTACAATCCTGAGATCCCAAGCAATCCACTGATACTAAATATGTTTTGGCTTATCACTGGGAAAGGGATAAAATATCAATATAAAGCCGAACTGTTTTTTTGTTTTTTTAGTGCAGGATACCGGGTATCAAAATGGCCCCACGGCTGAGTCCTACGATCCATGCAGAAGCTTCAACTTATCCAGTGCTCTTGACATCATGTTAAAGGAATAGTACACCCACAGAATGATGTAACTTTATTTTCCACTTCCCCTCATGGTGAGCAAGACTCTGGAGTACTTTAATATCTCAAATGCAGCCGGCCATCAAGACGACTTCTCGTTTTCCCCCAACTTTCATATAATGATTTAGATTGTGCCCAAGCCAAAAAGATTGTGGCCATAAAAGTCCACAAAAACGTGTCAATATTACTCCATACTGCTCGTCCAATGTAATCCAAGTGTCCTGAGTGGGTATCATCCATAATTTACTCCAAATGACGTCATTTAGTATATTTTTAGAGCCTAAACAGCAGTACATCGCATCTCCTGCGAGCACGCCGATGCGCGTTCACGAAACTACGGAAGCCAAGGCAGATGACATCTCTTTCTTTCTTTGTTTTAAATCAATATCCATCCCCTCTTGGACCCTCTTGTGTTTGTCCCAGTTTGTCTGCAGCTTTGGCGCTCTTAGCACAATGTAAACAGCGAATTTCTTCTTCTATGCTTGCATTATCGGCAGAGTAGGCTCTGAACACTGAGGCTTCCGTAGTTTCGTAAATGCGCTTATGCGTGCTCGCGGCAGTAAGATGTACTACTGTTTAAGCTCTAAAAATATAGTAAATATTAATAAATATTGGGGGAGTGGATAGCCCAGTGGTAGCATCGTGGGCTCGGGCGCGGAGGACCCGGGTTCGATTCCCCGACACGACTCCTGGGTGAATCACTGTGGACCCCTGAGCAAGGTCCTTAACCCCCCACCAACTGCTCCCCGGGCGCTTTAAGTAGCAGCCCACTGCTCTCTGATACTCTCAGTACAGAGATGGGTGAAATGCAGAGCCCTAATTTCCCCTCGGGGATCATACCAGTATAACAAAAAAAAAAAAAAAAAAAAAAAAATGATGTTTCAAGTAAATTATGGACACTACCCACTCAGGACACTTGGATTACATTGGACGAGCAATATGGAGGAATATTGACAAGTCTTTGAAGACTTTTATGGACCTTTTTGGCTTGGACCCCAGCGAACTCCATTATATGAAAGTTGGGTGGAAACAAGAAGCCTTCCTGATGGCCGACTGCATTTGAGATATTAAAAAAGTGCTCCAGAGTCTTGCTCACCATGAGGGTAAGTGAAAATTAAAGTTACATCATTCTGTGGGTGTACTATTCCTATAAGGACATATTCATCTGTTGCGGGAGACTTAAACTTAAGCCAATAATTGTATTGCAAACCACCTCCTTCCTCACCCACATGCTGCAGGAACTGATGGGAGGGGTGACTGTTGTGCTCTCACATGCTGACAACGCAGCCAGCCATAAATGTGTTTCCCCTGTATGGTCTCATCCATGGCGGCCTACCTCGGCTACATTATTAATGCCATGCCTTCAAAATGCCAAGAATCAAACTGTTTCACATAGACAATGACAACATTTCTTAACTGAAATGCAGCAGCAGTAGGTTACTCTGTCAGACATCTGCTCTGCATGTAAACACAGCATGCAGAGAGGCATGGGCGGGGCCTAGTTAAAGACACACACATGGTGTGAGTTGACACACCATGGAAGTCAACATTGCCCCCCTTCACAACTAGATCCACATCTGTTTTTGTTTTGTTTGCCATGTGGTGTGGATGGCAGGGGTTGGTCAGAGTTTTTACAGACCTGCAGCTCCGACAGAGGTCTGATTTTTTTCCTTCCTTTTTATGAATACATACTGACTACTCTCTGGATAGAAGGACCATTTCACCCATTATAACAAAGTGTTTCTGAACAGGATTACCAACTCTGGCTTTCAGAATCAGAATCAGAATTCTTTATTTGTCATTATATCTCAGATACAACGAAATTGCTACAGCTTCACATCGCAAAACAGTGCAAACAACAAAAGTGCAGACTAAAAAGAATAAATATGTAAAAATATAAAAGAAGAAGGAGACACTGCATTTATGTGGAGCTTCCGATAACAGTGTTTATCAAATTAATAAAAAACTTCTCCATGAGTCTACTGTCAGCAGATTGATGGTAAAACTGTAAATAAATGCTGCTGATCTCACTGGTAAAGACAGGTTAGTAGAGTTGACACAGGTTTAACTAGCAGGTCATCTAGTCCACTCTTATACCTGACATTTTAAATTTCACCTCAATTTAACAGCCGTCAGAGGGAAGTGTCATGTAACAAAATAAGAGATCTACACTTCCGGTTAAAATTTTCAATGTAAAATGCAGAGTGAACGTGCTCTGTTTATTTTACATTGAACACCAGACAGTGATTTCTTCATGTTTTGGACAGGGTAGATGGATTTTATTTTTTCTTATACATAAAAAATATATATATTTTGAAAGCAACTCAAATACACAAGATGCAGTCATTCTGGCTAAAGCGTAAAATTAACAAACGGGATCAAAACTTTTTCTATCTGTAATGACATTTAGATTAGATGTTTTCACAGTAAGCTTTGAACTTTTAAGACATATTGCTTTTGTTATATTAAGGTCACTAACACACTTCCGGTTTGCTGCTAGCTCTTTGTAACTTGACGCAGTTCGTGCTAACTAACCACTAGTGAAAATGACACGTTGTAGTGAAATTTGTTATTTAGAACACACATCAGTCTCTAGAGAACGGTGGTTGTCATGGCGATTTGGATTCAGTTGATGTCAGATTTATTCTGTGATGGAGACGGTGAAGAATAAATTACCGAGACAACGTATTTTTGTCTTATTTTCTCACAAACTCCACAACGTACCTGTTGTTTGTGTACAATCTTCCTCAAAGATCAGTCTGAAGTCCAGCTCCTCAGCGCAGTTAACTGTGGACATTGAACTAAAGAGACAGCCAAAGTCTTCCGGAGGAGCTGTTGGACTGGCCCGTCTTTAAAACTGATCCCTCTCACTCACTCACTCCCATCCGACTGAAAGCAGAACTCCCCCCACCCCCCCTTCACGGAGGCGCCGACACGTCGACAAATACTAAATAAAAAGTTGACCTGAAGCTGGACGACAACTAAACACACCTCCGTACACACTTACTATCCACTAAAGTCCCATTGTTGTGTCAACTTTTTGCACACGGCGTTTCTTCTTCGGCGGCAGCGAGTTTTACTCTCCTCCAGCTTGAGCCTTGTGCTGCTTTCACGGTACCTCGTAAATTTTTATATTCCAATGATATCTTGGAATTGACTCGGTGCTGCATGTCAACTTCTCAAAAATCACAAGAATAGTTTTACGCTGAACTAATTGGGATAACTTCGAATTAATTTTGAAGTTAAAAACAGTGAAAACATTTAGAATCTCTTAAGAATGCTCATAAGTCCTCCATGACAATTGAGAAGAAAAATATGACAGCAGTGAAGTAGCTTCTGAAATAAAAATTTTAAAAAAATCATATGGATATTTTAAAGTTAGTTTTTTTTTTTTGTTTTAATCTATGCATTTTCCTTGGGGGTTACTTCAAATTAAATAATAGCTCGAGTAATTTAAGTTCTTATGAAGTTTTAAGCAATACTGTGCACTGTGGCATAAAAAGAAAATCACATTCAACCTCAAATCAAATTAAGACATTTTATTGTGTACTCTGATAATAAATAAACTGAAATAATTCTGATGGCAGACCCAAGGGAGAGTTAAGTAATATTTTTGGTACTGTTTTGACAAAAAGTACTTCTCATATCTGTAGTGTGCAGCTGCTTCAGTACTTCCTTTTGTGGTCAAAAGATGTTAACTTCCTGTGTGTAATCAACTAAACTATCTGATCTATCTACATATTTGCTCATCTTCATGAGTTTGTTCCACAGTGAAAAACAAAAGTAGAAACTAGAAATGTCAACGTAGTTCTGTACTTCTAAAGATGGAAAATGTTTTCACTGAAATTGCGTCTCAATTCCCCGGAAACGTGGAGGGCAATATTTTGCACAGTGACACTTATTCCTGCGCTTCGCTGGTCTGATGTTCATATCTCCCAGCATTCCTGAAGGAATCATAGGACCACCTAGTTAATGACGTCAGAGGCTGGTTGTCTATATATTTCCAGGTTCAACTCGGGTCTTTATAAAACTCAATTCAAACTCATTTTCAAAACTCACAACTCAACATGATGTGGCCTTTTCCAGAAAATCAACTCAAATCTTTACAGATTTTCTCTTCAAAACATTTTTCAGGCTGTGGGATAACAGGATTCAGTCTGATAAAGTCTGACTTTCATTCACAAAATGCACAGAGAAAAAAAAGGAAATGAAAATACAACATCTGGTCCTTAAGCAGAGAAAAACAAAATTGACCAAGTAAACAAAAGAAGCACAGTTAAGTAGAGATCTGAAAGGAGGTTTTTCTGAGTAGTAAAATATAAATGAATAAAACGCTGTAAGGCACTGTGGTTTTATGAAACACTTCTGTCCCCTACAGGCTGCAAATCAACATAAAGTCTGATGGCACAACACTTTCTGATCATTATTATGTAAAAGGGACGAGCAAATTGCAGTTGCCATGGTGACAAAATTCTTTCTTAATGGTTTAAAACTGTGTTGCAGTTCTGGTTGAGTGTTAGGGCATCTGGTTAAGGGGCTTCGGCTTGCATTGAGTAACGTTACAAACAAAAACAACTTGTTTCAAGCAGCTTCTCAAGCTTTTCTGTTCAAGTGGTCATTTTTTTGGATTATCCAGCAGCAGGGAGATGATGCCAGTCAGTATGAAAACATGACAGTTAAAGCTTCCTCTCTAACTCTCCCATCCGTGACCAGAAGAAGTCTGATTTGTCTTTCTGACTCAAACATCCATCAGTCTGTCAAAGAAGTTTCTGGATCCTCCTCCTAACCGCTAACTGCTCCTACATGAAGGCGTGGACAGGTCTCACTGTTCACCGCTCGTCACCACAGCAGGGTTCAGGGTTTCTGTTTCATGAGGGATGCTGGCAACATGAAGCCTCTTTCTCCTCTCTTCTGCGCTGCCGTTCACCTTCCCCTCCCTCTTCCTCTTGCAGACCAGCCCCGAGTCTTCCTCACCGATGCGACCCTCTGGTATTCCCAACATTCGCAGGCAGACGATGGCGGCTGCTTGTTCGGCAAACTTCTTAGATTTTTCCCTGAAAGGAACACATGTATGTCAGATGTCAGCAGAGTGTTCAGTCTGAACATCCATCAGGTAACGTCACAACTCCAGACTAAACGGGCAGTTAACCAGCCACCACTGCACCCTCGTTTCACACCTTAAATATCATTTGATAACAGATCAATAATGATCAACTCTCACCTGATACAGGCATCTTTTCTATGTTTTGAAACCAATGAAGCTACATGTTTGTCTTTATTGATTCTGTTTGGTTTTTTTCCATATAAGTTTAATAATTGGTTATTGTTGCAATTAAACAAAGAAGATGCCGAAATCGCTGTGACACCTGCAAAATGCTGCAGTTCCCCTGTTCCATCACTAGATGCCTGTAAGTAAAAGTACAAGATGGTAAATTCCACACTTTACGTGTAAATGTTCTTGTGCACAAGAACGGTTGATAAATGATGGCCAAGGACGTCTTTAACATGACCCGGGTTACAGTTTTTCTCCATCGGTTTGGCTCATTTCTCGAATCAGAACATCAAAACAACGTGGACAAACTTCCAAACCATTTGGCAATTGTTCACAACGTAATTGCATTTGTCATTTATTTCATTAAATTGCAAATGTCTTGGTACATGTCTCAAAGTTTGATGATATCTTTGCAACTGATTGAGTACAGTTAGCACAGTTATTCTACAGTTAGCACAATTTCCATGTGAATAGATCTTACTGAACTAAACTGATTGTTGACTCTCAGTCTGATGGTTGTTCTCTCCAAAACATATCAGCATCATTTCATTCTAGACGTCATCACATGCAGAATCGTCTGTTTAACTGTCAAAACTAGTCAAGACCATAATACAGAAAATGAAATGTGTGAAACTCCAGCCTTCTTTACAGCACTATAGGCTGCATATAGATTTCCTTTTTTTGTTTGTGTTTATATTATTGTAGCTATATTATTCTGCACACTTTCTCTTTATAGTGACTGTGATGTATGGAAATTATTTTGTGTGTGAATAAAAATGGTTATAATTTCCTTGGAAGTATGAATGCAATGTGTGATGTCAAACGTTGGAAGCTACTCTTACTGTACAATCCTTTTTTTTTTTTTTTTAAACATAACTGTATTCTGTTAGCTAGACAAAAAGAAAATAAAATTTAGCACAATAACCATTGTCAATGAAGGACTGAGCTAAAACTGAGAGGTGGACATGAGGGATATTTCCATGGTCCTCTGCCACAGTGACAAAATAGTTAAACATTTTGGCTTGCAGTGCTACACAATGCTACAGGGATGATGCATTTTGGGTGCTCTGACTATTTCTATGAGAAAGAAACTTCATTTTGACACATTGATGAACTGTTTTGGGGGCGATATGAGCTTCTGCAGGTGAACCGTGGTGGTGTGCTGAAAATTCTGGGTTATTTTGGCTAAAACACCAGGAGTGGTGAGAACGCCCGGTCTGTTTGTCTCATTTCTCTAAAGTGATTGAGAAGGGTCTGTCCATTTTGGTGACTGACTGACTGTATAGGAAAGAAATTTAGTTCTGAAGGATGAATGAACTGTTTTGGGAGAGATATGAGCTTTAGTGAGCTATGGTGTTGAGAGAACTGTAAGACTGTTCAGCCAAATGATCTTAGAGTTTTGATGATGTAATTTCTGATTTGAGAAATGAGCCGAACCAATGGAGTAAAAACTGTATGATGTTCAGGTCTGAGATACTTTCATGTAGTTTCTTCATGCTTCATCATCAGGATGTAGTTTAATCTTCACATTACTGACATCGAAGAGCTGTAACAATACAGACGAACACTAATAATCTGCATTTTAATAATCAGCAGGTAAATTTAGGCAGAGAAACATCGTTTCAGAACTCCCAATGTGGAGTTTTACACATTTCAGCAATACAGAAATTTCTCTTTCTCTCTCTCTCTCGGGGGGGGGGGGGGGTTAAGTAACAGCCCTTCCCCCTTTGTATGTGTGGGCTCTCCAGCTTCCTCCCACCATCTCAAGACATACATACTAGTTATTGGGTCACTCAAAATTCCCCATAGGAGGGAGTTTGAGTGGTGGTTTGTCTCTTTGTGCTGACCCTGTGACAGAGAGTACCCTGCGTCTTGCCTGATATTGCTGTGATACGTGCCAGACCCTCCCGCTACTCTGAATTGAAATAAACAGTATAGAAGATGAATGAACGAATGAATACTGTATATTTCATACAATATATACCATATATAAATATAGTATATTATTATTATATCATTCTAAATATATTTAAATTGGCTTCAATGTCTCTCTTGCTTGTCTTTATATTTCCCAAATGAGGCTATCTTATGTCAAAACCTGTTTCTCCCGCAGGCGCAAAAACCTGTTTTCTTTTTTTTTGTTTTTCTCCTCATTCTGGCCTCTGACAGTGTTTCACGATTTACAGGACAATTGGGGTGAAAATTAGTTGCTTCAAAAGAACAGGACACAACTTCAGCTTTGTTCATGTTGCCTGAGGTCTAAATGCTCCATATCAAGAGACAGCATCTGTCCTCCCACTTTCAATATCGTCTCTTCTGTTAGTCCAAGTGGTAAAATGTGTAGGAAGGTGTGCTCAACCACGTAACCATAATCGGAGAGAATTAACATACAAATCACAGAGAACAAGAACACTGATAGTCATGCTGCACACCGTTTCATAATGGGTCTTCTTCCCCACTGGTTTTAATGGTTTCATACATTCTGTCCCCTCTAACATGTTTGTCATGTACTTTTAGATTGGGCCTAAATGAATCCAGAAGGACCCCTGTGGAACTTTTTTCAGAGCTGGATGATGTTTGCACTTGATAAGAACCAATCACAATGCCAATTCTGCATACATTCACTTCATACTAACCTACATTTGATCCAGGTTTGGTCAGTTAGCAGGTGACGAAGACCACATGCTGCTGCAAAGCAAACGCTTTTCTGTTAAATAACTTCAGAAAGCTGAGAAACTGGTTTAAAAACTGGTTTGAAACCAGTCTTTCTGAACTTTAATGAAGCTTGAATGCTTTTCGTAATTGTACAAAGAAAGTTGATTTCAGGTGATGAATCCTTGAACAACAGGCCGAAAATTATTAATGTGTCATTTACTGACCTGAAGACTTTCTGGACATTCTTCATCTGGATTTTCAGATGTGCTAACCTTTTAGGAATAACTGAAAATGATGACGAGTTGCTAGACGAGTCAGTACCTTTTCTACAATATTAACCCTTAAAACTTCACTAGATCAGTGAATGGTACGGTATTGTGTAGCTCTGTGGGGTAAACTGAGTGACAGCTTACCCTTTATGAGATCTGTGGAGGTTTTCCAGATATCTTTATCCTGTCTAGAAGGTTTACAATCCAGTCACTAAATCAGGGGTCTCTAAGTTGGTTGTCAAGGGCAGCTGTCCTGCAGGTTTCAATGTTTCTCTACTTCAACACACCTGTCTCAAATGGGTTCAACGGGCAATTTTCTGGAAAATGACTAATTTTTTAAATCAGATGTGTTGGGGCGGGGAAACAATAAAAACCTGCAAAATTGTGGTCCTTGAGAACTGGAGCTGGACACCCCTGCATTAAATAGTAAAAAGTAGCATAAACAACTGAAAGTAGCAAAAAGTAGCTGGAAGTAGTGTTAAGTGTAAAGTTTTCTTTTGCATTTCCACAGGCAAAAACTGGGAATGGTGCCAGGATAACCAACCCGAACTGGTCTATTGTTTTTGGTACTCTTCTGGTACAACATCAGTCTTACCAATCAGACCAAAAAGCCAGAGCTTGACATGCAACAATCCACCGATTGGTCGAAAGAGTTATCACTTTCTGTGTGACTCAGCACAGAGAACAAAGTGACAACAGTGCCATGTTTTTACAAACATGGATTTTTTGTGGTTTAAAGCCACAAGACAAAAAAGAAGAACACAACCTGCTGGGTGTCCACCACTGTCCTCCTTTCTCTTTGCACTACTATGACATCTTGCCATTATGTAGCTAATGCATCTATCGCTACGCGGCCAATATGCTGCCAACTGAGTGAAGGTGTGGTTGGCAACAGAAATCAGGATTTACTGAACCAAAGCCTACCGAAAGGCTGATACATACTCCGCGAGAAGCAAGAACTTTCTTCTTGTTTTCGGGGAAGAACAAAATGACGTAATTTCATTCTCGCGAACGTGATTGAGGACGGCTTGCGACTTGTTCTTGACCCCTTCTTCTTCTTTCTTCTCGGGGACCTCTGAGAAGTATTGTGTGATTGGTAGAACAGTTGATGTGGGCGGGGTTAATGCGGAGACGCTTGAAGCAGAGAGTTGTCATCTCCGCATTTCTGCAGATGCGAGGAGCTGAGAGGTGGAACGGATAGTTTTGATAAACAGCTGATCAAGGTGGTGAGAAAGTATGAAAATGTAAACTACACACATGGCATTTAAATACACGGACACCACCGCGTGCGCACCTCTGTCCTGCCACGGATGAAGTTTATTGTTAATGTATAATCAATGGGTGAACACAGCCCCCCCCCCCACGCCTGGTCGCAGAGCTTCTTGTGGAGTATAAGATGACTTGACGTAAAAAAAACTTTATTCTTGTTCTTGCAGCCTCTCAGGCAAGAAGAAAGCTCTCGCTTCTTGTGGGGTATGGAACAAGCTTAAGTGTCCCGCACTGGAAACGGGGCAATAATGTGAGACTGAGACTTTCTTGAAAAAAAAAAGTCTGCATGTTAACTGGGATTAAAGGAGTACAGTGCAAGTTCCAGCTTTTTTCCATAAGTTCGCTCCCTCTGGCGACAAGTGGAAGTGGCAATAATGTCGTGCACACGCATGAGCTGCTTCGACTGCGTTGGTTTTTAGTTTAACCCACATTACACTCAGTCTGAGCCCAGATTTAGAGTCCTGCTGTCTACTGAGGTAATAAAGTTATAAATCTGTGAGTTGTTCACGGTTTGATCATTGAGTAAACTGACGGACTGTACGGTAACCTTATAAAATTACCATTATTATAAAATTACCACATCAACTAAATCTCACAAGTGGCTAGAGTGTATCTCTTCCCCAGGAACAGTCATATGGCCCTCATACTGCTACATTTCCATGCTAAAAACTTAGCATTGCAATATTATGCATCCTTATTTCCATCATACATCACATTTATCTTGTTAGTAAGAAGAATGCCAACCGTAGATTCCATTTTATTCCCAGACTGGATCGGAGAGCCCTCCAATTAAAAAAAGAACGAAAAAAAGCTACTCGGTTTTTTACTCCAGTCTTACTGAAGTAAAAAAGGAAGCAACACCTGCTGTCGCTGGTGTTGTGCCAAAAAATGCCCCCCACGGCAGGGGGGCATTTTCCAGCAAAACACTGGTCAGACTCAAGTTTGGCTCTTTTCATCTCAAAAGACAAAACTGTTCTTCTTTGTCTTACTGGAGTCTGAGCTGGGGTTTGAGAGGTACTTGTTATCCATCTTTTAGCAGCAGTCAGGCACAGCAAGACAAACAATAACGTGCAACTCGTCTCCCCCACATGCGCCCCCTTGAGGCTTCGTACCCGAAGCTCTCGCATTGAGCATGGAGAAACAGTTTTAGAGACGACTGCAGTGAAGAAAGATCAGTCCATCACATCAGGCAATTGTAAGAGCATGTGCAGGAAAGAAAATAATAGTATTTCACATTTAAACTTGCGCAATTCACCTTTAAAAGGGTTGAGCTTCAACATGCATTTTTAAATTAAAAGAGAAAAAAAGAAGAAAAAGCAAAAGATGAAATTTTAAGGGTTAACAAGTTGCCAGTCGGCTGATTTCAGACTGACCGAAGTTCTCGCAGTGAAGCAGACAAAATCAAATCAGAAGCAGCAGGAAACCCAAACAGTTGTCTAAGACATGATTCTGGGTTCATGTTCATTTGTGAAATGAAGCAGCTGCAGGAGTACTGACCAAAGTGAAGACCTGTACTTCTTCTGAGCTACAGTCACGGTGGACTGAAAGGCTCGATCCTGAGAACGCTGCACCTGAAAACACAACACACACACACACACTGATCACAACTCGAACAAGTTTCACAGCTCAGTGTTTGTGGGAAACAACCTGCAACACATGTGGAGGAAGTTTAGAAACCTTTGTTATGGTAAGTTCATCTAGAGCGGGGTTACTCAATTCAGGCCATGTCTTCATGCTCCAACACAAGTTAATGAGTCGTTGTACAGAAAACCTGCTGGATTGCGGCCCTCGTAGGACCAAGCTGAGGACTGTACCAGTAAAAACTGACTACATGCAGCATCTGTTTTCATTCCTGAGGTTTAACTGAAACTGACCCTCAGACTGGGAAACAGTTTTGTACCACAAAGTAAAGGTAAATGTTCAGTAAGTGGGTTAAATGATGGTAATTTTTAACACCGATATTAAATGTTACGTTATTATGTACGAGTCTGGTTGGACTCAGCAGTGTTCACTGAACGTTACATTGTATGGATGAGGATAACCTAACCTAAAACTCAAACTTTTTTTTGAATGGATAGTTTTTAGTTTCTTTAGTTTTCAGATCTTTATTTTTTCAAAGTGAAAAGAAGCACTGAAAGCAGCATTAATGGGACAGTTTGGAGTTTGTTCGTTTTTTACTGAATCTGACTTGGAATGAGAGTTTTCCTACTTATTTTAAAAGATGAGAATTTTTTTTTTTTTTTCAGGAAATCTTACCAAGTATAATTATCTTACCACACAAGCAGAATATTTCGAAGGATTATAGTTTGAATCTTCTCAAGTTAAGGGTTTTTTCCCCCTCATACTAAGATGGCTCATTTTTGCAGTATGGAAGAATCTTTCAGGGGTCCCAAACTAATCTGATTTCATAATCACTGAAAATAATGTGGGAAAACCTTAAGGATTCAGCAACAGTCCTGTTCTGAAGCCTTAGGAAAGTTTCATCTGTCCAGAGCCGTCTTCCAGCTGCTGCAGTGTAAAATGTTTAACTTAAAAATATGAGTTAAAGGGCTGCCTTAAATTAATCCAGGATGTTCATCTTGTCTTCCATTCCATGTGATAACTTTCTTGACTTTTTTTCTTTTTTTAAGACAAATTGTTTCAGCTGTTCTTATCTTGACAGTTTCGACTGTCACTTCAGCCTTCATCAGAAGTTGTCGGACTTCCTGGTGTGACGTGTCTTATAGACAGCTGACCGGGAATTCCGACGTGACGTGTCAGGAGAACAGCTGACCGGGCACGGCAACTTACAATGAAGTGCCGTGTCAAGAAAGTCAAGAAAGGGCTGCCTTAAAATTTTGAGTTGAATGGAACATTTTTTGTGTTTTTAAGATATGTTTAAGTATTTTAATTTATAACAGCAACATACCACAAGCTTGTTAATTTGACAAAAAATAATACATTGGGACAACAAAAATGCCAAAATACAATTTACAGTGTGGTTTGGTTTCTGTCCCCATATGATGGGTGGACAGCGGAGACATAAATGCCTCTTCTCCAACTTTACAAACTGCTCCAATGGCTTTTGGGAAAGGAGAGATTCTAAGGAAACTATAAATGGGTTAAGTATAGATTAGTATAAATGTTAATTTATCAAGTTAATATAGAATTTACAACACAATTGTGCAGGGATCTTACCATTTTCTGAGGTAATTTTAGTCTGACTGAAGGATCACCTCAGTTCTATAAAGCTAGAGACTGAGACATTTCTGTTCAGACTTTCAGACTGTGTTGCTGTTGTTGAGCATTAATTCATTAAACACTTCATGGCATTCCAGTTGAGTGTCATAATTTAAAAAATAAATGAGTATTCTATAATGTTCAGTTGGACCATTCAGTAAAGAACCACTGGTCAAAAACTGCAGTTTTCAGAGTTAGACCACATTTCCAAACCAAAGAGAAAACAGGAAATGGGCAGAAATTTTTTTTTTTTCCCCCACAGACTGTGTCTGAATGTCCTCCCTACTCCCTAACCCCTCATTCACTACATAGGGCTGCACTATATAGCGCACTATCTAGTGCACTCATTCTGCTGGCAATTCGGAAACACGGCTGACAATTTTTTCGGAATTGCCAGCTATCATGTGATTATCAGCTGTTACCCCGGCAACCACAGTGGCAACCACGACACACGAAAAGATGTCATTCCCAATCAAATCCATAATTTCATGTAAAAATATTCCATTTATCTTGTATTTTATTCTCTCTTCTTTTTGGTATCTTTTCCTTTTTTTCTGCCGCTCGATGGCCCTCATTTATCAAATTAAACTGAAATCTGTACGTATGTCCATTTCCACGCAAGACTCGGCATTTATCAATTTTGACATGATCGTAGGATATGATCAAATCTCAAGACAGCTCTGAGTTTGTGGACGCAAGTTTAAGTCAGTGAGGGTTTGCAGTGCAACACAGCAGAACCTGAAAATATTTATTAAACAAACCCCAAACCATCATTGAATCATAAGTATTCACATATCCATAACTAAGAATGAAGCCATTTGCAAAAAAAGGTCAAATATAGCTATAAAATTGATTCCCATAATAAAAAATAGCTGTATCTGAATTTTATTGCTTCATTTATCTCAAAAAAGTATTCAAATCATTAACATGTTCTCGTTCAAGGTGTCAAGTGTCATGCACTCTCAGAGCGTTTCCTCACTCCGCTAGTAAACCTGCCACAGAGCAGGAGCGCAGGAAGGCCTGCATCAATTCAGAGCGCACACGCACGCACGTGCCAAAGTGGAGCCCTGCTTTGGGCTGCAGGAAGGCAGGTGGATATGTGTTGGATGAAATGCTGCTTTGACTCAGAGAAAGTCTAAAACCCAATCCTCTCCCGGTGCTGCACGGCATCGGTCCGACAGCTGATGGAGAGTTTTGATGCGCCGGGAGCCGCTCTGCAGCCCCCACTGGAGATACGGAGGAGACCGGAACTGATCTGACGTTTTTAATAAGTAATCTATACCTTAAAATTTTATAAATGCTCAATCAGTGGACTGTTTATTAGCTTAGCTAATGCAAGTTTTCTTTTAGTCTGTCCCCGTCTGGCTCAGGCTTGGATCTGACCGGCCTCCACCTGTCAGTGCGCTGCTGCGCGTCAGGCTAGAAACAGCTTTTGTTGGCGAGTCTCATATTGGACCACTTCTTCTTGACTTAAAGGCTAAAGAATTGTGACTCTTTTTTTTTTTTAGCAGATATGGGCTATTATTAAACTTAGTAACTGATAAAACGAATAAGCAAGGCCTACAGATTGAGACTTATTAATATCTCAGCCGGTCGTTCAACACCAGTGAGGCTGACTGACCTTCTTCAGTGCAGCGTTTTTGTGCACGTCTCTGACTCGGTTTTAAGCTGCCAAAATGCACCTCTTTATTCTTTCCCACCTCACAAATGGGGAATTCTATTTTGATCCTCCAAAGGTTTCTTTTTTTGGCAGAATGTCTCCTCTCCATGGTTTAACCTCACTGGGCGAGGTCTCTGAACCGTGAAAATTTAAGGGCGTAACTGTTGGCGTGACATGTGAATTACGATGGATTTCAGCCGTGGAGCCGAAGTCTCTTTTGTTCGTACGACGAAATTGATCCGATACGAACGTTTTAATAAATCACACGTCGGTCCAATCGTACGATCCTTTTTACGATCAGATATGCGCTCATTTCTACGCTGGTTTGATAAATGAGGGCCGATGTGTTCACCACCTCGCGCCATTCAGCGCTCCTGCCCGCAAAGCATTGTGGTCTATATTGATCAATCTAGGGACCATCGAAACCCACTAGTTTTCAAGATGCATTGTGGGTAATTTTGAGTGCACTACTTTTTTCTCTCTGGACATTTGGACACCCCTGCAAAATGGCGTGATCCTTATGTAGGGATTAGGGTGTACATTCAGACACAGCCACAGCATGGAATAAAAACAGATTTCCATGAATGTCCTCACCGTTTCATAAAGTGGCTGCTCCAGTTTCTCCCGCCGGCTCCACTCCAAAAGGAACATTTTGGGCGTGATCTGAGGGGGATACTCCCTCCTGAAAGCACATCCACAAATCACACCTTCAGAGATTTCATTAAAGACCCTCAACGGGACTTTTAGCAGTTTGCTCAGTGACACGCCCCTACCCATGGCTAAACTCGCATCCATCTTGCATCGTTGTGGGTCTTCAAGGGTGCATTCACACCAGGATAGTCCACTAGACTCGGTCTGATTGGGAACTCGGCACAGTTGGTGGGTGGGGGTGATCTCCGGGACTGAGATTGCTTTCATACTCCACTTAAGTTACCAAGTTGTCAGAAATATTATAATTAGCCACATGTTTGCTAATACCTGCTAGTATCTGATATATGGCAGCCAGATGTCCAAAATGAACCCCTCTGGCTGAGTTAGGGATATTTTGGGATCTTTTCTCTCATAGCAGAGTATAGTTGTTGGAGTTAGGGGAAGAAATTGCGCTTCAACTTGTGATTGCTTGAGGGAGTGCCTTGCCCAACTTGTATGTTTGTAAAAAATAGAAAAAAAGGTAGCACATCCCAAATTAATTGAAAGAAGTCAGTGGTACTCACATAAATGGAGTTTATTAGCTCACATCAAACTGAATTGCTTTTGCATTTCTGTGTAAAGCCTTCTCGGAATTTGGAGAAATGCTCTGATGAAGGCTTTAAGCCGAAACGCGTAAGCAATTCAGTTTGATGTGAGCCAATAAACTCCGTAAATGCGAGTACCTCTGACTTCTTTCAATTAATTTGGGATGTGCTACCTTTTTTCTATTTTTTGCAGAGTATAGTTGTATTTTTTAAAATATGAAAGATACAACCTCGAGTTATCTGCATATATCGGTATCGGTTGATATCGTAAATTAAGAGTTGGACAATATCAGACAGTTATAGCTCATGTCATTGTCACTCCAAGTTTGAAAACGAGCCATTTCTAAAGAAGTCCTACACGTGTGTTTGTTTTGGTAGCATTCAGCCCAATGACTTACCCACAATGCCATGCTAAACTAAATGCAGTGTGGCAGTTGTAGTCTGCTTCCTGTATTTGGTCCGCTTGAAGCGGACCACGACCCACTTTTTTAGGCTGATTGAGTCTGCTTGTTTGGTCCGAATCAGAGTCTGTTTCCGCATTCACAATTCCCCAAACAAAGTGGACTTTCCAAGCAAACAGACCCTGATTTGAAGCAAAAAGGCTGGTGTGAATGTGCCCTTAAGATAAAAACAGCTTAACAAAAAACAGGTGAACCACAAGAAAAAATTTATGGGAGTTCAAAAATACTGTAAACACTAAACGAGTCTCCTGACTGCATCCACACACAGATCTCCATTCCCAGGATTAATAACCACATTTGATAATAGAGATGTAACGATATGAAAATTCAATATCATGATTATTGTGACCAAAATGATCACGGTTATCATTTTTATTGCGGTATTATAGAAGTACCCCCCAGCATCTTTAAAAATACCCAAAATGGGTCTAAATGTCTACTTTGTCCTTTTTAAAGGGTGAAAAATCTCAAGAGAGCTGTCCACGTAGGTGCCTTTATTGCCCTCTGCCATGTTTTCATAAATTACACATTGCATACTGTGACTGCTGCCGCTTTTTCAGCCAATGAGCAGCATCATTGAGAGTTTTTCAAAGTGCGGTAATCAGTCACGGTTTTAACGATAATTAAAATCTGAAACGGTATTACTAATCGTTGGGAATTTTATCACGATTAACCATTTTACGAGTAATCGTTACATCCCTATATGATAACAAGGTGATTCATTTCCAAAGATGAGCAGCTGCTTCCATTCGACCTCGTTTAAAAAAATAGATAAATAAAAATCCTGGATCAATTCTCCAAACTGTGGAGTCACAAAGAGATGTTCGAAGATGGTGAGTGTGGTAAAGTTCAGTCAGCTTCCTGATAAACAGACGTGTTATTGTTAGCAAATAACAGCCGATAACATCTACCAACGCTGACATTTAACCTGAGAGGGAAGTGCCAGCCATAAAAGAGTAGTTGCTACGGTTACTAACACGTTTTCAGCATCAGTCTTTGCTTATGAAAACAACCAGCAGAGATAGAGCTGCTAACATAAAGGTGAGAGATGGAGCTCATCATTCTTCCATCATCTGCTGTTCACAGCAGATGATGGAAGTTCCTCTTCCTCTTGATCCTGTCGGCCTTTAACTGAGGGTCCATGACAACCTCCTACTGCGGGAGTGCCCAAGTCCGGTCCTCGAGATCTACTATCCTGCATTTCTTAGAACAAACCCTCCCCAACACACCTGAATCAAATTGCTAATTCCCTCATGCACGTCATTCAGCTCTGCAGAGGCCTGGTAACGAGCCATTCATTTGATGCAGGTGTGTTGGAGAAGGGATGCAACCAAAATGTTCAGGATAGTAGCTCTCGAGGACTGCACTTGGGCACCCCTGTCCTACTGTGTCTCCTCATTTTGTTTCAACATCTTCATGTCAGAACTTAATGAATTTAGATGTTTTACCACTTCACTGAAAAACAGCCGATCCAGCTTCTCAAGTTTAAATGTTCTCCTGTGTCTTTAAAGTTAATTTAGTTCTGACTAACTCACCGTTCGAACCTAATGGCCATGGTAGTGACATCTCCATCAATGACGGGTGTGTCTGGCTGGCTGCTGCTCTGCAGGGCGTCCCTTCTGGCTTGCAGCTGTTCCTGAGTCTGCTGGTAAAACTCCTGCAGCCCGTACGCCTCACTGCAGCACACACATCCATCATGTCGCATCACAAGACACCTGAAATCACACCTGAGGATCTGCTGGTTTACGGTGACCAGGGGTCAGGAAGAGTCACCTGATCTCAGCATTGGTCTGGGCCGCCTGCACCCGTTTCCCCAGCGGAGACTCCACCTTGTCCCTCAGCATCTGACAGAGGCAGTACTTTGTGTTGAAGGCATTGTTGTCAAACCGGATGGCCTGGAACAACCACAGAACAACACCAGTCATCTTCGTGTCCAAATGGAAACCAAGCTGCTTGGTCCCCAAAAAAGGTAAATTTAAAAGAAAAAGAAAAAGAAAAAAAAAAAAAGGGTGGGTGGGTGGGCTAAAAATATTTTACATATCTTCTTAACTTGACATGGTGGGTTACTTACATTGTCCTACACATTATGAAGGTAAAGGTTTGAGGTACTCCAGAAAGGGTGTCCTCCTTCGTGTTCACATGGAAATAATCATTCTGAGCTAAGCTTTACATGGAAAACACATGTATCTAATTCTGCTTTAGATCTGGGGGTTGGGAATGGTTGAGATTGGACAGGGACATATTCACATCCATTTACAATCCCAGTACCTGCTCCTTTTTGTTTCGGCTACGACAGAAAAAAAACACATAATAACAAAGATTTTCACTTTGATTTTGATTGCAGTTTTGTAGCAGCAGCTCAACACTAACTGACTCCGCCAGCTGGCTCGAGACCAACGTTTGTTTCACATGTGTTTCAACATCCGCCACTGCAACAGGACAAGGGAAGGACTGTGCACATGATGACAGGAATTAACTTAGAGCAGAATAAAAGGAATTATTTTATTCTGAATTAAAAGAGGAATAAACCAACCACTTACTTCGGAATTAAGTCATTTTTGTAATTATCGTTTTCATTTGGAATTATAGGTTTACATGGTACTTTTTAAATCTAGTTAAAGCAGAATGAACTTTTATTCAGAATTAAAGAGGAATTAAAACTCATATAAACGTGGTCTTTGATCAGTAATCTTGTCCCTCCTGACTGCAGGTCAGACTAAACCAGACATCTAGAGGTGACTTACATATTTTAGGTATTCCTCCATCACCTTCTCCACTGCCAGGGGTCCATGGCTGTTGAACACTGACGGGTTCCACATGGCAGCGCGGGCCAACATGACCGACGAGGCACCTGTCATCGATCTGAACTCTGCGATGTCACAGTGGTTCTTCACCAGATCTAGAGAACCGCCACTGAGGGACACAGACATCTTAAATCGTTTGCTTTAGTCGTTTCACAAAAAAAAAAGAAAGAAAATCAGCTGGTAAACCTAATAATCTATATAAGACCAGAGTTTTAGTTAATTATGTGTTTTTCATTAGTGTTTTTTGCTTTCACCGCAGTAGTTTTAAAACTGATTTGTTAATAACCCATAATAGCTGGATGTGTTCTGTTTCCATCATTCGGCAGAAGAAATATCTTTACATGTTTGCTGATCCAAAAATGTGACAATCTTCATTTAATGGCTGAAAATTAAGTTGGGCCAATAAAAACAAAAATATAAGAAAAGTTTAATTAAAGTTTCCTTTCATAAACATACACTTGAAATAGACCGACAGTGTGACCTACTTTGCAATGACTGGGATGGAGACGGCCTGAGCAACGGCCTGGATGTAGTCGCAGTGGACGGGATGTCGAGGTCTCTCTTCCTTAAACCTGGACAACATGACCAAAGTTCAGCTGCAGAATCTCATTCACTTTGTCTTCTTTATTGTCTGAAACTTCTGGAATGGTTTTTGGTTTCAGACAGTCGGCGGTAGGACTGGGACAGCATGCTTTTCTCTTCATTTGATTCTTTTGCAGCTTTTTGGTGCCAATTCTATTTAAATGATCATTCTTGGATATTGCCAATTTTTGTGATTTTAACAGACCAAGTTGTCCACCATTTTCCAACTTCTGATTAAAAAGCCCAAACGTAACTTTTCAACCTCAAAAATATGCGTTTCTGACACATTTTGATGGCACACAAACATTCATTAAGAGCATTTCTCGAGCCATCGCTGCCCAGCGGTGTCCCGAGGCTGAGAAACCACACTGCAAATTTTCCATCCACGATGCTGCATGAGGTTGCAGCAGAGTTTCGTTTTCACACCGTGTCATGTGCTAACAAATAGATATAAACACATCAGGTGTTTTGAACGCGCACCATGACAGATTCAGCAAAGAAACGCAAGAAAACATTATAGGAGGGAGAGAGAAAAAGAAAGACAAGAGAAAAGAAAAGAAAAGAGACAAGATAATACTGTCTTTTACTGACTGGAGTGAACTCACACTTCAGGTAGGGTGCAAGATGGAAGCCAATTTAGCAGTGATAAGATGTCAATGATAATTAATAAAAGTCATATAAAAGGTACCTTATGTACAAAAAAGGAAATAAGTAAAAAGGAAATAAAAAAACAAAAACAAAACAAATATCAGCAGTAAAATGTCAAACACGTCTCAGTCTCTGAGAAGACTGCAGAAACAGATATAACGTCACGATGGTTAAAAAAAAAAGAACAAAACACATATTGCCTTCAGCTGGAGAAAATCGATAACTTTTTTTCCCACCTGGCTTATAAACAAAATAAGTCAGGTAACCCCATGTAAAATGTATTTAAATGGGGTGGGGGTGGGAGGGGTAGATTTTTAACAAAAAAAAGATGGCTCTTTCGTAAATCGAAGAATCACGATACTTCAATTTTTCTATTTTTTTCTTCCACCCTTTGTCGATGGACTAAAACTGCTTTCACTGCAGCCTTCAATGTGGAAATCAATTCCATACAAAAGATTTTAAAATGTCTTCTGACTGCAACCAAACAACTACTGTTTGGGGACTAATGAGGTCATTTTCATGAACTCGTACATAAAAAGTAAAGGTATCCAGCAGATCAGGGAGAGGGGACAGAAGCTCTGAGGTTAAGTGAAATATGAAGGACAATTTGCTTCAAATGTTTTACTAAACCAAACCCTGAAATGTTCTGACAGAAATGGATGACTGAATCACATCATGTATTCAGAACGCACTAAACTTAAAGGTACAGTATGTAAGAATGACTGCCATCTAGTGGTAAAGATGGGTATTTGGAAGAAAAGATGTTTTCTTTCAAATGACTCACATTCCAAACACTGTTGTGAATGTACGGTGGCCGATAGAGGCCAAAATTCTCCCAGACATAAAGATGGGCTGTTTCTCAATATCAAGTACGCTAAGAACAAACTTGTGTACTTGCTAGTATGGACTTGTTGGAAGTACAGACTTCTGAGGACGGAAGGATGCAAGTACACTCGTTGCGCATTTGGAACAGAAGTATACTTGATTACATCAAAGACGTTGCTGAAGTTATGCCATAACAGATATCTAATACTAAAATGATAAGTAGGAAAAACCCTGTTGAATGTGGCAGTTAAAGACAGCTAATCTGCGCAACCATCTTACTGTTAGCTACCGTTAGCTATTCAGCCCATTTGTGAAACCACTAGTAGCTTTTAATAACTGTTTAAAATTCATCAAACCAGAAGTTGAAGTTGAAGTAAAACAACTCTGATGTAGAAAAGTTATATAAAACCAACGTTACATAAAATAATGAGTATTTTCAGCACTTATAGCTATTACTTTTCTCCTCCACCATTGTCATCCTGCAATGTCTTATGGGATATAAGAGTGTCTGAAGTCCACAAAAGTCACCTCTAATGCAGACTCGGAGAGTGGGCAGAGCAAGTACACATCCGGGAATGTGGAGCGTAGTTGTCTTGATGCGTTCATTGAATTGGAACAGTACTTGGACCTCTACTGATGACGTTTCAAAAGTACACAAGAACGCAAATACACAAAAGTATGCATATTGAGAAACGGCCATGTTTTCATCTGTGAGTGGATCCAGAGGTCTCATGTGTAGCTATGACTGAACTACAGGGAACTGCTTTTAATGTCTTTTAAGGCATTACTGATCCCAAACAGAGCACTGACTCCAATTAAACAAAGCTGGTACAGCAGTTTGAAAGTTCAGATGGTTTTCACTTCACTCACATTGTTTTGTCCATTCAGGGAAACCGTAGTAAAAATGGTGGAACAAATATGGCAGCCTCCATATGTGCACCCCCCAGCAAGTAGATATAAATGACTCATTCTAAGAAAATAAACGCATAACAGCTGTTGTAGTGCAGCGATTACACATCAATAGAAACACAGTTTTGAATTATATATCACATTTTCTTCCATTGACCTTTGATTTTTTTTACATACTGCAACTTTAAACAAAAAATAAACTAAGTGTAAGCTCCTGATATGAAGAGTGGGTGTGTGAACCCGGTCAGGTGAGTAGCTTACCTGCCGTGAACAGCGACTGCAGCGACACCGGTCTTCTCAATCCTCTGGACCAGACTGACAGTTTCCTCCACCTGAAAGCAGCAGAGAAAGACTCTGGGCTGATCTACAGCTTGACTTATTTTAGCCTTTAGATATCCTTTCTTCATATTCTCTTCATTGTTTTCTGAATTTATGAGATAATTATGATCCAGGGTGTCCACCACAATCATAGGAGGCATCAGCAGAACCAAAGACAACTGCTTCAGGACTGCAGAATCAGAACCTTTATTTTTCACCATAATTTCATAAAAGAACAATTATGAAGAGGAGGGGAGATGAAGAGTTCACACTGAAAGACCGACCTGTTCTGTAGTTTTAACACTAAAGACGTGTCTGTTGACAAACCGAAACCAAAAGTCCTCAACCTGTAGCCTCTGGTTCTACAGAAACTGAACTAGTGGTACAAAGAAGAGTCTGATGTAGTAGAGGGGTGGTCCTGGAAGATACTGAATGACTTCATTCAGATTTTACTTTCTGTGGATCAGAACATGGTCAAGGAACCTAGAAATATGTTGCCAATCCAGAAAAATAAAAGAAGATTATTTTTATTGAGAAAATGACCCGAATTCACTGCTTCCTTACTTTCTTAACAGCAGACTTCCTGTTTGCTTTTCCACTTCAGGATACTGAACTTTTCCATTTTCACATCTCATAACATCAGTCCAACCTTTAAACACCAGTTGCCCCCTCATGTTGCCCCCTTTTCTTCTTAGTATTTTCATGTCCCAACTGCATTTCCTAAAGTTTTCCCTTTATGTTCCTCTATCTCCCTGTACATCTAAAGTCTGAGGAAAATCTTCCTCTGTAATGATCTCAGGTAAAAACAGAAGTACATATCACAGGAGAGGGAAAAATCTGAGGACGTATCATATAACATACTGGATGGTGACAGAGATATGATGTTTAGTTTTTAAGTGTTTGGTGTTTAAATTACAAACTTATTTTAGTTTGATTTATTAATCAAAGTTGAACAAATAAGTTGTGGTCCAGCAGACATTCACCTTTTACAAACTAACCAATATGAAATGTGACCAGTTGCGAACCGTGTTTGGCCGGGCTATTCTGGTTCTGGTTGGGCATCAACTGTTGGCTTTGACTCAGAAATGATCCGTCCTGTTGTTATCGTCAGTGTTACTGTCAAGTCGCTTTTATGAATTTATCTGACCGAGTCTAAAAAACCCACAACTGGACAAGTTTAAAACGGTTTCTGAACCAACCTGATCAGGAGAAAATCCCTAACTGGTAGGATGTTGGAGTTGTGGTTACTATGGTCACCACTTAACTTTCATCAGCATCTTTGAAACAGAGGTGAAATACACTACTCACAAAAAGTTAGGGATATTTGGGTTTCTGTATGATGTCAGAATGAACCTAAAATCAACTACAATCTTTCCAGGTGAACTGAATTAGACTTTCTCTAAACTTTTCAATGCACATAATATCTATTGCACATCATGCTGTTCTCCAAAAACTGAAAGCTGGATATCCCTAACTTTTTCTGAGTAGTGTAAATACATCTACACCATAAAAATCAGATGAAGATCTTTAAAAAAAAAAAAAAAAAGAAGAAAAAGAAAAAAAGACTAGTGATGTATTAAGAAGTTTGATCTCACCGTCGGGAGTATTCGGATTTTACACGTCACTGGTTTGGAAATTCCAGTAACGAGCTTCTTAAGAATCTACAGGCAGAAAAAAAAAGTAAACAGATTCCAGTTCAAGTCCTCTTCTCCACAAACGATCATCAAATGTAAACTTAGAGGAACGCATGGGCTCACGGCTTCGATCTTCTCAGGATCCGACAGGAGAGCAGCTCCCATTCCCCCCTGCAGGACATGACAGAGCAGGGTTAGTCATAGAGTGAGAGGTCAGAGGTCAACTTCAACTGACACCATACCAACCTTGGTGGAGTATTCTTTGGGACAGCCCATATTCACATCCACCGCAGCAACATCTTTCTCCCTGTAAAACAAGCAGAGATGGTACAGCCTGACTGCAGTGACTGTTCAGGTCTAGCAATGCATCGTGGGACACAGCAGCTCTGTGTCCCATGATGCATCGACATCATGTTATATTAACACGTTATGTTATGGGAAACATAACATGTTAGGCACTGTGTTGAGGACGTTGTTGCTGTCAGTCCCAGAGGAATTGATGAGGACAATTAACTCTCTGATACGTTTTCTAAACTCTTACTGGGAATAAAATATGGGTTGATGAGGTTAATAAATCATTGCTTTCTATGTCTGTCTGTTAGCAAAATAACTCAAAAACTACAGAACAGATTTGGATGAAACTTTCAGAGAATGTTCATAAGGGTACAAAGAAGAACTGGTTAAATTTTGGTAATGATCCGGATCACCGTATGGATCCAGAAGAAGTCTATAACGAACACCATGGTCAAGCACAAGTGTCCACTTGCACTTGGCACCAGGACACTCTAGGCCTCGGTTTGATGATCGACTTGTAGTCATGTCATCGGACTTGTGACCAAGGTTATAATAGTTCTAGATTTACAATTATTTTCAGTTTTTATTTAGTTTTGACTTCTTGTTTTTCAATTCAGTTAGTTTTAGTTAGTTTTTTGAGCAGGTTTGCTAGTTTTTGGAAAATGCTTAGTTTTTATTTAGTTTTTATTAGTTTCAGTGTTAGTTTTAAGCTTTTTTTTTTTTTTTTTTTTTACCGTAAATTATAGGCATTTGTCTGGTATAACATTCAAAATCATCAAAAAGTCGCTCAGAGTAAAACCTTTTAAGAAAAGTAAATCGATTAAATAAAAATAGATTTCATATTAACCCAAAAAGCTAATGTACTAAATAAATTCACAAAGACTAAAACTAAGGATGTTTTTGCAATAATTTTAGTTAGTTTTAGTTAGTTTTGTAAAGACACAACACAGTTTCAGTTATCGTTTTTTTTAAAACTGTCATTTTTATTTCAGTTAACGAAAATGTTTTTTCAATCTTAGTTTTCATTTTTTGTTAGTTTTAGTTAACTATAATAACCTTGCTTGTGACTGTATGTCTTAGAGCAGGGATGGGGAACCTTGGCCCTCATCCTGCAGGTCTTCCACTTGTCCTTGCTCCCACACACCTGATTCAAATCAATGAGTCTCTGTGCAGAACTTGATTGGCTGTTAGATTCATTTGATTTAAATCAGGTGTGCTGGAGTGGGGAGAAATGGAAAGCCTGAGGGGACACCGGCCCTTGTGGACCACCGCTGGACACTCGCATGAACAGAGGGGTGGAGCTGAGGATGGGGTGGTGCAGGCCTCAACTCTTGATGTTGTGGGTCAGTGATGGTAATGCTTCAAAGATCTCGTCAATCCCAGAAACACATGTTCCAATGAGGAAGCAGAGTCTGGGGAGCTCGGTGTGGGCCCTCTTATCTCTGGAGCTGGGGTCTTTGAGGTAGTTAGAAACCGCCTCAGTGCCTTGGGGGTGGACAAGACCTGCCCAGAGCTTAGGGGTGTCTCATCTTCAACACCTCACATTTCGATTTCGATTCAGGGTGCTACGATTCGATTATGAAACGATTATCACAATCATGATTATCATGAGATTGGAGGCATCATTTTTCCCTTTTCATGTTTTTGTTTGACTCAGTGGCCACACCATAGTTTTAAATCCATTCGGTTACCACTTTTAATGAAAGAAAAAGAAAGAAACCCTTTGCAGGGCCTTTGAGGGGCATGGAGTTCGCCCAACCTGTCTACATGTGCTTTATGGACTTGGAAAAGGCGTTCAATGGTAGAATACAGTAATATACACAGTTCAAGTTTTCACTGTCCTGTGACCTGCTGGCTGCAGCTTCTAAAACTCAAACTCTCCTCCTCTACAGTACATGTCGATCTGACGCAGAAGTACATCACTGCAACTTCTCATTTACGACTTTGTGAAATCAAATTAACCTGGGGTCAAAGTTTTGAAGGTGAGCGAGTGTGAACGAGCAAATGTACAACAGTGAACAGCTACTGGCCCAGTTCTTCCTGATATCTGGAGTCAAGCTTCTGTTCAAGATGATTCAATAAAAAATCATTTCAAATGAAATAACTGAGGGAGAAGTTCACAGCTGTGTCTCACTTCAATGTCGTCAAGTCAAAGCTTAGAGCCGAGAACTCACACAAGACGAGCAACAGCCAGCGCTCGGTCGGGGTCTGCAGTTCCCTAAAAACCAGCAGACAAACTCAGAGTTAATGTGGGACAAACTGGAAGATGCTGAAGATGGCAAACTGGTTTCTCACCATCTGGAAAACCACTCTGTCCTTCTCCCTCTCACAGGTCCTGAACATCACACGATCATCTGGAGCTACAAAATCCACTGTCTGTAGAACCTCTGACACACACACACACACATACATAAGGTCAGACAGTACTAACCTGGTTCGTATAACTTAGTGGTAAGAAAAGATTTTTTTCACACCTGCCTACAGCTTTTGTGCAGTACTGTATAGACTCAGTACTGGTTTTATAAACTGAACCTTTATTCCACATATAAAATGTCAGAGACTATTTTAGTAGAATGGTTTGACTTAAAGGTAGAGTCCGACGTTTCCCCCTGAAAATAAACGTTAGACTTGTGCAAGTGAAATCCGTCTCAAACCGCACCTTTGGGCCTCTACTCTCGTGCAGTGGTGCGTTTGAATGCAACTCTCTCTTCCCTGTCTGTAATTCGCTCTTTAGCTTTGTTTTGTTGTGGTCGGGACGTTTCTGGGTGGACATTTCTGTTTATATCATCAGCCAATGACAGAGCTAAGGACATGACGCTGTGTGGGAATAAGCTAATGATTGGAGCAGACGCCAGTCACTCAAACTCTCAAAATAAAGGAAAAAAAAAGAAGGAAAAAAAAGCAGATGCACTGAATAAGAGGTAAGAGCTTTAGATAGTGCAGGTTGGAAAACCAGGGTTTAATACTGGTTTGGCTTTTACCCGCTTCTGAGCTCTGAGGGAGTTGTTGAAGCTGCAGGCTGAAGAGCGAGGCAGCCATTAGCCTGAGAGGGAGGGGTGCTTAGTTTGTATCGTTTGCAAACAGAAACGGTGGAGGGACTCCGGACTCTACCTTTAACTGGCCATAATATCTTGTTTTTTAAAATGATGAAGTTTATAGGCGTTGGGTTCTTATTGGGTGTGATTTTTTCATTTTAGCGCTCACTTGTTGATAGACACCAACTCTGTTCGTGACCTTGCATCAGCTGCTGACATTGAAAGAAAAATAAAGTGATTGTTACCATTCTCCACCCTCTGACACAGGACCATCTTGATATCAATCAGCTCCTGGAGAATAGGAAGACAAAAAAAAAAAAAAAGTGTCACTGGTAGTAACACTGAGTTGAGTATTGGAAACCAATGACTTTGAAAGCACTTCTGGGTCCTTGGTGGTGATTTCTCAAGGTGGCCTTTTGATCCTTCAGGTAAGCAGACGTACTTATATAACACTTCTTGCTTCAAGTGAAAAAAACTTTTGTTAAGCTTATAGGAAGAAATGCCCCACAAAAAATGACCAAAGGTCCTCTCCAGAGTAGTCTTTATTGACATTTTTTTGCCATGTATCAATCAAGACTTTTTAGAATTTTGAAACTACTCTGGAAAGTGCCTCTGATAATTTTTCTTTTTCTTTCTTTCTTAATGTTTGAGGAAGCAGCATTTGCTAGTACAAGCTAAAGAAAACGTTTTTCATTTCAAGCATAAAAAGCTGAGTGATGTTCTTCTCTGATCCAGCATGTCTCACCTCACAGTAAACCACATCAGCTCCATAGTCCAGGGCCAGCAGCCTCATCGGCAGAGTCCCCACCCGGACCATTGGGGCCAGGGCGGTGATGTTACTGAAACTTAGCCTGCCTGTGGCCATGATAGCGGCTCAGTCCATCTGCAGACAACACGCAGGAATTAACAGTCACAACTTTAGTTTTCTACCACTCAAATCTCAACCAAGTTGACTGAAACACCTTGGGTTTAAATAAATTCGATCAAATTCATGACATTTTTTAGTGTGTCTTTATTACCATTATTGATATCAACCTTAGAAGTAATACGTAGAAGACATTAAACAAAAAATTTACTTTTACACGACTCTAAGGTGTATTTCAACAACTCAGCTCGGCAGGTATATCAGACTACCGAGCAGCATGCTATATCAATTATTTAACAGCAACATTTACAAATAAATAGAGACCCACTATGCCGAAATGACGACAGCATAACGATGAATTGAAAAAACAGTGGACTTGAGCTCTATCGGCTCCATCTGTTAGCTGACAAACGTTTAACATTTGAACAGTAACTTTTCTGAATGAGGTTTGGCGGAACAGACCTTAGCTAAGCTAGTACTCTAGGGTCTGCGCCAACATTAATTTAACCGAATATTTACAGAATAAAATTTAAACATGATGCCAAACACACAGTATTTACACACGCTTTTCATGTTTACCACAAAACCTCCAATAACCAAACTCACCGGCATTTATTTACTAATGACAGGGGCAGGGACGTGTGGTCATGTGGCAGAAATATGAAGCGTGCTCCCCAACTTCCTGTTAAGACATACGTCATTCCGACGTCACGACTACTGACTCAGGCATACAAGCTGATGTAAATGATAAATAAAAATAAATAAAAAATATAGAAATAAACTGAAATAAAGCAATAGTAGACCAATACAACACATAAATAAAAGCAATCCGTCTTTGGATGCTCATAAATCAATGGTTGGTTCTTGTTTTATCATTTAAAAAATATTGCCAAGCTGAGTCCAATAATGTTGCGATCTGAGATGGAAATCATCATTCATGCTTTCATTTCCTCATGACTTGATTATTGTAACTCTGTTCACATCTTTAAGTAAAGAATCATTCCAACATCTTCAGGTTGACCAGAACACTGCTGCAAGAACAAAATCTTCCAGGTATTCACATTTTACCAGTCCAGCTGTGCTGACTCCCATCCACTATGAGTGCATTTTCAGAGTTTATTTGCAAAAGCGATTAACTCCATTTTTCCTAAATGGTGTTTGTCTGTTTTTGCAAATGAACTCTTCAAATACAGAGCTGTAAGTGATCAAGCACCAGTTTATATTAGAGTCCCTTTTGCAGCCTTACATCTGCAGCAGGTCCCTGAGATCTTGTGATCGGTGAGATCTTGTGGAGGAGACAAGGCTGAAAACCAAAGGTGGCAGGCTTCTGCAGCAGTGGCTCCCTCCCTCTGGCACTCCCTTTTTCTGAGACTGAGATCTGTGGACTCTGTTGTCTATTTTAAGATGTGAATGACTGGTGGGACATCAGACTTCCACCCAGGTTCTGATGTGGTTTTTGTTTTTACATTCCATTGCTCTGTAAAACGTAAAGGCAGTAGCCTATAAAAAATTATCACAACATGGAGATAAATTAAACAACAATGACCGTGACTCTGTTCCACTGCTTCTAAAACAATGTCCGACTGAGAGACAGCTCAGTGTTTCTGAGTAAAATATAACCTGCACCGCAACGCAACTCCAAAAACTTTAGGATTCCGTGTAAAATGTAAAAGAAATCAGACTGGAATGATTTCCAAATCTCAGTCAGTCAGTCAGTCAGTCATTTTCTGTACCGCTTATCCAGTTCAGGGTCGGGGGCTACCACCCCATTAACAGCGAGAGCGGCACACCCTGACAGGTCGCCAGTCTGTCGCAGATTTCCAAATCTCATCAATCCATAATTCATTTCCAGTAAAAAAAAATTCACAACATATCGGTTGTTGAAACTGAGACATTTTACGATTTCATGAAAAATATTAGTTCATTTTAGATTTAAAATTGGAAGCATCACATCTGTAAAAAGTTGGGATGGGGCAACAAAATGCTAGAAAAGTAAAGTAGAGTAGAATTCGTGGAAACCATCGAGAGGTTTGTGCAGTGGAGCAAGCACAACCATTTCATTTTAAACACAGCTACAAAAAAAAAAAAAAAAAAAAAGAGAGAGAGAGAGAGAGAGAGAGAGAGATTTTGGATTTTAGAAGGTGGAGGAAAGGAACCTATAATCCTATAACCTCCCAGGTGGAAGCAGTTCATAGCCACAGGTACCTGGGTGTTCAGCTGACGATAAGCTGGACTGGAAGAACCACACAGAGTGTGTACTGGAAGGGGCAGAGCCGGTGTCATGCCAAGGTAGTTATCCTCGACAGAAATCGTATCCCCTCATATCCCATACATAGCTACTGCTGTAAATATGGGGGACATTGTTCTTCATTTACTAGTTACACAGGGGATACACATTGTCGCAGGTAGTGTAACTAGGTCTGCTACGATTTGTATCCCCTCATAGCTTAGGGTTAGGGGTAAAGGGTAGGGGTACTGAGTAACCTCCCTCCCTCTCTTCAAGCTCAGGAGGTGATCAAAAACAGCACAGCTATCAGTGATAGACTGATAGCACCTAAATGCTAAAGCACCTTTAACTTTTATGGTTGTGTGGTAGTGCTAACTTGTATGTAACCCTTGTACAGCACTTTGGTAAACCCTAGTGGTTGTTAAAATGTGCTTTATAAATAAAATTGACACTGGTAATGCAAGTCTGAGGGCCTCAGAAGGACTTTTATCCCATCTGCTATCAGATTTTTTTAAATGTACTGTGCTAATGATGTCCACAACACGCACTTTTAATTATATATAAATGATAGATGTTTGATGTTGTGTCTCTGTCACAAAGCTGAAATGAAAGTCCAATTATAATAATCTATAAGGAAACCAGATTTATTATTATTCTTAATAATGTTCTACCTCTCATCTGAAAGCTTTTTCAAATCTAAATGATGAGGAGTTTCCAGATGATAAGTTGATGAATGTTTATACATTTTGGTCACACGGTGTCTTGGCCATTTGACCATTAGATGGGTCATTGTCACCTGTGAGTTTACCTGCCTGACCAAAACTTTTAGTTGACCATTCAGTGTGTGAATGGATATGAAAGCTCCTGGGGAGGAGGTGATACCTAACTTCCTCTATTCCGAGATGGGTTTTCCAGTTTAACACATGATTTTCATGATGCTGTCCTCAGTGTCCCCTGTCCTTGAGATGTACTGTGGGTGAACTACTGAAAGTTGACCTGCTGGCTGTCATGTTGGGGTTACGGTTAGGTTGAGTTGTGTACTTTTGAAGTGGGTGTTTGGTCAGGGCACTTATTTCTTGTCACTATTGGACAACATCAAACAAGCAGCCAAAATCATAAATCATGTCTTACTTTTGCTGTTTTGTGGTCAAATATTTGATTCCAGCTCTAAAAAAGAAAAAAAAAAGAAGATAATTCTGCTTATGTGTTCTTCTTGACTCTGGCTTTGTCTGAAATGAATCATCCTGGCAGTTTCCATAAAGATAAATGGGACTTTTATGGTGAAGTATTTACTCTTTCTTTAGTATTTTCTGGGCTTCACCTCTTTCTGGATCCTCATGGTTTTTCTACAGTGAATTGGGCTGTTAACCATTTACATTTTCAACTATGTTTCAGGTGAATATATATGTTATAACAGCTCTGCAGTAATCTCACATGTCTTAGCCAGCTGTCTTTTGAGATCGAGTTCATACATAGCCTTGTAGTTGTGAAGATATAAAATTGGCCTCATCCAGGAGAAGTTGTATATTTAGGATCACTACATCCCTGATGACTAAGAATCCACACCAATATACTGCTTTCATAGAAATACATCTATAAAAAGAGCTGTAATCTATGAACTGTAAATAAATTCCTGCTTTTGTTTGACTGCTGATGTAAACACAGTTTTTGTGTGTAAGCTCAATTCATGAATAAACTGGGAACTAAAATAAAAGCAAAAACAATTTTCATCTGTTTGACTTTATTACAAATGGGATTAAACCCAAATAATACAATGCATTTTTTTAATTCACACACAGACAAATCTGTTATCAGATAGCTGTCCCAATGATGTGAGCTCATGTTTACAGCCTGACATATGAGCTAAAGATTTCATTCTTGTCAGAAACAGCATGTTGCTCAAGACAGTTCAATTATACATAAAATGAAAAGAACACAAAGATTTGTTAGGAGTTTACAGTACAGTTGTACAGCAGCTCTGTGTGGCTGTGATGAGGCACAGCAGTGCTTTCAGACCAATGCTAATGTCAGGATGACAATATACTCACAGTGGTAACACCCACCTGGTTATCAGGTGCACATCATCACACCTGCCCTCTTAATTTAGCATGCTAACATTTTCTAATGATTAAAATACAGTTAAACTGTGTTGGACAAGAGAAATGTTAAAATTATGGTGATGGTGCTTCATGACAAATCAGAAGGAAACCAATGTTAGTGGAATTCATCCTGAGGTGAACATGTACAAAAAATTCTTTGTAAATCAAATGATCTCTCTCTAAACCCCAAATTTCAGCCTCATGGTCCCACTGGAGGCAAAGTCCGTTGGATTTATTATATGATACTTTAAAAAAAAAAAAAAAAAAAAAAAAACAAAACCAAAACAACCTTTTTCACCTTTACTGAAAAACTGCTGATTGAAGTCACAAATATTCAATATGATTACTTAGTCCAAGGAGATATACCTGCTTGTATAAAACAAATCTTGGTAAACGCTTCTGCAAAGGCTGAGATGTTTCATTGTGGACCAAAGTTGTCCATCAGGGAAAAAGATCAATTTGTCCACCGTCAGCACAGATCGAAATCATCCCATCATCAGACGTGGGATTAAATGCAAAACATGATGATGATTAAGCTTGTTCCATGTTGGAATTTGGTGATTTATTATTAGCTGCCAACAGAGCATAAAGTTTCTGTTTGTTGGATATACATTAGCTTTTGTGCTTGACAGATAGTCTCCACCCATCCTTTTCTGTTAGACCTTATGCAAGCTTGGAGAGACTTCTAAAAACTACACATCAGGTGGAAAAGAGGACAAGCATCAGGTCAGACAGATGCGACTCATAACAAGGATTAATTTCTGTTCAGTGGGCTGGTCAGTAGTGGGTTCTTTCAGGTTTCTGAAATAATTTGCTCCATACAGGCAGTGCAACCTTAACCCTTGTGCTCTCTTCAAAGTTAATATCCTGTGGTGACCTTCATAGCAAAAAATGTCCAAGCACAAAATCTGCTATAAAATCATCAAATGTTAATGCTTGTTTTTAGTTGTGTTTTCTTTTTCTTTATAGATCCATTAAACAACTTCACACCTGCTCAAAACTACCAAACTTCAATCACTTTTATGATTTTATCCCTTTAAATACCAGTTAATTTATTTGATTTACTGCATTATCTATTTTTTCCAGTTATATCATGGAGTCATGGGACCACCAGAGGAAGTCAAAAAAAGATTTGTTTGAATGAAATAACTACTATTGAAATGTTGATTACATGTTTTTTTAAGGTGATATCATTTAACTTTTGAGCAGGTTTGAAGTTACTCAAGTGATTTATAAAAAAAAAAAGAAAACTGATTATTATGAAGCATATTTTGTGCATGGAAATTTTTGCCCATGAAGATCAGAGGATGTGAAATGCATCAATAGAGTACAAAGGATGTTAGAGACAAAGACAATTAAAACTTGACTAAAAAGAAGAGTTATTGCAAAAATGTATGCTATTTTTTTAAATACAGCCAAAATATCACAGAATGAAAAGAAGTTGAGAAAAATGGATAAATATGCCTGAGGAGTACAGAAGGGTTAGGGAATAATACAACCGGAATATGAAGTATTAACCATGCACTGTGTGTTGTGTTACAGGAGAAGGAACATGTTGCAATATGTGATAGTGTGGGCATACATAAGGCTGATATATCTGAAGACAGGACAGAAAAGAGATGAAAATTAAAAGTGCTTGCAGCCCACACAGGAAAGCAGGCATTTCCACTTGACTGTAAAAAAAATAAAACAACTGTGTCTTTCATCAAAGGGGAAGCTTCCATGGCAGGATGACAGAGTAAAAATGGAGAAAAATCACAAAGATTTTCACATATTGAGAAAAGAGTTTTATGAATTGGCAGAGAAACTGCTCCTGCCCGATGACCGGTCAGTCCAGTCTGAGGCAATCTCAATAGGGTCAATCTGAGGAAAGACCACGAAACATAACCTCTGGCCCACATATGTCGCCCTCTCTGCAGAAAGATGGGATGCGTTAGATCAGAAAAAAGAAGAGTTCCATGAAACCATTTAAACAATTACATTGTTCTTTCAAAACTCACCAATGAAGTTGTAGATGCACTTTGGTTTTTCTTTCCAATGTACTCCCAGGAAGTAGACAGGTACACCAGTAAGCATGATTACCAGACCAACACCACAAACCACCGGTTCTGAGTAAAGACTGAATCCCAGTAGCAACGCCCAGAACATCAGGTAACATACAGGAACCAGAAGGTTGACCTGACAAAGACGTTTTTTTTAAAGGCAGATGATGACAGTTTATAATAGACAGGGTACCTCTGATACTGGCTCTACTGGTCTGGTTGTACCTTAATAGGTCGGTATAGGTTGGGTTTCTTCCAGCGATAGTACAGCAGACCTGCGATGGTGACACCATACGACAGATAGTTGATGAAGGAGACGTAGTTTATTAAGTTGTGCGTTTCTCCGATGCACAATATCACAATGGTGGCAGAACACTGTAAAACACAAGAGAAGCAAAACAATGTCATGAATACTGGAGGACACTTTCAAATGTTTCTTGATTTCTATTCTTCTTTTTGCATTCAGTCATGACATTTCATCCATCCATCCATCCATCCATCCATCCCTCTCCCCAGCATGATTCTCTAAGCCTTCCTGTGGGATCTCAAAGCATTCCCAGGACAGAAGGAACATTTAATCCTTTCAGTAAAACTATAATCTATTACTCTGACTTTGGTATTTAACTTAAAAGAACATAACTAGACCTGGGGGGAATACCCCCAGAGTCACCCGGGGGGGAGGAGGATGAGTGACTCAACAGGAGAGACACAACGGTAATGGCTAGGATAATGGATTCATAGATAACGAGACGGCTCACCCAAACAATGTTAACTGGGGAAGCCGTGGAAGTAAGGTGTCACTGCGGAAAGATCTGCAAGAACACAAAAGGTCTTAAAATACGTGAAGGCAGGACCAAATGCGGAAAAGAGGGGTCATAGATGCAGCACGCAGTGGTAGCACCTGGTGAGACACAGGAGGGCTCCAGGCAGGAAGAACTCCATAGCCCTGGAGATCTCTCAGTACCTGTGTTACCTCAAGACTGCAGGAGGGACTTCTAATGCCTCCCCAGAGAGCCAAACCCACCCTGCAAGGGAACTAATCAAATGGCCCAAGATGGGCGACACCAAAGCATGGAACCAACTAGACCAGGATCTCAACAAAGTATGAGAAGCCACATTAGCAGGGACAGCTGAGCAGAAAGTCTATACTCTAACAACAATAACATACAATCTGGCAAGGGAGTGGTTTGGAGTGGAGGACAAGATGGTGAACATCAACACTGCACACCAACCAAGCAGAAGAGAGAGGGAAATCCACCGTTCAAGAGAGGGAATTAAGACGCTCAACAAGCATTTCAAAAGAGGCCCAGCTGATGAAAGGGAAGGCATCAAGGACCTGACAGGTCAACTGCGTGAACGTCTCTACAGACTCCAAAGAGCCGAAAGCACTTGGAAAAAGAGGAAGGATGGGAAGAACAAAAGAGCGCAGTGCACCAAAGACCCCTTCTGATTCACCAGAACACTGCTGAGTGAACCTATCTCTGGAAGGCTGACCAGCCCCAGAGAGGATGTGGAGGCGTTCCTGAGAGAGACCCACAATGACATCTCCAGAAACCAGGCCCTGGATACTAACCCAAACATAGACAACACTGATACACGTAAAAAGGAGCTCAACATCAGTGAAACATCCTGGAAGGAAGCCCAAGAGGTGGTGAAGAAGGCCAGAACAGGATCTGTCCCTGGCCCAAGTGGCATACCCTATAAGGCAGTGTTTCCCAACTCCAGTCTTCAGGACCCACCGCCCTGCATGTCTTGGAGGCTGTGACAAAGGAGGTGAGTCACCCCCGTCTGTCATTATTGAACTCAATAACTTATTTTTCGTTGTTGGTTGTGTTTTGCTTTTTACTTGAGTAAAGCTATTTTCATTAACCTGTGTTTAGATGATGACATCAGGATCCTTACATCTAGTTCTGTTTATTTGGTAAAAAACTGTTTTGTTGAATATTTAACTTGATTGTGTTATTTACCATACCTACCATGTGTTTCAGGAGCAAAGGGTGGAAAAGCAGGTCACCTCCTGTATTTATCTTGGTGGCCTTAATGGGTGATGTCACTGGAAGGGACCATATCTGAGGGGGAGGAGCTGGGTCTCTATTGAATGGTACAAACAATGAGGTCCCTTTTTCACCTTTAGTCTCGCATGGCATGGTATCTGGTAATGAGGGTTGAGTTGTTTTTGTGTTACATGTGTGTGTATAACTTTACTGAAGTTACTCCTTTATAGTAAGGAATGGGATTACCTGGGAAGTGGTAGGTGCTTGGGGTGGCCATTTTGTAATGGGCATGGGAAGTTATTTAGGCATGGCCTTTTGTCTGGGTTGGGAGAGAGGACAATCTAGCAGGGTGCATAAGCCCTCTGCGTACTGCCATCCTTTGGCCACTCTGGCTACACCACCTCTTAACATTTGGTGGCAGTGGTGGTTCTTCCAGGCCAGAAGGAGGCGGTGAAAATGTCAACCAGACAAAAGAAAGGCACAACAGCTGAATGCATCCCTGATGAGCTCCAAGATGCAGGTGCCCAATCAGGTGTGACGAGTAGCCAACTTTTAGGACAAGAAAGTGTAGCTGATATCTCAAGACTTCTGCAAAGCCTCCTGCAGCAACAGTCTGACCGGGATGCCAGAATTGAGCAGGAGCGCAAACGCCAGGAGGACCGTTGGAAACGAATTCAGCACCAATTTTCCCAGCTGCAGCAACAGATGCAGCAGGAAGGTCAAGGTCGTCAGCAGTTATCAGATGTCCCTTCGACTGCATCTGTCTCTCAGCCCACAGTGGATTCATCACAGGCTCCAGCAGCCCAAAGTCAGCCTCAACCAGTACAGGTACCTGGTGTGGGTCAGCAATCAAGTCTGAGACAGTGTGGCTGGAAAAGCCCAAAGATGCAGCCATATACTGAAGGTGAGGACATTGAACATTATTTGATCACCTTTGAAAGAATTGCTCATGCTTGCCAGTGGCCTCAAGATGAGTGGGCTCTTCATTTAGCCCCACTGTTAACTGGTAAAGCCCGATCTGCATATGTTGCAATGGATATTGATGACACTATGGACTATACAAAAGTTAAGTGTGCTGTGTTACAGAAGTTTGAAATTAGTGCTGACACCTATCGTGTAAGATTTCGTTCCAGTGTCCTGGGAGAGGAGGAGACCCCAAAAGAACTCCAGGTTCGCCTTAAAGACTTGTATATTAAATGGCTGAATCCAGAATCAAAGACAAAGGAGGAAATTGGAGATGCCATCGTAATGGAGCAGTTTCTTAAAGTCCTGAACCCTGAACTTTGCACCTGGATAAAGGAACGAAACCCAAGGACCTCTAAAGAAGCAGCAGAAATGGCTGAAGCCTTCTTAGCTGCTCGCCGCCCATCAAATGACCATTTCCAGGTTAGGCCCAATCTTCCTACACCTTTTAATAAACCATCTGGTAGTAATGATAATAAAGGTAGGCACACACGACAAAATTTTTACTCTGTAGACCCTACTAAATCTGAAAACAGAAACCAGCCCCGCAGAGCATGTCATATTTGTGGTCAGGTTGGTCATCTTAAAGCAGAGTGTCCGAAGAAATACGTGAGTAAAAACTACATGTGTTCCTTTCCCCACATGTTTTCTAGAGAGGTTGAGAAGGACAATGTCAGGGAGTGCCAATATGAAGAGCTTTCAGTCGGAGTGTTTATTGAAGACAGGCCATGTGTGGCTCTGTTGGATTCAGGAAGTAATCGCACACTTGTGAGGCAAGATTCCCTTCCAAGAAATGTCATCTTTTGTGGAGACATGGTAGATGTTTCTTGTATTCATGGTGATAAAGTGTCATATCCTATTGCAGAGGTACCTATTCAAGTTGAGGGCCAAATTTTCACACTGTCAGTGGGAGTGCTGGATCAACTACCCTACCAAGTTGTGTTGGGCTGTGATCTCCCCATTCTTACCCAGTTAATAGCTAAACATCCCTCCCAGGCTAAAGCAGGTGAAAGTCTGTTAGCCATGACTAGATCCAAGGCTAAGCAGGAACAGGCTAACTTAGTAGGATGGGAGGAGTTACCTTTTGCGAAGGAGGAAGCGTCTATGGATGAGAACATCATACATGGTAAAACAAGGAAGAGCAGGAGACAAAGAAGACAGGAAAGAGTAAAGGGTACAAAGGTAGATGAACATATTTTGGAGCCTTTAGAGACTGTTCATTTTCCTGTTGCTAGTGATATTGCTAGCCTGCAGAGAGAAGACCCCACACTTAAACATTTGTATGAGAAATGCGTACCAGAAACCACCCATGTGAAAGGGAGAGAGGAAGTTTTTGTTATCAAAGAAAACAGGCTTTATCGCCGTAGTCAGATTGGTGATCAGCTTGTCATTCCCCAGAGCTTCAGGTCCACAATTCTTAAATTAAGCCACTCTGTACCTTGGGCAGGACATCTAGGCCAGGCTAAAACCTTTTCTAGAATGGTTTCCCGGTTTTATTGGCCCCATCAGTATGCAGATACAGTTGAATATTGTCAAGCTTGTTCACAATGTCAGTTAACAGCCCCAGGCAGGAAAGGAGATAGAGCTCCCCTCATTAGCATGCCTATTATTGATACACCTTTCTCTCGTATTGCCATGGACATCGTTGGCCCATTAGAACGGAGTAGTAATGGTCACAGATATATTCTGGTAGTTTGTGATTATGCTACCAAGTATCCTGAGGCTTTCCCACTGAAGAAAGTAAAAGCTCGTCAGATTGTTAACTGCCTCATTCAGCTGTTCTCCAGAGTGGGGATTCCAAAAGAAATCATTACTGACCAAGGTACCAATTTTACTTCGAAGTTGTTGAAGGAAATATACAATCTCCTCGGCATTCATGGTGTTAAGACCAGCCCTTACCATCCACAAACGGATGGGCTGGTGGAAAGGTTTAACAAGACTTTGAAATCCATGCTGAGGAAGTTTGTGAATGATTCAGGGTCTGACTGGAACCAGTGGCTCCCATTCTTGTTATTTGCATACAGAGAAGTTCCACAGTCATCCACAGGGTTTTCGCCTTTTCAGCTGCTGTATGGGCACTCTGTTAGAGGCCCTATGGATGTTTTGAAAGAGGCTTGGGAGAGTCCCGTGCCGCAACAGAGGTGCAGCGAACTGTCTTACGTCCTGAAAATGAGGGACAAATTGGAAGAGTTTCAAGAGCTTGCTAACAGTAACCTGGCCCAAGTACAACAGAAACAGAAACAGAGATATGATCAAGCATCAAAAAGGAGAGTTTTTCAGGAAGGTCAGAAAGTTCTGTTGTTGTTACCCACTTCTGACAGCAGTCTTCTTGCTAAGTGGCAGGGCCCATATAAGATTGTGAAGAAGTCTGGCCCTGTCACCTATGAAGTTTTGTTGCCAGACCGTCAGAAGAAACATCAAGTCTTTCATGTAAACCTCTTAAAGGAATGGATTGACCAGCCACGGAGCGCTGCATGTTGTTGGGCACGCTCTATTGAAGATGAGGAAGAAATTGAGGAGCAGTTCTTCCCTTCGTCGGCGGAAGCAGCGGTTTATCCTGACATTAGTCATCTCACAAAAGACAAGTGTCAGGATGTACAAAATCTGATGACGGCAGAACTTTTTAGTGTGAAACCAGGCCGCACACATCTCACTGAACATCACATTACCCTGCGTTCTCCAGACCAGCAGCCAATCAGGGACACGACATGTCGCATTCCAGCTAAACTTTTGCCTGGTTTGAAGCAGGAAGTGGAGGAGATGCTGGGTTCTGGAATCATCGAACCATCATATAGTGAGTGGTGCAGTCCTGTGGTGCTGGTACCAAAGAAAGATGATCCACACTTGAGATTCTGTGTCAACTTTTCAAAACTTAACGCTGTGTCAGCTTTTGACCCATATCCAATGCCACGAGTGGATGAGCTGATTGACCGGCTGGGGAATGCCAACTTTCTGACGACCCTTGACCTTTGTAAAGGGTATTGGCAAGTACCTTTAACGGAGGCATCTAAGGATTTGACAACTTTCAGGGTGCCAAATGGCCTGTACAGATTTACAGTGATGCCCTTCGGGCTGCATGGAGCACCGGCGACGTTTCAAAGGTTGGTGGACCAAGTGTTGAGAGGAACAGAGGAGTATGCAGCAGCATACATTGATGACATTGTTGTCTTCAGCCAGACATGGCAGGAGCACGTGCAACATCTTGCTGATGTGTTCCAACGTGTCCGTCAGGCTGGATTGGTCATCAACGCCAAGAAATGTCATATTGCCAAGCCAGAGGTCCAGTATCTGGGCTATGTGATTGGAGGTGGTGGCATCCGTCCACAAATGGGAAAAGTTGAGGCGATTAAATCATCACCATTACCAACTACCAAAAGGAGGCTGCGATCATTCTTGGGGCTTGTTGGCTGGTATCGGCGCCTGATCCCCAATTTTTCATCGAGATCTGCAGTGCTGACGGACATGACTCGGAAATCCAGTCCAACAAAAATCAAGTGGACTGAGGAAAGTGAGACTGCTTTCAATGATTTGCGGAACTGCTTGTGCCAAGAGCCTGTTTTACAGTGTCCAGATTTCACTCTTCCTTTCACAGTACAAACGGACGCTTCAGAAGTTGGTCTGGGAGCTGTGATACTGCAGGGAGAGGAAGGACAGCAGCTGCCGGTGCAGTATATTAGCCGTAAACTCTTTCCAAGAGAAAAAAGGTATTCAACTATTGAGAAAGAAGCGTTGGCTATTAAATGGGCTTTGGACACGTTGAAATACTATCTCATTGGCAATGAGTTTGTTCTCCAGACTGATCACCGTGCTTTGCAGTGGATCCAGAATATGAGGGATACAAATGCGAGAATTACAAGATGGTATCTATCTCTCCAGCCATTTCGTTTTCAGGTTCAGTATAGCCCAGGTCGCAAAAATGTTGTTGCAGACTTTTTTGTCCCGTAACTCAGAGGAGTAACGGTCTTAATGGGGGGGAGTGTGACAAAGGAGGTGAGTCACCCCGTCTGTCATTATTGAACTCAATAACTTATTTTTCGTTGTTGGTTGTGTTTTGCTTTTTACTTGAGTAAAGCTATTTTCATTAACCTGTGTTTAGATGATGACATCAGGATCCTTACATCTAGTTCTGTTTATTTGGTAAAAAACTGTTTTGTTGAATATTTAACTTGATTGTGTTATTTACCATACCTACCATGTGTTTCAGGAGCAAAGGGTGGAAAAGCAGGTCACCTCCTGTATTTATCTTGGTGGCCTTAATGGGTGATGTCACTGGAAGGGACCATATCTGAGGGGGAGGAGCTGGGTCTCTATTGAATGGTACAAACAATGAGGTCCCTTTTTCACCTTTAGTCTCGCATGGCATGGTATCTGGTAATGAGGGTTGAGTTGTTTTTGTGTTACATGTGTGTGTATAACTTTACTGAAGTTACTCCTTTATAGTAAGGAATGGGATTACCTGGGAAGTGGTAGGTGCTTGGGGTGGCCATTTTGTAATGGGCATGGGAAGTTATTTAGGCATGGCCTTTTGTCTGGGTTGGGAGAGAGGACAATCTAGCAGGGTGCATAAGCCCTCTGCGTACTGCCATCCTTTGGCCACTCTGGCTACACCACCTCTTAACAGAGGCAACCCTAATTTTTCACACCTGAATCAAATGAATGGCTCATTAAAAGGCCTGCAAAGAACTTGATAAGGAAGTTCATGAATCTGATCAGGTGTTGGAGTAGGAACACATTGAAAACATGCAGGGCAGTGGGTCCTGAAAACTGAAGTTTGGAAACACTGCTATAAGGTATATAAGAAGTGTCCCGTGCTCCTCCGGAGGCTTTGGAAGCAATTTCAGAAGATCTGGAACAAAGGCATCATTCCCTCATGCTGGAAAAAGGCAGAAGGCTGTTTAGTGCCAAAAGAGGAGAACTCCAACACTGCTATCCAGAAAGGTGGAATTCCAGGTTTCTCAGGATGTCTGGAATACACTGGAGTTCTCAGTCAGATGATCCGGGAGGCCAAAGCCAACAACGGCAATCTGACTGTGGATCAAGCCACGTCCAGCCAGACCACAGTCTGGCTGGACTTGACTAATGCCTATGGATCAAACCCTCACACCTTCATCCATGCAGCAAAAGACCATTAGCTCATCCCTCAGCACATCATGATCATCAGCTTCAAAATGGCCCACTTTACCACCCAGTGGCAAAAGGGGGTTGTAACTGGCTGTACAATCTCCCCCATCCTCTTCATCATGGGAATGAACCTCCTCATAGCAGCTGCGGGAAGGAAGCACGAAGCCCAAAGATGCAATCAGGCACCCTGCAACCCCCAATGAGAGGTTTAATGGATTAATTTACTGTGACGACCACAACCCATGTGGAGGCAAGGTGGGTGCTAACAGGTCTGGACCGCATGACACCGGGCCAGAATGAAGTTTAAGCCAAAGAAATACAGGTGCATGGTGATCAGGAAAGGTGAGTTGACAAACAGGGTTATGCTGCATGTGCAAGGTTAAATTATTCCATTGATAAAGGAAAATCCAATCAAGTGCCTTGGGAAGTGGTTTGACGATGCATGGACATGGAATGGACAGAAAGATCAATAAGTACTTCCGAACATGGCTAGGAATACCCCCAAGATTGGCACCTTTCCGCATCTCATTCATGCTAAGGTCGGTGAATGATACACTCCCAACCCAGACAAACTTGCACAAGTGAGGTATGAAACAGGATCCTTTGTGCACCTCCATAATGGCAGCAGCATAAAAAGCGTGCTCTCCGACTCGAAGTTTTAAAGGCCCGGTTTTCTTTGTCAATAGGCAAGTGATAGATGATTCAAAGATAAACCATAAAGGGCCAAAAATATGACAAGAGGAAAAACAGGGAAAAAATGCCATAAACCCGAATTAGAACCAAGACAGGACGTTGAAAACGAAATGTTAGCATCAGAGCTAACAGATCAAAGTGAGGACGACTAACCCCGGCTTTACACCTGGTCCGTGACGTGAGCGCAGCGCCACGCAGCGGCTTTGCTGCGACTTCCTTGGCGCGAGCATTTACACCGTTCACTGTGCGGCCGCGCAGCGCACCCGCGAGTGCACCAGCTGTTGATGATTGGTGACATCACGAAATCACGAGAGGGCTGCTAGATCGCCTGTGATTCTCATCCAAATGGTTCATTTTGTCCACATGTTCATGCATCATGGTTTCTTATTTCACTGTAACCTTGTGGACACGGAGATGCTGTCATGTTCAGGTAGCTCAGCAGTTTAAAAGCTGCACGGTGGCTTTTGTTTAGGAAGTTACCGGATATTTTACGCTGAACCTGTGTCTGACTTCCTGTCTGGTTCGATCTGAACTACTGGTATTAACGCGGTGTCGGTGCGTGGAGCGTCAAAAATAGAGCTGGCGCGTATCTGTAGCGCAGCGGCGCGGCATGCCGGAGCGACGACGGACCGCTCACGCGCCGCAGCGTGAGCAATATGTTTCACACCATTGATTACATGGGCGCGATCCGGTGCGCAGGGCGCGCCGCTGCGCTGCGCTCACGTCACGGACCGGGTGTAAAGCCGGGGTTAGCATCTGCTACCCGTAGTAGTAAAGAAGACGCTCAGCCTACAGAGAATATGGTGAGCTTGGAGACAATACTCCGTGAGCTTCGAGACTTTCGGCGTGAAAATTCGGCCTCGCTTAAAGAAATCAAGGAGGACATCAAAGTGGCAAATACCAGGATAGACAACGCCGAGCAGCGGATAGTGGAAGCGGAGGATCGTTTGCAGTGTATGGAGGATGCGGTACGGGAGCTTCTGGAGCTACAGAAGCGGTTTGAGGACAGGCTGGTGGATCAGGAGGGACGCTCGCGGAGGGAAAACGTCAGGATTCACGGAGTGAAGGAGGGAGCGGAGGACAACGCCAGATCGATGACTGATTTTGTGGAGACCCTCTTGAGAGAAAAGCTGGAGTTGTCTCCGTCTCTTCACATTCAGATCGAGAGAGCCCACCGGGCGCTAACATCGCGTCCCCCTCGGGATTCTCCGCCAAGGTCTATCGTGGTAAGATTCGCGAGCTTTAAAACCAAAGAAGAGATAATAAAGACGGCGTGGCAGAAAAGAGGTTTCCTATATGAGGGGAAAAAGGTATTTCTGGAGCATGACTATGCCCCGGAGATATTAAGAAAGCGAAAGGAATATATGGAGGCGAAGAAAGTCTTGAGAGAGAAGCAAATACGGTTCCAAACACCATTTCCAGCAAAGCTCCGGGTATATTACGAGGGAGAAACCTGTCTATATAACACGGCCGAAGAGGCGACCAGAGATATGGTGAGGAGGGGGTTCCAGGTGACGGTGGTGAAACCAGTGGAGAGCGGTTTGGAGAGGATCAAGCGTCTTACCTGGCAGACCAGTGAACCGAAAAAGGGACAAGCATCTAGAGAGACGGAACCTGGATTTAAACAAAGATTGAAGCTCTTTAAGAGGAACGAGGACAAAAAATGATGGACATGGACTAAGTGAGCAGGTGTAAAAAGCGCCCATCGTTCTCTTTTTTTTTTCTCCTCTCTTTTTTCCTTTTAATTAAAGGTGAGAAACGAGTCCCCCCGTCCAGTTTAAATTGATTTAAAGGATTTAACTTGGGTAAACTTTGATATGACATTTTCCTCTGTTTAGTGTAGTAAAGTCGGGGTAACGATTTGTCTTATGTTTTTTCTATATATATTTCTTTTCCTGAGCTGCTGGTCAGATATGGACAGAGCCATCTGCTGCAAAGAGGGCCCACTTCCCAGGGTAGGAAGAGGTTATCCCTCAGGGCAGACTCACCATCAGGGCCTATGTAGGGTCATAACACAGACCCCATGCAAGGAAGGTCGTGAGTTATTTTTTAGTTCTTTAAGGAATGTTCTTGTTTTTTGTTTAATTATGTTCAGGGCAGTTAGCCAGTTCTGTAGGACAAGGGGTAAACATAGTAAGGAGGAGAATAATGAATGTCACAACTCAGAAAAAGTTGTTGAAAACAGCATCATATAATGTGAATGGATTAACAAACCCAATCAAAAGAGCTAAGATACTAGGTAAGATGAGAAAGGAGGGGGTGGGGGTGGCTTTATTGCAAGAAACCCACCTATCAGAAAAGGAACATGATAAATTGAAAAGACAGGGATTTAATCAAGTATTTTATTCGTCATACAGAATGGGTAGGAGACGAGGAGTTGCCACAATAATATCAAGGGCGGTTGTGTTTGAAAAACTTTTGGAAATATCAGATAAACAGGGAAGATATATATTAATTAAGGGGAGGTTAGAGGGAGAATTGGTCACTATTCTCAATGTATATGCTCCTCCAGGGTCAGATTGGATTTTTTACAGGCAATTGTTTGACTTGATAACATCAGAGGGGGAAGGTATGGTAATATGGGGAGGAGATCTCAATCTGAGACTTAATCCACAACTGGACTGCTCTGTCAGCAGAGTACAATGCTCTACAATCAGTAGGAAATTCACAGGATTAATGGCAGAGTTGGGAATAATAGATTCATGGAGAGAGATGAATCCCATTAGCAAAGAGTTCACATATTTTTCATCACCTCACTCAATCTATTCAAGGATAGATTATTTCTTATTACACAATAAGGATAGTCACAGGATTTATAAATGTGAAATTGGGATAAGAGATCTATCTGATCATTGTCCAGTATATTTAACTCTCACTCTGTCAAGAGAAAAAAAAATCAACACTTTGGAGGTTAAATACAAGTATGTTAAATGGTCATTTGAGGGAGGAATTTATTAGAGAAATTCAGACGTATGTAAGGGAGAATGACAATGGGGCAGTGTCTCCATCAGTGCTTTGGGATGCATGTAAGGCAGTAATTAGGGGGAAACTAATTGCTAAATCGGCATATCTGAAAAGGCAAAAACAGGAAAAATTAAGTAAATTAGAATCAGTCTTAAAAAATCTAGAGAACAAACATAAGAATAATGGGGATGAGAAAACAAAACAAGAAATTAAAAGGGTTAGAACAGAGATCAATGACATTTTAGCACAGGAGATCCAAAAAAAACTAATTTATATGAAACAGAGATATTATGAAATAGGAAGCAAATCGGCCAAACTGTTGGCATACAGGATAAAAAAGCAAATGGCAAGCCAGAATATTTACAAAATTAGGGATCCTATTACTAGATTGATAAAATACAAGACAGAAGAGATGCATAAATGTTTCTTGGCGTATTATGAAAAGCTGTATTCGCAACCGAAGATAAATAATAAGAATCAGATACCTCTACTATTAGATAATTTAGATTTACCCAAGGTGACTGAGGAACAGAACTCTATTCTGACTAAAGAAATCACAATAGAAGAGTTGTTTTCTGCTATCTCAAAGCTGAAAACAAACAGGGCTCCGGGCACAGATGGATACACGTCTGAGTTTTATAAAGTGCTCAGGGAACCATTGATTCCCCTGCTTAAAAATACTTTTAATTGGGTGCTGAAGGAAGGAGAGATCCCATGCTCGTGGAGGGAAGCCTTCATTTCAGTCATTCCGAAGGAGGGGAAGGACAAAATGGAGTGTTCAAATTATAGACCAGTTAGTGTTCTTAATCAGGACTACCGACTATTCACTGCCATCTTAGCCAGACGTTTAGAAACAGTTCTGCCAGATATAATTAGTCTGGACCAGACTGGATTTATAAAACAGAGACAGACACAGGACAATATTCGACGTACACTACACGTGATGCAATACATAATCAATGAACAATCGGAGGCAATAGTATTGGGGTTGGATGCAGAAAAAGCTTTCGACTCGGTCAGGTGGGATTTCTTATATAGGGTTTTGGAACATTTTGGTTTTCATGATATATTTGTCAAAACTGTCCAGTCCCTCTATGATAAACCTACAGCCGGGATCAAAATTAATGGAAGTTTTTTTCAAACTCTTTTACGCTGGAACGTGGGTGCCGTCAAGGTTGCTCAATTAGTCCTCTCCTCTTTGCAATTTATTTGGAACCCC